>CM068490.1:4809602-5352102 GCA_034769265.1 Remorina albescens | reverse complement strand
TCCCTCTCTCTCTCCCTCTCTCTCCCTCTCTCTCTGTGGTGAGTGTATCTGAGCCATACGCCGGCCCCATTGTCCAGCTGCTGTGGATTCAGCACTGTGGACAGTTCCACTGAGCTAAGCTCTCCTGGCAGCGTGCAGTGACAGCTGAACTTTCTGTGGGCAGGATTATGTTGACCTCCCCCTGTCCTCTATGTAACCACTGTGAGCCTACTGTGGCATAGCAGATTAGTACTTTTCCTTTTTTATATATGAAATATGTAGACTTTTTCTCTGATAGATGTCTTAGATGATTTTTAATGTTGATGATTAACTTTATTTTAATCAACTAGTTATTTAAAATTAATAAATGATTCAGTACTAATAACAACTTAACCCCCTTTGCCTTATTTATACAAATAAATACACTTAGATCTGCTCCTATACATTTACGATCTAGTTACCTCTGAGTGGCTCCAAAAAACACCCACGAAAGGGGAAGATCCTGAGAGATCCGATATCATCAGGTGGACCTGAAACCAGAGACAGAATCTCCATCAGTGGAATGAGCAGTTTTGTCAATGATCATTTGTGTCTGGACAGCTGATCCTCAGAGCTGCTGGAAAGATCCAGACAACCCAGCCTCTGTGCTCATTTGCGCATTCATGCCTAAAAAGAGAGAAAATGTTAGATAGGACAGTGTCGAGTATGTTGTTTTCATTTTTTCTTATAATACCAGCTGTTGGTCTCGCTCCACATGCTCTCTTAGGTGTGTCTGAGCACACAAACTAAAAATATGCACAAATGCAAAGTCAAAACTGAGCGACTAAAAGTATAACTCCACAAATCTTCATGTCTCTGCTGCTGCCTCTCTCCTTATGTTTTGATCCTCCACTTAAAATCCTCTTATTATTTGTTCTTATTTGTCTTATTTGTTCCAAGAACAGATTTACTACATTTCACATTGGCTCCTAGAAAGCATATTGTCTTTTTTTGTACTATTACAAAAACAAATGTCTTTTTATTGCAAAGGAGAACAGGCTTATGAATCTTATTAAACAGTGCCACCATGTGGCGTATCCAATTTTCTCTGGTGTCAGTTTTGTTCGACCTCTGCGGTGATGTTCATCAGTAATTTTGTGGAAATCATGTGAGTTGCAGAAGGTTTCTAAATGAGATTTATATCGACTCTCAGAGAAACAACGAATGTGAAGAGGAACAAACCAGAGGAGGGAGACGGAAGCAGACCTTAGATTCTACACTAGGTGGCGTAGTGAGATTACAAATTGATTAGACATTTCCAGGAAGGGATGACGGTCATATTTGACCATGGAGTGATATCGTTCTCTGTAATTTCTGTTTTACCGTTTAACCTCTGGATATAGTTCGTATCAAACAGATGCCCTTTCCCATGTTTGTTGGCACGATGATAGATAATAAACTTTCCGTCAGTAATGGTGGCAGCTGGGGAGTAAGGGCAGGGAATGTGTGTTTCTCAGACCCGTGAGATCCCGCCATCTCCCTCACCCCAATGCCTCAGTTCCGCAGTTTGATTTTAAAATGACGATGAAATTTAAAGGTCCTATTTAACGTGGTCAAGTTTTTGGATGTTGAAACAGACTTGGAGTCAGATGAATACAGAGGTGCGAAACATGATGGCAGGCTCGTGAATTTGCCAATTTCCAAACCAACTCTCCCTGCGCTTCTTACTGAGTCTTGTTGCTATACATATGTAACAGTTTTCCTTGCCTTTGTTTGTTTCTTCCTGTCCTTGTTTCAGCAGTGGTGCATGTTGTGTAACGGGATTGGTTCCCTGTGAAAACGCAGCACCGGAGACATCAAAGCAGCTTGTTTTGTCACTGGGCTCAGAGCAGCAGTAAAGAATACATCTCCCCCTCTGTTACTCCTTTCCCTCTGTCTGTTTGCTTCCTCTCTGACTCGAAGGATTTGGTTTAATCTCTGTTTCTGCCCCCCCCCCCAAAATCTGTTTTCACCCATAGCAGCTCCCCTCGCCTCGCCATCATTCATTGGTCCATCTGTCTTTACTAGCATTTCAGCTTCTGCTTCTCAGCTTCACAGCAGCGGATGTTGTATGAGTAGTGGTACATTAACCAGGCCATTCCCCTCCTGCGTGTGTTTGTGTGTGGATTTGTGTGAATGACACAGTTCTGCGGAGTATCGCTCCCATAGTATATAAAAAATGAATGACGGCACTCTCTCTATCATGTTGTGCACATTGTTGAGTCAGTGGCATGCACCAGCCGTGCACCAATGCCTTGAAGGCATTGTCACCATGGTAACCATACTTTTTCACACCCTTCTCAGTATACAGCACAGTATGTTTTGGTGTGCTGCTCTATATTAGTTTACCTTCAACTTAACAGTGCCCTCAGTCTGCCTTACATGAAGACAACCCCCCCCCCCCCCCCCCGTTCCCTCACCCTTCCTCTCCAGACTCATCACTCTGATTATGCTCTGTGTGTGTCCTCTCGGCTCCCTGTGTACTTGACATTTCTGGTGTGCCATAGCATCTATCTAGGGATGAGCAGCGTCAAAAAGCTTCACTCCAGCATCGTCTTCTCAGTTGAGTCCAGCAGCAGTCTGAGTGCCCAGTCAGTCTGACTTAGAACAACAAACACACATCGGACATCAAAATCTTCTTTCACAGAAGAAAGCTTTCAGTGTGATGAGTGTTTATAATAGAAATGATGGGGCTTTCAAAAGAACACAAGCATGAAGCATAAAATTGTCATTGTCACACCTTTAGACCTGAAATGACACTGATAAATTACATCAATCAATTGAAAAATAAATAAATGAATGAATATTTTTAAACTGAACTATGTGTTACTCATTTGCAGTTTTGATATATCCACGAAAAGATCTGATTTACGTAACTAAAATCTCCTCAAACCAAATATTTCTGATTTACATGCTGTTTTCTGTGATCAAGTGATAATAGAAAAATTCCAGATTTTTGGTAAACTCCCAAATCCTGCAAGGCCTGATGTTGTTCCATGTGGGCAGGGCCTGGGACATGGCTGCATCTCATCTGAATAAAAGCTCTGTGCATTTGTCTGAGGAGTGTGACACGTTCACTGTATTAAAACAGGACCTATTGTCTTTATTTATAGACAAAAAGGACATGAAACATGACACTTTTGGGACCTTGGAGCATTTTTTTAAGCAAAAGTACCAGATACTTGGCAGTTTTAGCTTCTTAAATGTGGAGAGTTTTTTTGTGTGTTTGTTTGGGGTTTTTTTTGTTTTTTTTTATTGTTTTGTAAATTTAATACCTTCAGGGTTTGGACTGTTGGAGAAAAATAGTAATTTATTGGCATCACTCAGGGCTCGGGGAGGTTTTGATGAAGCAGTGAACCCACCATCTTCACAGCGCGCTGCAGGAGAGCCAGTCTATGAATGTGACAACAGATAAAAGTTGAGTTAAGAAGTTCAAACAACATTATTAACAACATCTGAATACTGAAAGTACAATGACTGTGCAGAAACAGATGCCATAAACACTGTATACTATATGAGATTTATGTTAAAAATAAAAAATAATGTGAAATAAAAAAACTGCCCAGTTAGAGGTAGACGTGGCCACGACACACTGGGGAGATATTAACAGCAGCAGTATTTGTATCAACGCCATCTTGTTAGGAATTTGAGCCGCTCGCCCCGGAAACAATCCTTAACGTAGCGTCAAGGGATATCAGGGAACAAAGCAATATAATCTCTCTTATGAAAATAAGTTCATATCTTTTCCTCACTCATGCACAACTGTCTGCGTATGAACGTGCGTCTCTGTCTGATGTGTGTTTTGTGCAGAATGACGCCAAAAATGTTGAGCCTGTAATTTGAAAAGTTAAATGAAAACAACTCGCAGTCCACAGAGAGTCTCTGTCGAGGATACAAATTTACACACACACAACACACACACACAGGCAGAATGGCCCCTTTGCTGTTTATTGGGTATTTTGTTGATAATGCTGTTACATCAGGTGTGACTTTCTTTTGGAGTGTTGATCTGTAGCTAATGTGAATTTAAATGGATTCTTGGATGTTAATTGCCATGAAAATGTAATAATGGCAGCTTTGTGTTTATGTGCTAACTCCAGGCGCTGCTAGACATGCATGCAGCCTCGATTGTAATAGCTCTTAATAGGTTTTTGGTGAGAGATTTCTCATAGTGGATGAATGAACTTTCAGCTTGTAAATCCTTTTCTGCCTATGGCAAAGTGTAATTTGAAATACTGATGGCTCGAGATGTGTATGTGATGGTTTGTGGCCTTTGGGGGGTTGTAATTAAAAATATTTGGGCAAATCATGCTGCGTTTAGACCAGATACGAAATCAGCTGTCGACTGAATTAAATAGAAAACAATGAACAGCAGCGTGTTCCTTGGCCTGTTTGTCACAGAAACACCCTGTTGCTGTGATCTTTTCACTTGCTACAGGAAAATTAATGATGTCTGTCTTGCGCAGGCAGAACAAGCAGGTGAGGAGTTCAGGTGGAACTTTTCAGAATAATATATTAATCACTTCGAGGCCAAATACTGAGGATTCTGCAGGAGCTCTTATTCAAAATAACAATCTATTTCCTGTTGTGATGCACTTAGTGGTCCGGTGTTTTTAAATCAGAGGCTCTCAGCGGGTTCCTGTAGATGTGTTATTGGCTTTACATGATGAAATCTATCAAATAATGGCAGTGACTCATAAGGATATCTATTATCTGTGAGTCAGATAGTTCACAGAAGAGTTTACAGAATTTTTTTTTACTCGTCCCTGTTGCTCTCTCTCTCTCAGCAGGTGCAGCTCATGTATGCAGTCTCTCTCTCTCTCTCTTTCATCCTAATCCCCTTTCTTTGTTATTCATTACCATTTATGAGATGCAAGTTTTCAGGGCACATAAACCCCCATTTGCTCCTCTGGATGTCGGCTGTATGTGTTGGCAACATCAGCAAAATGAGTGAGTCAGCAAGGTCTCATTATAGCTGCTGATAGTCTGATAAAGTGCAGAAACAACATCACCATTCAGTTCGGGGACTGGTTGGGCATGCATAAAAGATATGCATGCAAACAGGAGCGTGCACATGCACACGCTCACACACAGACAGCTCTGATGTTTCTTATCCATCTTCTGGGGCTCCAGTGGATGTGCCTTTATATCTGAGCACAGGAAGGGAAAGTTAAGTCTGGGACTGTATGCAAAGTAGAACACAGTGCAGCCTTAGTGCTGTGTGTTTACACTGACTGGAGGGTTGTCGTTCAAAATTTGCATCTGGTAAATCTGTGAGAGTGTGTGTCCTTGAGCAAAGCCTTGAGTCCTGCAACTGTGCAAAACTGAATCCTGCCAGAGGCGAATGAGTGTAATCTGTGTGAGTGTGAGACACAGCCTTGGATAATAAATAACCTGAATCACCCACGTCTTTGTTTGCAGGTGTCATGTCTGCAAGACTTCTTTGGCGATGAGGACATTTTTGTTGCGTGTGGACCGGAGAAGTTCCGCTACCAAGACGACCTGATGCTGGATGAGAGTGGTGAGGAGACCTTTCACATATGACTCCTGGCCAGTTCAGCCTGCTCCTTTTGCACTCTTCCTCCCCTCCTTTCCTTCATACCTTTCTTTTCTGATATTTTTTTTCCCCCTTCTATGTGTGAGCAACATTTTCTAGCAACGTATGATTTAGTGCAATCACACTGACATTTGAGTTATTTCAAATTGTCTTACAATATGAAGTAATTTAGTTCAGTGAACAATCTGACTGTTTTCTGAAAGTAGCACGAACAACATTAGTAGCCAAACTTCTCTAAAAATCATCTAATCCACAGTCCCCTTGTTGCAAAATCTGTAGTTTCACCGTTAACTAAGAAAGAAGATTATTCAGCTTCTTTCTCACCTCCTGTTTATGAGTACTGGCTATGATATGATAGCTAGAAATTGTGGTGTGCAAGTATTTTAATGCCTTTAACTAAGAAAAACTTTCTTCCCCACTGAACACAGGCATTCATGAAATAAGATAAATGGTCTCTTCATACTGATCAATATATCTTCAGACTGAACAGAACCCAGAACGACATTGATGAATTTGCCTCTTGTTTGTGGACAAGTAAGAAAAAATTGCCAATTTCTTTCAAAAAGCAAAAGTGGGAATGTCTCGCATGTTAATTTTGTCCCTTTCAGTCGGCCTCATTAATTGGAATACGGTTCTCTCTTCGTTGACAGATCATCACATCTTTCCAGTTGCACAGAACTTCCTCTTTATCGTCCTTATATATAACACATCTCCCTGGTTCAGGTGGCAGAGGACTGTGTAGGCTGTCCACCTCATTACATTCTGTTGTCTCTCTCTCCCTTCCTCTCCTCTCTTCTCTTTTCTTGCTGTCTGCCATACTTAAGCCACCGTCTAACCTATTGCACCATTGTTCCTCTTCCTCCTCTCTGCCTGTCTTTCTGTGGTCGACTGAGGATACGATGTGTCCTCACTTCACCCGTCTGTCTGTCTCTCCCTCTTCTGCATCGCCGATGCTGAAGACTCCTGCCATTTAGTGCTCATCTGTATTCCCATCCTCCCATCTCTCTTCCTGTCTCCTACATGAATGAGTGTTCACTTGCTTTTGTTCAAAGGTTTATTCAGTTCATTTGTTCTGCCCATCTTTCAATCCCACCTCGTCCACCTCCACCCCTCCTTTTGTATCTCTCACTAACGCTCGTTCTTTTCCCTCCCTCTCTTCCCCCTTTGCTCTTCTTTTATTTGCCCAGTATAATGGCTTGTTGATTCCATTAGACAGCTTCCTTTTGGTAACTTTCTTCTCTCTCTTAAGAACAACCAAAAAAAAAACCAAAACAAACCGTACAACATCTGGGTGTTTCCAGTGACATGAGTACATTGAACCTGATGAACAAGGCCTGTCCTCAAAGGCATCTCTTTCTGTCAAGTCAGAGGAGGTGACCTGTATATCTGTAATGGGCCTTAGTTTCTCATAGTCCCTCTTAATCCATGGTGGTGTGTTCAGGGTCACCGCTGGTTAGAAAAATATGACATGACCTTATCTTATTTGCTCAGTGGGTGTGAATTTCACTTTGACGAAAATCAAAAAGCAAAACTGAAGAAATTCATTGACTGACTAAAACCTCTGCTTCAGAGTAAAAAGTACTTTCATAGAAATGTAGTGAGGTCAAAATGACATTTTAAAGTTAAGTATGAATACTCAAAATACATATGTAAGTATGGTATAATTTACTTTATACTTTATAATGAGCATTGTTACATGAATACACTAGCTTTGCCCACTACTGTATTGAATTCTAATAAATTCTTAATTGACTTTAACCTTGCCATGAGGGGACAGAAAGACCTCACGCAAACTGATTAAAACACAACGCACACATGCACCCTGCATTTTTTTTCCTTTGTGTGCCGGAAAAGTGCGAGCACATTTTGACACCTCCCCATGTCCTGGAACACAGAGAGCCAGAGGAGCGGGGCAGGAGGCCCAAGGCGGGGGCAGACAGACAGCAAAAACAGAGCGACGAGTAAAATCAGTCAGAGCTGCAGACAACTTCACCTCCTCTCAGCATCACTATAATTATCGCCTCTGCTTCAGCTCTGGCACACTGTCATCATGTTAACACTCTGCATTGTACATTACTCACTGGGCCACAGCAACTGCTGCACAAGCCCATAACACACACACATACAGAGACATGTGCACACACCAAAGACGAGCACACATGCCAGACTGTATCTTATTTTGCATTCCCTCTGGTCTAAAATGATAATGAGCTGTAATGTGGCTGGGTTAATGAACAGAAGAAGAGGAAAGTTTTGGGGATGAAGGAGGCAGGGAGGGTGTATGAGCACGAGTACCATCACATGGCTCATTTATCAGGGCTGTGTGTCTGTGAGCTATCAGACCTCCGTGACTCATAGTTGTCACTCCTGGAACACCACAATAATTACATTTGGACAAAGTAGCCCAGCGAGGGTCAGAACTCATTCTTGCAGGGGACTCGAAGGTAAGACCAATTACAGCTGGGATCATACATCAGCGGTTTTGATTCTTCTTGAATGACTGAAGGTCAAAATCAGCTGTAATGGTAAAATAATAGTTTTTTTTAAATTCTCAGTCCAGCAGAAATGGTCACTTGTTAAAGCTTGTGTAAAATGGTCACTTGTGTTGAAGCTTTTTGCTATAATTTACATGTCTGTTTGTGAGTGTGTGTGTGTGTCAAAAAACACAAGGTCATGCCACAGTGGCACATTTTAAAATTCACTCTTCGGGTACAGCCTTTTATGTGTCTGCCAGCAGCAAGAGTGCAGCAGCTTTTCTCTCCTCAGCTTCCAACTGTTCATTTGCTCCAGTGGATTTAGACACTTTAGTTCCTGGATGAATTTCATGTGTCGAGTCTTATTCTAAAGCTTATTCCTCTTAGAGTTCATTTACTTGGTAAATAAATGTTAAGGAGATTGTGGTTTCTCAAAACATCTGTCTGTTTTGTTTCTGTGCTCTCAGAGTGTCGTATGATGAAGTCGGTGACCTATGGGAAGATGTCTGGCTCTCTGAGCCGAAGCACCCCCAGGACCGCGGTCCAATCACTGCGAAGCAAGTCTCCTGCATCTAGTAAGACAGGAAAACAACTTTCTTTCTTCTTCTTGTCTCTGTTTCCTCCTGAAGACTCAATCTGTTAATTGACTTTGGCTTGGTGTAATCGTCCTGAATGATATTTGAGTGTGTCCTTGCGTCTCTGTATATTGTGCGCGCAGCTTCTCAGACCTGATGGACACAGCTGAAGGGATGTTTGTGTCCTAATACTTCCCCCATGTGTTTGCATAGTATTTTCTAGCTCATTACTTAATCAGTGTTGCAGAGTCGCTGCAAAAGAAAGGAGTATGAACAAACACTGCAATGAAATCAGAGCTCTGTGGTGCGCCTGCCAATGTTAACTGGGTGTGTGTCTTTGTGCATGTATTGTGAGCCGTGTCTCATTGCATGCAGAATATGAATTCAAATGAGAATGATTTCACAAGGGAGTGGAGAAAAAAGGCAAACAACGATGATAGGTGAAAAAAAAAAAAAAAAGAAAAGAAGGGGGAGCGGGAGTAAAGATGAGAGGGAAAGATGAGAGATGGGGGGGTTGGTGACTCAATCCTGCAGCTCCCCACAAGCCATTCTTCACCTGACATACTAATAAAATATAATAAGATGGCGAAGGCTTGCTTTGGCACTTACAGTGTTGTTTATGAGTGATAATGATGTTTGGCAAATGCCAAAACCTCTTTTGAGACGACAGCAAAGCACAAAGCGATATGCTGAAACACAGCAGAGTAATAATTATAAAAAGTGAACACACCTCTGTGTGTGGCAAACCCTCACGCTGGCTTGGAGCTAGTGAGTGCTGGTGTGATCAGTTTTGAGCTTTAACAAATATCAGGTTGTTCTTTTTCCTGATTGCACAGCTTGAGCTTTGGCTGCGTGTGTGTGTTTGTGTAAAAACGCCCAGTTGCGCAACGGCGGACTTGACTTTTCAGAATTTTTTTGAGATATGAGTGCAGAGATACACAGACAGTGTTGGGTTCGGCATCGATGCGTCGAAGGGTGATGCAACCTGCAGAAATTCACCAGAAAGAAATGGACTCCACCTGCTGCAGAATCATCTCGAGCATACACAGAAACGCGCTTTTGTGGTGTTGCAGAGGAAAAAAAAGCAGGAGTTATTAATGTGTTTTGTGTTTAGCTGTGAAGAGAAAAAGGTGAGGCGGAAGGAAGATAGAAACAGCTGGGGTGAGGGAAGAAAGTTCTGGATGCTGATGGGTTGAAAACTTTGGGGAAAAGGTTATGAGAGTGAGTCATAGGCTGATCTGATCACGTCCGCTGAACCAAGCTTGGGAAGCATGTATACTTGGGGGGGGTGTGTGTGTGTGTGTGTGTGTGTGAGAGAGAGAGAGAGAGAGAGAGAGAGAGAGAGAGAGAGAGAGAGAGAGAGAGAGAGAGAGAGAGAGAGAGAGAGAGAGAGAGAGAGAGAGAGAGAGAGAGAGAGAGAGAGAGAGAGAGAGAGAGAGAGAGAGAGAGAGAGAGAGAGAGAGAGAGAGACGGGAAATGAGACTGACTCGTCTGGGTTGCCATGGAAACATAGCACAGTGGGAGCATGTAGCCACAAACACAATAGTCAGTGACAGCCATATATGGTGGCGACTTCTGGTGAAACCTGACCGATGCTCGGGTCTCGCTGAAACCCTGAGTCAGACCGTCCTGATGTGTTTTGGCTTCTCAGAAACTCTCCCCTTCCCTTCGCCACTTCCGCCAACTAATATCATCAAACGCTCCGGTGTGGGTGTTGACTGTTGACTGCTCTGCACTATTTTCATTCCCTGAAGCAACAGGGAGGAAATGAAGGATAACTGATGGAGCTGCAGCCATGCGGCCCTTCCCTTCTTGGACAATTTGTTCAACAATTATGGTGATAGTCAACAACAGCTGATAACTGGCTGCTGCAGCCCAATCTGTGTTGACAATGTTCACTAGGAGGCCTCACTGATGGCCAGTGATAGAAAAATAGATCCGATGGAGCTGAGTGTCTTAAATGAGCCTCATGTGGGAAAGCAATTACATATTTTTGTTGATTTTTACAAAATGCATTCAACATCACAGTGATTTGATGAACACAACAAGCAATTAGTCACTTTTGGATCTTGGAAATTAAATTCTGAATGTTTACTGACCAAACATTTATTCAGTTCATCAACCAGTAATGTCAACATCAACAACATCATGTTTACTTGAAATCTGGATTAAACAAGTAAATCTAAGCCTGCTTTTTCTGGGTTTTTCAGCCTCATCTGGACCATGTTGAGCCTGTTGATGGTTATCAAACACTGGCGGTTTATTTGTGACATCCTTTTGGGTTAAACTGTGTTGGGTTTGCACAAATTCCTGACATCAAGGCTGAAACAACTATCTGAAAAAAAGAAAGATATTCACCTTCATTTTTAAACTCCAGTGTAAATCCATCAACAGCAAAGTCTGCAAGTTGTTATAAATATAAAAATGTTGGGTTTTAAGGAAAGGAACTCTGTAGAATAAGGCATTCACTAAAAAAGTTGATTCACTATTCATTTAATTATTTGGTCATTTAATTGCAGCTGCACTAAACCTTTTTATCTGATATATTGGCAATGAAATTGATACCAGACCAGAAAGATCTGCCTGCTTTTTGATATTTAGAAACCGGTGCATGTAGGACGTTATTATTTTTCATCCACACTTGAAGATACAATAAAGAGCTCCATTAGTGTAAAAATGGGACTGCAGGTGTTCAGGTGTCTTGAGCCGAGGCCTCAAAGTCCCAGATTCATTTTTCTTCCAGCCAACACGGGTGTTAATAAAAATTCTTTATCACATCTAATAATCTGGACTGAAGGAGCTGCACAGAGGAGATGTGAAGTGAAGATAAAGGCTCAGATAGTGATAAGTGAGAGAGCGAGAGCACATAGCACGACACGTGCTATCAAACACCACCTGGTGCCCTTTTGTGTGTCTGGCTGATCCTCATCGTGTGTGTCTCTGCAGCTGAGGCCTCAACACCTGTATGTGTGTGTGTGTGTGTGTGTGTGTGTGTGTGTGTGTGTGTGTGTGTTGTCTGCTTCAGCTACACTATTACATTTAGAATTGATCACTTTAATTCAAATTTAATTCCGAATTGAAATACCATTTTGTCTCCAGGATTACATTACATTTATTACGCAGCTTTCAAGAATTTTCTAATCTTTACAAATTATGTTTCCTACACATCGTGGTTGTGTTTAACTACAACTTTACCTGGATCTAGGGACAAAATATCAACGTAAAACTCGACATGTGCGCTGTCTTTGCATGAAATGATGGCATTTACTTATATATATATATATCTATATATATATCTATATAGATATATAGATATATATATATGTATATTTGCTTATAAAACTAATCCAATGACAATCCTTTGTTGTGCCCATTGGCTGAGTGACAGGAGTAAAACATTTCTGAATAAATCTGTGAATAATAGCCAAAAAATTCAGATGATGGGATGAAAAGGATTTGTAAAAGTTTCTAGTCCACTTTATTCCCACATCGGACTCGGAAAACCGCATTCCCTTGTTTAGTGTGTGGCGAGAACAAAACCATTCTGAGTTATCCACCCAATCAGTTCAGAAACACTGTAATAACAATCTTAAAAACTTATCAGCCTGCTTTGCCCACACATAATGTTCTTCTCCATCCTGGTTGTTATTGAAAACCAACAAAGCCCAGAGAGTTGTGTGTTGTGCGTTCGGTTGGTGAATCATGCTGTGGGTCTCAATAGTCAGTGAATCACAAGTCTTCATCATCATCATTACATATTAAAAACTGATAAAGAATGAAGAACATCAAAATGCAAAACTCTGAAATGTTCACATGCTCATGAGTTTCAACTGATTAAATACTAATTTTATGACATTTGACCTTTTCTGACGCCCATCACTGATTACACAGCAACTGCTTCAGATGCAGCTGTTCAGCACAATTTCAGTCACATTGCAGTTTCAAGGCAACAAAGAGATGTCGCCTTGTTGAAAAAACACTCACAATGTAGAGAGTCTTATGTGACACGATGTTCTGTCAGTTTTGTATATGCATCTGTGTGTGTGTGTGTGTGTGTGGGGGGGCAGATTCTTCCATGTTGGCCATACGCTGTCATCACTCAAAGCCTCACTTGATGATCTCACAACCCCCCCAGCTTAGTGTCTACACACACACAGAGACCCAAAATAACGTGAGAAACAATTTGCACTCGTACATAGTTTCTCTCGCTCTGTCTTGCCATCTGTCTCTCTGCTCTTTGATGCCTCACGTCAGCTTAAATTAACAGAAAACCTACAGATGGTATCAATAGGCATCACGCTGATTCTTCAGGGTCTTTTCTTTCTCTTTCTGTCATGAGCAACTCCTTGTGACGAGGCTTTACGTCGAAGGGGTGTGGGGCGGCCAGCCCACCGACGAATCTCGGCGTATCACCAGAGGATGAGCTGTGACACATCCTGAACTGTGATCACATGATGTCTGCAGCCTTCGCCACTTTTCTTTTTCTATGAAAGCAGCTCACAAAGTGGACACCTGCACTCTCTGAAACCAGATGAGCACTGGTGTCCTAACAAGTAGAAGAGGGTGTGAGGAAAAAGGAAATTTGTGTTTAGGGCAGTATTGATATTTTGACAAAAGGCAAGCTAATGACATGTCCCCTCTGCAGCTTTGTGTTTCTGAAACAGCATTGTGCTCACACTTTTAAATTTCACAAGCGTTCACTGGTTTTGCCCATTTTGTAAAAACCATTGTCCCAAAACGTGTTCCCTAGACTATGGTGCTGCCAAACTCACTGACTTCCTTTGATCAATTTCCCAGAAGGCCTTTTGACAATTCTTGTATAACATAAAGAAACTGTCATGTGATTATGTTAAGAACCAAACGTGTCCATCATTACATATGTTAGACATGGAGCACACATAATAAAGGAGGTGCTTGGATTATTAGTCTATTAAGACTGGTATGTATTAAGTCTTTGCCAAGATGGAGAAAGAAAAATATTCACCAACATGCTGCTTTCAAACTCCCGAGATGATGCCAGATTTGGTTTGTCAATCTGCCAATATTAAATAGTAACTCCTTTGACCCCTACGGCTTGCCATAGTTGTAGCTTTTATCTCTGTTCACAGCTAATGTGTTGTGTGTGCCACCAGTTTTTACTTTTTTTTTTCCATTAAAAGATGAATTGTTGCCCAACTCAGTAAGTGTGGCAGCACTGTTTATGGATTGTTTTAGCTGTGCTAATATTAGTTGGCCAGTTCACGCTGAAATCTGCACTCTCTCCACAAAGCAAGAAAGTTATTGGTTCAATTCCCAGTTTGCACGTTGTCCCTGTGCCCGAGTGTCTGTGAGTGGTTGTATGTCTGTATATGGTATATTTAGGCTGATGACCTGTCCGGGTTGAACCCTGCCTTCGCCTGATGTCAGCTGGGATTGACTCCAGCCCCCCCTGACCCTGAGGGATCAGTGGTGTAGATCAGTGGCTTTAACCACAAATGAAAGCTCTGATGTTTCAGATTAGTGAACATCTCTCTGCCTTCAGTCTTCATTCTACCTCCACATGACCTCACATCTTCTGACTGCAGGCAGAAAAACAGCCCCTGAAGGCAGATCTTTTTTTTTTTTTTTTTTTTTTTTTACGTGAACATATATATTCATTACAATCTGCACAAAGCTTCTGTCCCACAGTTTAGACCTCTGCATTGTTTTATTTATCAAAATCATAATATAAATCGAATTAGACAGGTATCTTTTCACCTCTCTCTCTCTCTCTCTCTCTGTGTTTCTATCTCTCTCTATCTCCGGTTCACGTCAGAGTTTGCGCAAGCATCCAGCCCGCCTCTCCGTGTAGTACAGCTCCGCTCCGGCTCTCCATTCACCACAGTTTACTGTCACAGCCGGGCGGAGAGAGAACATCGGTGCTGATCTTCCTCCTCCTCTTCCTCTTCTTCTCTTTATACCCGCTTCGGATTAACACTGTGTCTTGTCGTCATGCTGGAAGTGGAAGGTAGGAGCGACGTTTTCGTTTTAAGGTATTTTTTTCGTTTCCCGGCAGCGCGCAAACTTTGCGCGCCTCACTCTGAAAGTCTGGATACGCCGGTGTTCTCCACCGGTGTGACTTTGATTTTCGTTGACTTTTCTAGAGGTTGTGGGTTGTTTTTTTTTTTGTTTGTTTGTTTGTTTGTTTGTTTTTTGTAGCAGGATCTGAGAGATTTGTGTGTTTAAGTGTAGCCGTTGTGTAACCGGGAGGAGTGTCGGTCTGTGTGCGTAACGCTGATGCTCAGTTTCATCAATGGAGATGTCCAGGAATTTATTCCTGACACACACAGTGTCTTCGTCTCCTGGTGAAACTAAACCATTTCAGCCTGTGTTATTCTAGTCCGCCTTTTTTCTTCTTTGTCTTCAATTATTCAGAAACTTCTTTGATCTCCACGGTTGGGGGGGGGGGGACCACTCATCTCTGCTGCATTAAGAAGATCAGGATCCGGAAATGTTATGAGTCTGAAAATGAGCAGCAACAATAACAACATTAGGAGCTCATCGTCTAGATATAACAGGCTGGGGAGTTGCAGGAAATAAAGAAACTGCTGGTGATTTAAAAAAAAAAAGAAAAAAAAAACAAAAAAACACTGGATTTATTTTATTTAGATTTTTCGACCCCATCTGTGTGAAAATCCAGCATTTCATTTACACTTTCTAGCTCCAGGGTTCCTGCTTAATAGAGTTGACTTGAGTTGAAGCGCTTCTTTGTTGCCAAGAGACAATTAGCCATGTTTTCAGTCAGATATACATATATAAAAAAAATAATTTTGCAAATGAGTGCCGGTCTTAATGATGCAGTTGTTTGACCAAACACAGGATTCGGGGGCAGTGTTGTTTAATCCAGTGTTCTCGTTTAATGGGATGTTGCCGCTGGGTCTTTGTGTGCCGGGCTGCAGCTGGAGAAATGGACCAATCTGAGGTCACCAGTGCATTAAACAGCGGATGAAAATGAGGACAAGCTGGTGTTGTAATGCTGACTTCCAGCCATGAGCTCGGAGGCTGGAACAAGCTGTGATTATTTTAGCTGCACATATAAGGCTCAGGTGGAACTGGCTTTTTTTTTTTTTGAGGGAGATTTGGAAGCAGCATGGTTTGTTTTTGGCTGATTGGGGAACAAAGAAAGAAGTGTTGACTTCAGTGCTCGTTTCCTTTCTCTCTTACTCCCCCTCTCGTCGTCCTCCTCCTCTGCCTCATTCATGTGAATAGATAGATGCTGAGGGTGGAAGCGTGGGCTGTTCCTAGACACTCAGAAATATAACTCTTCTATAAAACATGTATTCAGATTGAGAAGGATCATCTCTTTCAGTGTTTCTCTCCTGACCTCCACCCTCGTCATCAACCCTGCTCCATTTCTTCTCTCCTGTTTTCTCCCTCCAGTGAACGGGACGCCGGCCAGTCAGCTGTCCACTCCTTGTTCAGGAAAATCTCCTAGCCCCTCCCCGACCAGCCCAGGCAGCCTCTGCCAACGCCAGGTAAGACAGGAATACACACACACACACACACACACACACACACGACCATATTGTGATACTAAATCTCTATAACAGATTCCTTCTGTTCTCAGGAAAAGGACAAAGCTGTGACTGAGCTTAGGCCGACTACATCTTAGAGTTGCTAGAATAAGAAAGAACAACAGCATCACAACATCTTTAATGTCTCAGAAAGGGGAGAGGGTGTTGACCTTTGACCTTATGTACTGCTGCTCTGAGGATCCCAAGGCTCATGTTAGGATCCTCTAATGTTACAACTTTTATCCAGTGTTGATAGAGTTTGTTAGCAAAATTCTGATCTGGTTTTCTGTCACATCACCGCACATGCTGAGCTGTCACTCTCTGGCAGTCTGCCTTTGGTAGCTCAACAGTGAATGATGCTATCTTTGACTTTTAGAAATGACCTGATCTGTCAAGTCAGTAATTTGTGCAATATCTGATCTGGGGATCAGACTCACGATTGGGTTTTTCAAGCATCTTATTCTCGTTCCAAAAAAATCCTATGTTAGCTACCAGGCAGTTCTGTGCTGAAAATTGGCATGAATGGACCCAGACTGAAATAATACTGATCTGATCACGAATGACTTTATTTTTTATCGAGTTACATCATTTCGTACATGTCCCACTGTGTTAAAGGTTTAGAAACGCATTTTATGTTATCAAACTTGATTATTTCAGACATTTTCTTTTTCAAATTTGTATTGGCCTGGGTTTCAAAAATCCCAGTTGAGAACTGTAGTTTTCAGTAGATGACAGGAGAAAGGCTCTGAGCTACAAACTCACTGTGTTCTCTATAAATCTTGTAGTTCTGTGCAGAGCAGGAGCATGCAACTCAAATGGAAAACCTTGAACCAAATGAGAGAGGCTCAATTCATGTAAAGTGGGTTTTGTGTGGCTGTGTGAGTGTGCGCTCAACATCAAAGTGTCCGCTAATCCATGCCTTGACAGTGACGATGGTGAGCGTTTAATATCGGCCTCAATCCTAATCAGTTTTCCCCGATTTTCTGTCTTGCGTGCAGCAGCTCCTTCGTTTGCAGCTGCTCCTAAGCCTGTTGCTGATTTATTTCTTTCTCCATCATAAACAAACAACTCACACACTCGCTTCGCCACACCCGCACATAGACACAGCAGCATGCAGCATGCAAAACCAGACTGCATTTATATCTGCTCCCACCTTTGTATGCTTTTCTGACAGAAAACCCAGCTGAGTGTGTTGTTTGTGTGTGTGTGTGTGTGTGTGTGTGTGTGTGTGTTTATATCAGTGCTTTACCTGACAGCAGTGGTGCAGAAGGGAATAGAAGTCAACAATGTGGGTGCCTTTTAATAGGATACAAAGAAAACTGCGGCTGTGAATTACTATTGCACACAAATGAGTTTGTTTCTGTTTGGGACTATGAGCGACTTTATACACAAAAATCTGCTCAGCATGCAGGATTCATTTATTGCACGCAGCAGCTTCAGTCTGGCGCTACATTTGATTTGCCAGGAAGAATTAATGGATGGTGGAGAGTACGGCCCGCAGGCCTGCGAGTCCTTCCGTGATGGCGTTGTGTTGTTGTTATATGAAGGTCAGCCTGGGACAACAGAAGCAGATCGGATCGGGCTTGTATGGCTACTTAGACCAGGACGAGGGGCACCAATGCTTCCAGAGTGATCCGTCTCATGGAAGTGGGTCACCATAGATTTCAGTGTTGGAAGGGAGAGAGGTCGGGAGGTGCACACATTTATAGACTCTCGCTCTCCATCCATCTTCTTCTCGCGGAAAGAATAATGTGGGGAGGTTTGAGGGGTGAAGGAGAGATAAACAGATGTACTGAGGAAAAAAATAATCACCCCGTCCGCTCCACATTCCTCCACCCACTTTTCTCATCAAATACTGGCCTTTGCAAATTATCTTTGTAGCGCGGGGTCTGACCTCAGCAGTTATATTTGAGTTTTACACAACATGTTGAGTGTGTATTTCTCAGCGGGAGATTATTCCTTGCTTTGTGCTTGCTGACACACCAAACTAAGCCTGCAACGCCTCGGCTGGACTGAAGGGAGGGAGGAAGCCTCGCAGCCCATTATCTCTCGTCACCACTTGGCAGCTTCACACTCTTCAGACGTATTACAATGTAATTCTCTGCTCCTTAGTGACTCTCTAACTCCATTTCTTTTCTGCTTGACAGTTTCTAATTTTTCTCTCAATCCATTCTCACTCGTCCCTCCCCCTCCTCTCAGTTTCCCATATGAGAGAGTATTAACTTCACACGGAGAAATTGTATTCCACCATTTCCCTTGTAGATTAATTCTAAGCCTCTTTGAGAATTAGGCACCAAGTTCCCGACACTATATTTTCACATTTTCTCTCCTTCTATGTTACCTCAGTGTAAACATGCATGAATAATCATGAGATTCACAAACTGAAATCCTGTTATTGTTATGCCTACAATGTAAAGTCTCGTACCCATGTGCCTACAATGCATAGCTGAACATTACTTAGATATCCCAGTTTTCTTTAAACCCTAAACCTCAACATCTGCGTTGTTAAAGGAACATCTGGGGCTTAAAAGTAACTAAAATCCTGTTTGAAATTTTGGACCAATAAAGCATTGAAAGCCTCCACAAATCCACAGTCACAGAGCCTCAGTGACCTGCTATGAATGTTGCATTTAAACAGTTCAACTCTCTGGACCCCAACATTTCAACACTTGAAGGCTCTTAGCTGCCTGAAGTAGGCTGCACACACCACCATAACCTATTTCCCTGAGCAGAATATACAGACACAGCATTGAGCCAAAGCTTTTTCCTCTCGCTTTCACACATTCGTAGCCGCACATGTACAGAGAGTCACTCGCTCATTCATTTATACATGAAATCGCCATTTGTGCATGGATTTACACAGTTGGTGCATGCTGGTGTGACCCATTTTTATGAATTAGTAACATGAGCATGAAGAGAATGTCTACATTCATGAAGCCATCCCACCAAACACCCCTCCCCCCCTTTGTACCTCTGCTTGTGTTTTCATGGCTGCTTGCTTCACTAAGAGCACACAAGCCTTCCATAATTGTATTTATTATCAAACTTGCAGACACTTGTTCTGTTTTCTGTCAATGTCTCTGTTTAAAACACCAAACAGAAGAATGAAATGAGCCTGCAAGGTCACAGCTCCTTTCCTCTCCGCTCACTCCATTAGATCTGAAAAATACAGACAGGGAAATTAATCAAAGGAACATCAACAAAACAGACACAGACAACACACAGTGACTGACAGACTGAAGTAAAGTCAGGTGGCTGTTTGGGAGTGTGTGAGGTAAAGAAAGTGCTAATTGTTCGCTGTGGTATGTCACCTATAGCCACCTCTCTCACCACTGAGTCATTCACGTGCACAATCCTTTGAATTGCATGCTCCATCTCTCATTCTTATTGTCCATATTTGTGTCTGGTTATTCATAATTAAATGTGTGATGTGTGTGTGTCTGTGTGTGTGTGTGTGTGTGTGTGTGTGTGTAAGAGAGAGAAAGAAAAGAAAGAGAGCAGCCTGAAGAAGAATTCGTGTTTATTATGAGCTTCTTAATTGTCGTCTCATCTCATCCATGTGAGTGTGTTGTCACTAAGGATTGTATTTGTTATTTGTCCTGTATTATATTTCCGATTTTAAGTTGTGTTGATGTTGTTAGGTGGTTTTGTTTCATTTAATCTTTTTTTTTGTGTGTGTTCATGGTTCTGCTGTAAAGACTGGCAGCAGCACATGAGGAAATGGGGGGATAATGGTGCAACTATGGCAGTTTTTTTTGTTTTTTTTTTAAGCTAAAACGTTGGTTCTTGGACTTAAAATAGTTTAGAGTTGTTCAGATTCCAATCTGGCTCATGTTTACATATCTTTATAGTGTCTAGATATTGAGAATATAAAATTATGGAGAAGGTTTCAGGCTGTTTTTGCTATTTACACACACAAAAGATACATAAATATGAAAATTGTCTGTGATAAATTGTATTTAATCATCTGGTCCTTCAGCTAAAGAGTGATTTTCAGATGTGAGACTGCCAGCTATTTATGACTCATTTGTTTCTGTTTGTATTTTCTTTGATTAATGTATTAATTTCCATTTGTTGATGTCATTAAATTCATTGTCATTTCATTTTCATTTTGTGCTTTTTGTTTTTTATTAATCCTCATGCTTTCCATTTGTGTTTATTATCAGTTGATCACCACATACAAAAACAAACAGATCATTTTCAGTAGATGGCAATGATGATTTTTGGCATGTACATATTTATCAGCGCCTCTCCTTTATTAAAGTTCTGTAGTAAAGATTACACAACAAATGCAGACACAGTCCCAGAGGCGCATTAACCACTGACCCCATGTCTCACCACTGCTGCTCTGGATTGTTTGGTTTTTTTAAATTAGTTTTTTTATTTAGATGAGTCAGCTCAGATTTCCTCCCTGTTTTTAATTTTCCCTGAAGCTTTTAATCACATACCTGTGATTTCCCAGGATTGCAGTCTATAAGAGCTGTGATTAAGAAACCCTCACTTTGTCCAACTGGCAGACCGAAAACAGAGTTGATCTCTTTAGACAAGGGTCAAATAGATTATCTTTCCTGTCTGTCTTAACACCA
Source organism: Remorina albescens (assembly GCA_034769265.1). NCBI lineage: Eukaryota > Metazoa > Chordata > Actinopteri > Carangiformes > Echeneidae > Remorina > Remorina albescens. Next base: position 5,331,381 of record CM068490.1, on the reverse strand, counting down.
AAATAAGTACCAAGAAATATAACATCCTGTACTTTCTTGTTTTTATGAGAGATGGATGGAGTATGAACATGGGACAAAACAAAATACCCCGTTTCTGTCAAAAATTTTATTAGATTTTTTTTTTTTTTTGCTGCTGAAGCAAAGACCAATAAATCCGGCTTTTACTGGATGTTTCATAACAGTGAAAGCGACATGAAATGCCGCTGGACGAAGAGGTTTGGCTCCCCCAGCTTAAAGGACAGAGAGAGAGAGAGAGAGAGAGAGAGAGAGAGAGAGAAGGCTTTAGGATGTGGGTTGTAATCCAATTCAACCAGAGGCACTGAGGACATGGCCAGCATTACTCTTAAGTTGGTTATGTAAATGGCTGGTGCATTTTTAATGCTGACTTCCTCAGTTGATGGATGTTTTTCTCAAGCGCAGAATAATTCATTGTTTGTGATGCCACACATCTGCCCATGAGATGATACTCCACGTTTAAGGTCAATCATGAACATCCTGTTTAATTCCTGCTTATGTGCTGATCAGTATTCAGCTGCTGAGCGTTGCCCGTGCCGGTTTTTGAAGAGCAACTGGCTCCAGCCATGATGTAAAAGGTTTGTCAGCTGTGTTTTTTTTTTTTTTTTTTTTTTTAGTGGTGTCTGAGTCATAGCCAGAGCAAGAGTGTAGAGATGTAGAGCTAGAAATAGTGTGTAATGTATTGTGCAACCGGGAGAAAGCGGGATGGTCTAACATGAACAAGACAGCCACCGCCAAATGCAGTGATCAATATCAACCGCAGCAGACTCCATAGACCTCCATTTGTCCGTCAGTGACTCCGTCTGTCTCCTCGTTCTTCACACAGGAAAAAGAGACACAGTGTTCATAGAAGGTTGAAGCCCGCAGACGGGAAATGGCCATATATAGGCTTCTGTCTCCACACTGCAAGTCTCATAAGCTGCCTCTCTCCTCTCTGTGAGCAGTTTCCATAGCAACAGTAATTTGTTTCCCTCGGTGGCAGGAGGGGAGAGATAGGAGTCCAAAATGGGAAAGAGAGTAGACGACGGTGCTGGATGTGAGATAAGGGCACAAGAGGAGTAAATATGTGAGTCAGAATGAGAACATCAAAGTGCAGAAGAAGGATTGAGGACAGGAGGGTGACCGGCTTTATGGGCAGTGAGTTGGTTTTGGCTTCTTCCGGGATGAGAGCCCGACCAAAAAAACATTACATAAACCAAATTCAGCCTGACTCACGGCTACACTCACCTGAGTGGCTTTCAGGTCACAGCAGCAGAGATGAGTAAAAGAGCTGACAGCTACTTGGGCAGAGTTATAGGTCAGCTCAGCTCTGTAAATAGTTTTCACATCTAAGTCTTCATGATGGGTGGCCTTATCCTCTGACAGCCAACTCTCTAGGCTGCACTAACAGTCCACCAGAGACATAAGAAGAAGAAGCTTTATTGTCATTGTACAGAATACAACGAAATTTCGTTTGGCAGCATCTCTGGAATAGCAGCTACATGTCACATTCACATTCTAAGAATAATTTAAAACAACAAAAGCAACAAAAATGGTTTGCCGTTTGGTAAAGGTTTCACATGAGGCTGGGGAAGAGGAAAGAAATTAAACATGAGAAATATTTTAATTTCCTGGAATAGACCCAGATTACACAACCCCCCCTCCCAAAAAAAAGACTTTCAAATTGTATCAATGTATAGACACATTTGGGCCAGTTGTTTTAAAAAAAAAAAAAAAGTTTTGTTTTGGATTTTTTTATGTTTTGCAAAAAGTAGTTCTCATTTTACATGTCACCCTGTATCAAATGCTTGGTATGTTATTATCACAACGTGTGCTATTAGTTCAGCAAAAAATCTCATCTCCTCTCTGGACTGTTGTGTGATTTTATATAATGCCATTATCAGCTTTAAAAACAAACCTGGCTCCACATGCTCTATAGTGAGAGGTGATCATTAATAAACTGCTGGTGCAACTGCTCTCTCAAGTTGCACATGGAGACAACCTCATGCATCGCACACACAGTGCAGACCCTTTACAGAGTGAACTGCTCTTGTTAATATTTCACATCACATCTGCCAAGGGACTGTGCTTTTATTGTAGAAAAACTGCGATAGCCAGGCTGCACCTGTGGGATTTAGCTGAGAGCTGGAAACCTCTGAACTCCAGAGAAAAGAGAGAGAAAGTGAAAACTCTTCCAAAAGAAGATAGAAATGATGCATAATCAAAGTAGTAGAAGAGCCTCCACAGATTTTGGAGGAAAGGAAAGTAGGAAACAGAAGAGCGGTGGATTCTCACTCAGAGTCTCGACTAAATCCTTGTTGCTTCCATGACAACCAGATAGAGGGTTAAGAGGTGGAGGGCGTAATGAGTTTTTGTTTTTGGATAGATGCAGACGCCTTATCTCATCCACTGTCTTCCCTCCTAATGACCTCCTATTTATCAAGCAGATGAAAGGCGGAATTCATTCGGCCTTATTAGCATCAGCCAGACCTGTATTTTTAGGTTTTATTTAAGATAGTAGTGAGGAGTGAGAGAGAAGGGAAGGTGCAATTACATGGGAATTACTTCAAGTTCTGCGGATGGAGAGGAGCTGATTAAGACGCAGCCTGTCGTGTGCAACGTAAACACATAAACGCACACTGGTGGTTTTCTTGGTAAGAAACTGGTTTATATTAAGCCCAGTAGCTGAAGTAAATATGTTTTGGCAGTTTTCGTAGGTACAGTGTGCACCCATACATAACAGACAGACATGTAAACACTGAGACAGCTATGAGGATGTTCTTAGGATGAGATGAGTTGCACAATGTCCCTTTGTCTATTTTTGGATGTGCATGTTTGCCTCAGTCGGGACGGAAGGGACTGCTTAATTGTATTTCGGTGACTCTAAGGTGGATTATAAACTGTTTTGGGCATCACTAGCAATGTTAGTAATTACTTCATCCCTCTCCCTCTCTGCAGGGGTCCCAGGGGTCTTCCAACTCTTTGTCCTCTGCTAAAGTTTCCAGCTCTGTGGAGGATGGAGATGGACCTGTAACTGAAAGTAAGGACACTTTGTGCTACAAGACTGTCCCATGTGTCCATCAGTGGCCAAGGGCGATGTACTGAGACTTACGTAAATATCCTGCAGGTCTGAACTGTGTTCATGATTTGCTGTCTGTATCTTCCTCATGTCGGTATTCTCTAATTTGTGTATCCTTTTCTCAGTTTTTATAACAATATGAGCAATGAAGTGCTGGTCAATTTTGTTATATGTGCTGATGACATGAGCAGAAAAAGCAGCCAGACATTCCGCTGAACTAAAGATTCTCATTAATCTCTCTGAGTCTTAGATTTTATTGGGCACTGAGTGGACTCTTCTCAAGTCTCATGAATTAATAGATGAATTAATATCTAGTTCAACATTCACTGCATATATTCCCATTTTGATTTATCCGTTGGCTCTGGATTTACTTTCCCATTTGCTGGCTTGATTGTCCTTTACAGAGCACTGTGACCAAAATTTCATCTGTGGGCTGGAACTACAGCCCTCATTGACTTTGAAGATACATTTTGAAAGCATCATCAAGGGCTAAATGGTCGCTGATAATTATTAATATATGAGTGCATTTTAATTAACTATATTTTCTAAGAACTTGTGCGTGTGTTTGTGTGTGTATACAATGAATATTGCCAGCAATAGAATATTGCACTTGAGTGTGTTACGATCCACGGCCTTCCCCTTCCTCCCTGCAGCTGAGGTTCTGGTGGATGAGGTTCCAGCTGTGCCGTCCTACATATCAGACCGCTACAAAGTGGGGCGCATGTTAGGTGACGGGAACTTTGCAGTGGTGCGAGAGTGTGTGGAGCACTCCACGGGACGGGAGTACGCTCTGAAGATCATCAACAAGGGCAAATGCAGAGGCAAGGTAAACAAACCTGTACTCCACAAAGATACCTCACAGCAGTACAGGTACTGTGTATGGTCACTTAGTACTACCTGAAGTATATGTACACAAAAACACTGTCAATAAATAATAAACATTAAAGCGCAGTGCACTACTACTACTACTACTGTACTACTCAAAACATAAGAACATTTAGATTTTTGTGTGCATTCACCTTTGACATCACAAATGGCTGTGGTTCATTCAAGAGACCACACCACTGAAAGACATGAAAGTTCAGCCCGAGCGAGCAGCAGCAGTACACATTGCACTCATGAAGAGACAGTATCTCATCCATTTTGTTTTTCGTGCTTGTACAGTTCTTTTTAATTCTCCTTCCAGGAGCACATGATCCAGAATGAGGTTGCAATCCTTCGTAGAGTCAAACATCCAAATATCGTGCTGCTCATAGAAGAAGTGGACACTTACAATGAACTCTACCTGGTCATGGAGCTGGTGAAGGTGTGTGGCCAATGTTTGTGTCCTCTTTATGTGTTTCTGCGTCATCTGCTCCAGTTAGTTTCAAGGGACTGAAATATTTTATCCGACTTAGATAATGGATGCTACAATTCTTTGTATATGACAGTGATCATTATCTCCAGTTTGAGATGAGCAGGGAGGCAGGGTTGGCGACAGAGACAGAGCAGCAACATTGAGCCGGCGAAGCAAAACAATGAAATTCAACCAGTCGCACAGTGTGGGATCCAGAGAATCAGCCTATGGCCCGAAGCGCTCATGTGTTCATATTCTTCATTCTCTCCTGCTCTCTGAGTCAAGAAATATTTGTGCATAATTCAGCAGCCAGAAATGTGATCCATCTGTTCGTGTTTTGGTGTGGAGTACTACAGAATATAGATGAGAGGCAATCGGTGGGAGAAGTGTGTGTCTGTGTAAACGTGTCCAAAGTAGGAGGATCGAGAGGAGGCTGTGGATGAATGAGGTGGAAAGAGTCACTCCAAGAATAACAAGGGACTGAGAGAGGGAGAGTGATAAATGGATGCAGCCCATGAGAGGGAGATATATCTAAAAGTGTGGCATCCACATAGTTTTGTCCCTTTTAATGCTACAACACAGCAGGCTTGTACAGAGGCTGAGCCACAAACCCACTCAACACCTTTGAGATCTTGACTGTGAGCCAGGCTTCTTCACCCAACATCAGCGGTTGACCTCAGCAGAAGCCTTCAAAAAAGATAACGGATGTATCAGCATATTAAAGTACGAGCTTTTGGAATCATGTTTGACAACAAACGTGTCATCAACATCTTACTGTCAACATACTTTACTTTTACCAAAGAGAGGAGGTAATTGCTTCGCGGCTGAGCTGTGGGATTTGTCAGCTCTCACATTTAAATAACAGTTGCTGTGCAGGTTGGACACTTTACAGTGTGCAGATTCATCCCTATTTTAGGCCTCCGTTCTAGTTAGTCCACTCAGGGAAAGAGACACAGAGAGGGTGGGAGGGAGAGAGGCAAAAGGACACTCTGTGTCAGAATCAGACAGAAAAGAAAATATGAGAAGCTGAAGCAGAAAAAAACCCTTGGAGAGCAGAAGAGAGGTCCAATTAAAGGGGGGAAGAGCATTCAAATGAAAGTGAAATATTAAAGACGAGGGGAGGGGATGTTTCAACTAAGGTGAGAACGAGGAGACTCGGTTTACCCTCCCAGCTGCTGAGCGGACGAAAACTAAGGCTACTTTTTGAGCTGAAAACTCTTTTCAGCAGAAAAGCCCACCCATCCGTCATGATTTGTCCACAGGGGGGAGATCTGTTCGACGCCATCACCTCGGCCAACAGATACACAGAGAGAGATGCCAGTGGCATGCTCTACAATCTGGCCAACGCCATCAAATACCTCCACAGCCTCAACATTGTGCACAGAGACATCAAACCAGAAAACCTGCTGGTGAGTTGCTCTGCACGTTCCTTTACTCTCTATATATATATAAAGAATAACTTGCCGCAGTATTATCTTCTTTTTGAATGAGCAGTTAAGTAACATCACTCACTCTGGACTCAGAGCAAAAAGATGACTCATCCCTGCTGCCCTCACACCTCCCCGCACACTCCTTCTCCAACCTCCCTCATTTGTGCAGTCCCTCCCTCCTTCTCCCATCTGTCGACCTCCTCGCTGTCTTCTCATCTTCAAACTGCTGTTCTTCACTCCTTCACACGTCAAACTGAGACTTTCCCACCTGCAGTAGCTTCAGAGACGTTTCATTTCAGATATAATTGATTGGGCTCTGCTGCCAAGTTCACCCCTGACTGACCTGAGATGGTGTTCCAGTTTCTTTATTGTGTTTCCACTCCCTTCCCCCTTTCCACTTTGTCGTTTTTCTGTTAAAGAAGACATGTTGAGGTTGTGTGATCTTTTTTTGTTGTGAAAGGTCATGGTAGGTTTGGTTATAGTTACATATCACATCAAAAAGTGCTACAGTAATACCCAATTTAAAACTTGTACAAGTGCATTGAAGGGTTTCTCCAAAGTGTGACTGATTAAAGCTACTATGTGAAGGAGAGGAATATTTTAAACTCTGACACCCCCTCCTGGTCCGAAACATTACAGCCATCGTAGAGCCTACATTCAGCAGTAATTGTTGTGTGTGTTTCCTGTGTGCTCAGGTGTATGAGCATGCAGACGGCAGCAAGAGCCTGAAACTGGGAGACTTTGGCTTGGCCACTGTGGTGGATGGACCTCTCTACACTGTCTGTGGGACCCCAACATATGTAGCACCTGAAATCATCACAGAAACAGGGTACGGCCATCAGCTGCAGGAACACACCACTAATACGATACCATAGAATAAAACAATACATTATATGCTGTTAGCTATTATTGCTCTCTATTTATTTCTCCCTCTCTTCCTTGATGTCTCTTCATGTCTCTTTGTCTTTGTGCAGGTACGGCCTTAAGGTGGACATCTGGGCAGCTGGAGTCATCACCTACATCCTACTGTGTGGTTTCCCACCCTTTCGAGGGTAAGCCAACGTTAAGAGCTGCTGCACTAAGTGAATTTCTACTGCTATTTTTAGGGACTTTTAGTTGTGTATGAGTCCCCCTAATGGTTGGTGATATTACTGCATATATAGCCCAGTGAACACTCTTAGTCAGAGCAGTGTTTTGTGTTCATTATGTTGATGTGGACATGTTTTGCTTACAGGAGCAGTGATGATCAAGAAGTGCTTTTTGATCAAATACTCATGGGGCAACTAGAATTTCCTCTACCGTACTGGGACAACATTTCAGAAACGGCCAAGGTGAGTGTGTCTTTGTGGGGGTCATCCATCCACAAAGCAAGTTTCCTCTACGTAGAGGGAGTAAAAGTGACTGCTGTTTGCGTTCTGCTTCAGGAGCTGATTCGATCTATGCTGGAGGTAGAGGTGGATCAGAGATACTCTGCCCTGCAGGTGCTAGAGCACCCTTGGGTCACTGTAAGTACAGTCTTAATCAAACTCACTGAAAGTCTCACATCTATTCAGTTGGAATATTTTCCCACGAATACTGACTTCTCCCTTCCCCCTCCCCCTGCTCTCTCCTCTCTCCTCTTGCTGGATGCAGGATGAGTGTCTATGTGAGAATGACCATCAGCTGTCAGTAGCAGGGAAGATAAAGAAGCACTTCAACACCAATCCAAAAGTCAACGACACCACTGCAGGAGTGTCAGTCATTTCTGTAAGTCGCTATTACTGGAAACTACAGTTCCCATCATCACCCAACTCGTCTCACAGATTGTTTGCTTCGTCTTAACCTGCGGCTGTAACAATAAGCTGAAATAGTTTCTGCAGAGACTTGTAGTTCTTGCAGTCCATTTTGATAGAACTCTCTGAGTGAAGATGTCTTTTGGTTTTTCTGTTGAACTGGTTTTTAGATTGATTGTGCTGGTCTCTCTTTGTGTTCAGTTGGATGACAGCTTTTCTATGCAGAGATCTGGGTCGTTGGATTTCTACCAGCACCCGGCCATGTACTGGATAAGGTACGCCAGGTTTCCATAGAGACACAACTGGGTAGACAGTTGCAAACCAACGAGAAATCAAAACAAACCGAAACAGTGTCTCTGAAATGGATGTCCCCCACCTCCCCTCCCTGCTGACTTGCTCCTGCTGTGACAGCTTCATGTTGTTGTCCCTGCCTTGTGATCTTTGTGCTCGGCCTTTTGCTTCGCTCCTTTCATCCCTCGCTTTGAATCAGATTTTCCTGCAGCAGCTGCATCGTTGTTGTCTGTCTTTGCTAAATGTTGTATAGCCGTCTCTCCTGGATTTCTCTGAATGTTTCTCCTAAATGTTAAACATGTGCTATACATTTAGGTATGCTTGTCTGTAAATTGATGTTCCTGAGGTTTTCACTGAGTAACATTCACTTTTTATTTACACTATTTCTTTGTGAATGCTGCCTTTCCAAAGAAATAACCTTATTCCTTTGCTCGTCTCTGTGATTTTATTTAATTATTATTTTGCTCGATGTGATATTCCCCACCTGGCTGCCTCTACTAACCCTGTTGTGTGAATTTATCCACTGATTTATGGAGGACCTGGAGACACACAGCTATAAAGGTTTAGCATTATAAAGCTCTTCATCGGTTGATATATTACAGTTACTGGATTTTGCTGAGAAATTAATGATAATTAAAGAAATAAAAATGAAGGAATGCATGCAACAATTCAACGTAGTAGCCCGGCATTAATAAGGAATCTGAAAGAACAAAATGGAGCAATTCAAATGACTGAAGTAGGTAATTGATAATAAATGTAACAGCTTTAGATGGAAATTGAGATTGCTATCATTTTAATTTTAAAGTAATTATTTCATCTTTTGTCTTTGCCCATTAATTTTCCATCTAGCTTTCTATTCCAGACTCTCTTGTGATTATTTTCGGGGCTCTAATTTGGTTAATCTTTGGTTATGCACCACATCACAAGTATTTAACTAAATGGAGATAGAGAGCAGTATCATTATTTTATAGCCTTAATGTAGGAGTTGGTTTTAAGGCATCAAGAACCACCCCACCGTTATTTTTAGTGTAGGTGAAATGCACTTTTTTTTAATTAAAACTGAGGCTATGAAGCTTTTGCTGGACAGTGACCAAAGTGGTACTAGCAACTAGTACACCATAACTTTCTTGGATTTGTTCTATATTTTTCAACATCGTCTCAAGTTAGGCTCCAAGTAGGAATGACACAGAGGCAAGTAAAGTCAAATGCACATCAATATCCATCCAAAGTTAACACACATTGTAATGCAGTGGTGACACCAGGCAGTGTGTTAAAGTGAAGAAATGATGCAGTTTTTTTTATTTATTATTGTAAATCGATCTGAACTTTTCATCTGTGAGAAATAATTCCACTATTTCATTTTTTTTTGACAAACTAATCAACCGACAAAAACATTTTCGCAAAAATGGTGACAATGTAGGGAAATACAAATGTGAATACAAGAAGAAGAGAAAAGACTTCTGAATAAAAGAGATTTATTTAATGGAATTGCTCCCTTCTCATTTAGGTATTGATTATTATTGATGTTTTCAATGAGAATTTTATAAACCTTTTTAATTTATACATATATATTTTTAAACTGTCTGAAATAGCATTTAATAGCTCTTTATGTCCATGAGAGGCTCTTCTACACCTCTGTACTGTATCATCCACTGTGCTTCCTTCATCTGAGGATCTAATCACAATATTCTTCTGTTCCTCCGTCATTCAGGCCACCCCTCTTGATAAGGAGGGGCAGATTCTCAGACGAGGACGCCACCCGCATGTGAAGCCACTGCCTTTGCAGATGATGCCGATGGTGACAACAATTACAACATCAACAACAAAAACACCATGGACGGAGCCTCCCAGATGCCTCCCTGGCCTGCCCATGGCCCCTCCCTCTTTGAACCCCGACACTTGCTCTGACCCTTCCCCGAACCCCAGCCTCCCATCTGACTCTGAGGACATCTCCATCAGCTCAGCCAGCACTGTGTGCTCCCCCAACTCGCCCTTCTAGAGAGGAGGAGAGAAGGGGGAGGATGAAAATGAGGAGTATAAAGAGTGCAGAGGAGGAAGAGGCGGCGAAAAGAAAGTCCTCATCCAGCTCCTCCCTCTAATACGGAGGAGGAGGAAGAGGAGACATCAGCTTCCCCACACTATCTCATCCAAAGCTGGGGGTGACTAGGGGAAACTCGTGGAGGGAAACATTAAAAAAAAAAAAAAAAAATTGGAAAGAAATTTTATTTTCCCTGAATCAAAAAAAAAAAAAAAAACCTACAGGGAGTTATTGTTCTAAGGGTAGGCAGAGGAAAAGAAAAGATGGCAGAAAGACTGAAGAGGCAACAAGAAAAAGGGATTGTGAGGAAGATGGAAAAGGCAGAATGGGGTGAAAGACTTTTGTTCGTTTGTTTTTTTCAGCATTCTCTCATCTGAGCACATGTTACAGGGCTCAAGGAGCGAGAGAGGGCGGCGGTGTAATGTTCGCCCTTCAGTGATGATATGAGCTCAACATGGAAACTTCTGTATGGTGGAGCAGCTCTAAAAGGCAATATGAGAATATGGACCAATGTTCATGTTTTATTGAACCTTATTAATCCATTCCTTATTCACTGCATTTTTTTATATGTATTTCCCTTTTTCATAATGGATAAGTTTTGTTGACTTGTCCTCTAGGTGGAATTAAATTAATGGAAAAGTGTGTAGAAATAGAGCTCAGAAATTGTGAAGTAGGCAGCCATAGAATGGATTAACAGTGTCATGTTGGAAAATGAGAGTTTAGGTGTGTAGAAGAAGAACTTTTTCTTAAAAAAATGTCTTAAAAAAACTGTGTTCACTTAAAAATATGAAAGAAACAAACAAAGACAGCACTTTTGCTATAATTTTGTGCTAAACAGTATTGGCGTTGCCTTCCTGTAATGTTGGATTGCAGTATTACAGTTTACATTTTACACAGACTGCTATTAAGACAATGGTGCAGTGGATTGCTCCTTGTAATACTTGTTATCTGCTTCATTCACCAAATCTTCATACACATATTTCAGCAGCATTCGAGTGCTCGTGTAGCAAAACTCAACATTTGAACTAATTTTTCCATTTTCATGCCATTTTGGTTTCTTGACCCTCATTGCACACATCTGAAGCCTTGTTTACATTTCTTCCAAACTTTAAAGGCATAAAATTCATCCACATATTCCAGCAGTGATGAAAAGCCCAATTGTTGCAAGCCTGTTGTACCACTTGCATACGTCTGGGGAAATGTTTTAGGTAGTAAATGTATACATTCAACAGTTTATGAGGACTGCCTATTTGCACAAAGTACTGCTGTTTAGGTGCAGTCAAACAGGTCCGAGAGAAAGTCAGTACAGATCCAGAGAACCAGCAGCACTCTTGGAAAGCAGTAAGAATTTATTTCAGCTCTGTACAACCTCATTCATAGCTTCATTTATTCCGATGAAAGCATGACAGACATACAGTAGCCTATTCTTATAAAGAAAAACAGTTTAGTGATGAAGTATTGTTTATATGTTATGTAAATAACATAATTTTATTTATTTTGATAGTTCACAATACAGTATATTTCTTTACCAGTAGTAAGTCTACAAGAACTAAAAAAAAAAAAACTGGAAAAAAAAAAAACCAACAATCAATCATACATGTGTGTTAGCAAAGAAAAAAATAACGTAGAGGAGATCATCATGTAGAAATGAAATGATACAGTTGATTTGAAGGGAGCAGCTTCAACCTGACAGTGTGGCACGGAGATAAATCTGCTCAGACAGGAAGAAAATGAGACCATCATCTTTACTTCTTGTCCAAAACTGTTTGATGTCACTTCTTCTGCAAAAGCAACCGGTAAAGAGATTACCAATGTCTGATGTGAGAGGATTGCAGAGTGATTACAGCTTGTTTGTTTGTTTGTATGTTTGGTGGGTTTTTTTTCTTTTTTGCTGATGATCTCCCTGCAGTCACCACATTTGTCTTTATGTTTCTGTATTTACTCCCATCATTACACATATACAGTAATGTGCTGCCATATTGACCAAATCGGTATGAATTTGTTGTGCTGTTGAAATACACAATTCTCCAGCACATGGGCACATGTGGTTTACCAAAGTGCTCTCACAGCCGCACTGCATTATTACAATCTTTTGCAATACAAATACCTGTACCTCTGTTCAACAATGGTCTATCAATAATAATACTAACAATTAAAATATGTTTCAAAAACAAAAACAAATCATCTGTGTCTTTTGCTGAACTATAAAATTGGTTGAAGAGACTCCGTTGGCCTTTTCAGTGTTCCTGTTGTGTAACTGGATGACTAGAAAGATGTGCAGTATAAAATCCTCCAGTCTTTGCTGCACACAAATTTATTTTATTGTAAATTTGTTTTATCGAACGCATGCACATCATCAACTGAGACTTTTTTTGGCAGCATCACCAGTCATGTTTTCACCTTATGAGAATGAGCCTGACTGCCAGTTTGACACATCTTAGTCATTTCTATTTTGAGCCTGATAATACTTTTTTGGATTCCAAGACATTTGATCTCGGCAAAGTATCCAAAAAAATACATCTGATAGAAAAAAGCTACATTTTTTGCATCGAACAAATGAAACACTTTTGGTGACGACTTTTCCTGATTGTTTTAAATGTGGCACCCTTTTTGTTAGCAAGAAGCCAATCTATCTGAGCATGTGTTTCTCACTGAAGAAATTCAAGGCATTACACCCTGATCTCCCCTGTATTAAAAAAAATAATAATTAAACAAAAAACGCACTGTAAAAATGGCAAATTTTTATTTGTCATTGTTATGGTCCTGCGGCAGCTGCAGACAGAAATAAAATGAATAACTACAGAAACTGTGTTTTAACAGCGGACTGTCTGCTGTTTGCCGGTTCGACCAGCAGGGGTCACTGTGAACATCTAACCGAAGCAGCGAAGAAGAACTTCCTGCTAACGAGCGGCAGCAAGCCGAGAAGGAGCGACGATCGGCGGCGACAAATCACCAAATATATATCAATTTCACGGCGTGTGTGTGTGTGTGATAGAGAGAGCTAATGTCTTTATAAAGCAGACAGGAGGTCGACATGTCAACCACGAGCTGTATGAGCTTACGTGAGCTGACCGGAAGCGGACGCTAGTTAGCTAGCTAGCTAGCTGCGCTGTTTCCTTCCTCCGCCGTCATGAGCGAAGATGACACCCCGGCACCCGCAAACAAAGACTCGACCCTCCTGCTCACCAAAGACGGACAGCGGTACTACGTGAGCAAGAGCGGCTCTGTGGACAGCAGGAATGTGATCACGCCGCACGAACCGGACAACAACGTCTCCTACGACATGGACGACCTGGACGAGGAGAGCGACGTCCTGGACACCTCGGACCCCAGAGACAGCGCCGCCAGCCCGGAGGAGCTCAACGACGAGGAGGCCTCGGAGGGCGACAACGCTCCGAAGCAGTGCACCTACGAGGGCTGCACGGAGACCACCACCCAGGTGGCGAAGCAGAGGAAACCGTGGATGTGCAAGAAACACCGCAATAAGATGTACAAGGACAAGTACAAGAAGAAGAAGAGTGATCAGGCCATGTCCAGCGGGAAACTTGATGTAAGAGTAAGCCTCACTGATATGTTATAGCTTTGGTTTCATCTTAATGTGATGCAGTCATCCCATATAGATAATACTTCCGTGACTATGATGTTAATTAAGCTCGCCACAGATGAGTAGAGGCAACATCTCAGCTCACAATCCAGTTTATTAGATGGATAGATACTTTATTTATCTCGTAGGAGATTTGACAGTCTGTTACTTACATAGATAGATCATTCACACAATAAGGAAACAATGAGACAGAAAGACATAAAACCACAAGGACGATAAGTAGTGGAAGAAGAAATAAAGCAAAAAATGGCATCAATAGTGAAAAAGGCCCAGAAAAAATAATGTGTATAATGGAATAAAGCGAGAAGGTGAGAAGGTAAAAAATAAAAAGCAGCACTTGTCCATCATCATCATGACCTCCCTCCTCTCCCGGTAGAGGCATTGTCCAGTCTGATGGCATGAGGTACAGAAAAAGGTACCGAGGCAGAACTCAGTGCTGGCTCAGGAATCACTGACTCCTTAATTTTTCTCCCCCAGATGTTATTGAATCATCACAAACTGAACTCCTTCAGTCACTTAATTTCCTTTTTTTTTTTTTTGTCTTTTTTGTGGTAAGCAGGAAAACTCAGAGGAGCGGCCCGTGTCTGTGAATAAACAGCGTCTTGGTGCCATGGGGGACCGGCCAGCCAGACCCTCCCTGATAGAGCAGGTCCTCAACCAGAAGAGGCTGGTATGTAACTCTGACTGATAAATTACACAAAGGTGACAGGTTGGTAAAAGGCTGAATAAACCTTATTTAAAAAGAACCAAGAGCTTCCAGAGGAGTCTGTGTTGCTGACCATATTTTCACATGATGATTCATAGCGTTTTCATGCTCGCTGAAGTATTCAGTGACATCTCTCCTTTAAAAGTTATCATATTGACCATAAAATGTTGAAAATTACTGGACCTATGTTTTTTGAGTTGTTTCTATAGTTTATCCAAAAATTTTCAACAATTATCAGAAATTGAGAAAACCCAGATTTTAATGGTTACGGTCCTTTTCTATTGGTCACCTGTCAGTGATGTCACATCCCCCAGGCTCATGTGTGAGTGTTGTGCTTGTTTTGTAATAGCTCAAAACTGACTCTTGCACCCCTTTCATTCCCAATGAATTTTGATGAGATAAGAGCTTTTAGTCATCTGATGTCTGGGTCTTCTCAGAGAAAAAAGCCAGGCAAATATTTGGCATTTGGAATTTACACGCAGCAGTTTAAAAGAATGGACCCCCTTATGCCAAGAATAGAAAGTATTCCTTCTGACAATTTTTCAGGCTTTTCCTTAAATGTTGTCATAAACCTTTCTTAGTCGTCTGTGTTGTAGTTGTGTTTTTTTGTTTTTTTTTTTTGTTTGTTTTTTTTTACTGTATGGGGGATCTTTAATTAGTTGTTAGCAAAAGAGCATAGCAGAACACTTTTGTCTAAATGACTTACCAAGTTTGGAACCCCCTCTGGGAGGCATCAGCTTTTAACGTATATAGAAAGTTAAGACGTTCTCCTCCCCACACAGTTAGAGAAAGCTTTTTATTTTCAGACATATTTGTGGTTGGATTTTGCACTAAAATTTGAGTGTGTGTGTGTGTGTGTGTGTGTGTGTCTTTCAGTCACTGCTCAGGAGTCCAGAGGTGATCAGCTTCCTGCAGCAGCAGCAGCAGCTCCTGGCCACACAGAGCCGCAGCCAATCGCAGCAGCAGTTCCAGGGCTGCTGATACCAGCCGGCCACTGTTTTTTAATTTATAGCAAACACTGGCATTTGATGCATCAATAGAGCAACCATAAACTGTTGAAAAGGATTTTCCCCAGCCAGGCAGACTGGCTAAAGTGTGATGATATAGGTGGACTGAATTTGACCCATCTAAAGGCAGATCGACCATGTGATCAAACCACATATCTGGTGCTGTGTAGGAAATATAATTTCCTAAATACAAGACATTTCTCTTCACATTTTCTTGGTAAGTTATGTTTTCGTCATACCGTCAAAGGCCACTGTTTGTTATCTTTCCCTCATCTGGCAAAAATAATGAAAGCACTGAGTGAAGACTGTGGAGTCAGATTTGATCAGATGTTGAAAGATGCAGGTTTCATCAAAGAAATCATGAACTCAATTTGATCTTCCTGTCTTTTCCATAGCTTAGTTTGTGTCTTTGTTTGGTGGTGTTTGCAGAAGCCTATTTAAGCATTTTTCTCTTCAGGAAGTATCCTTCACCATGTTTTTAATGTTTTCCTTTGAACAAGAAGTGTTACAATCGGTTTGTGTGACACATGTCTGCTGCCTCTTTTCAGTCAAGCAGGGGCTTTCAGGACATGTCTTCAACACAACATTTTTCTATAATACAACTGTTGATTTTTTGCACTTACAGTGACTTAACTTTATTCAAAAAGGAATAGTAAATTAAGTTTGATGAGATGTCTAGATGAAATGTATATTGATCATGTTAGCTCAGCTGCCTTTGTGCTGAAAAGTAGCAGGAAGATGCTTTGCACCTGCTGTATGTTTGTGTTTTAAACTGTAGTGTATTCCCCTGCTGTGAAGGTAAGACTAAAATGACGATGCTAACATCCACAAATTTCTCACTACGTCGAGCATTGTTCTTTAATGTGAGTAAAAATGGATGCATAATTTCAAATCTTAAAGAAAAAAACAACTTTAATAGACCAAGGAAAAAGCAATTGGTACACGAAGAACACTTGGAATATAATACATACTACACTTTCAACAGATATGTCTGAGTACCTTGTCTTGGAGTGCAGTTATCATGTCCTAATGGAAACTGAGAGAGGATTAATGTTTTTGTCATACTAAACTTAAATAACACTGGATAATTTAACTACATGAGATGTAAATGAAATTCACTTATACATGTCTTTGCATTCTGTGTGAGATGCCAAGAAAGGGACCGTAGGACAGAACCTGGACATAGACGATCATACAGAATCTACGACTACCTGTGTGAAAGACCAAAAAGCCACACACTTAAAAAGTGTTTGTGTGTTTGTTCATGTTATGACACTGAAGAAATAGGGTTGTGTGGGGAGCCCATCTGTGTCAGGACCTTGTCCAGCCACTGCAGGGGCCCGTGCAGGTGTACCTCAATCCAGCAGGGGGTGCTAGTCACATCCTGTCGGTGGTATTCAGCCCCCCAGCCCTGAGGAGAGGACACAGCCATAAATTCAACTATGCATGACGGCAGCCCAGTAAACTATTAAAATGAATGGGTACCAAGCTGACAGGAGTAAATTTGTAGGATTTTACATGCTCACCAGCATTAAAGGATCAAAATAACAGCATGTGAAGTTGCAGTAAGAAGAAGGTGTAGTCTTCCCTTTCTATCAAACCACAAAGGTGTCGAGGAGAAATGCAGCCTAAAGGATGACCTCCAACTGTGTTTCTGCCACAAGTATTTGCTTTTACAACACAAAAAATGCAGTACCTTGACGAAGCTCATTCGGATGGTGCACATCTTTGTCAGCTCGTAGACGACCTCGAAGCCGTGGTTAACGGACTGGGCGAGGAGCTGAGCGAACAGCTGGTTATTAAAGATCTTGAGGCTGCAGCCGCTGGGGATCTTACACACGGTGGTGGCGTGGAAGCCGTGCTGGAAATTGCAGTTGCGGCTCTGGACGAAGATGCTGCTGTCACTCAGACACTCAGCGTAGACCTCGCCACCGACATAGTACAGGTGTAAACCTGGGAAGAATGCAGGAGAAAATAACAACTTTACTGTGTGGAATAAATTAAAACCTTTGTCTTTTTGCTGCAATGCAAATGCAACAGAGAAAAGGGTGTACAGCAAACACAAAAATAAATTATTTTGAAAGCTACAAGGTCAGCTAGGCATGTAAACAATGGATTAAGAGTCAGTTTTGTTTTAGCTGAGGATAAATTGTCATCCCTGTGTCACTCCTATCATACAAAGCCACTCTCATCCTCTCAGTGCACACTTTAATGTAACCCTACAGGCTCATAATGTCTGTGGAGCAAAGGAAGGCTTTCTTAACCTTTCTAACATTATAAAAAACGATTTGGCCTAAAGGAGTCAGCACAAGGAGATGAGCACAATCCTTTAAAAGGGGTAGATTATTTTTTCCAAACTAAGGTCCCTTTAGTTCTCTACTTAACATTTAAAAATCATCCAAAGAAACGGGAATTTGCCGATTGAGTTTTCCGGCCTACCTTTGCCTATGTGCCTGCGTGTGTGTTCGATGGTGGAGTTGCGGTTGACGTTGGATAGCAGGCCGAGGCAGAAGCGGTTCTTGTTGTTGGAGGGGTCCGTGAAGCCGTCCACCAGCACGCTCCGGGACGAGGCGTGGAAGGTCTCCCCTACCCTGTTGTTGAGCTCGTAGTAAGCTATGGAGCACCAGTACTCTGGTTCCTCATAGCATACGGGCCGTAAATCTAAACAGGAGGACGCAGAAGGGTCAGCTGGGTGTGTGTGGTAGACTCTTGGTCTGCATTACTTTTTGCTTCATACTTCTAATTTCTTGACTTGTTAGAATTATGTGTTACCTGTGTGTGGAGCGGAAAATGTAAGTTTAGTGGTTCCTGTGGAGTTGCTGGGTTTCACGTCCTCCTGAGGGCTTGTCTCCATCATGCTGTACGGAGGTGGGGGAGTGTCAGCTGAAAAAGCAAGTCACAAATCAAGCAGTAGGCGTTAAAGTAGGGAAAACCACCAGACACACACACATCTGTGTTTTCTGTGTAGATGCATGAAGTCAGAGCTGTCAGAACCTGCTACAGCTGTATGGTGAAACTGCATATGTCTGAATATTTCACACAGTCTGAAAGTGTCAGCTTACTCATTCCGATTCCCACCTGTGATGTGATACGGGCTGCCTGGCTCTGCAGAGCTGTTGGGGGAGTTGGGGAAACTCTGTGAGGTGGGAGACTGGGCTTGGGAGGAGGAAGGGGAAGAGGAGGAGAAGGAGGAGCAGGGCAGCGGAGGGAAAGAGTCCGGGTAGGTGGCATTCTGGGGCATCAGTGGCTCGTTGTGCAGAGAGGCGTTCCTGAACTTTGCCAGTAAGCTGTGTTGAGGATTGAACTCACTGTGGCGTGGGACCAGGACTGGTGGCAGCACTGAGAGAGAGGAAGGTAAGGAGGGAGGGAGGGAATAAAGAAGAGAGTAAAAGCCAGATGCTGTTATTAAAGATTATATTACTGCTGATCTGTTTGGCTTGGGAACAGTGTATTGGATCAGATGTCCTTCCTCTATTTGGAAACCCATAAAAGCTTTACTGTAACTATACTAAAATTCACCAAATACCTTTTTCTGTAAAGCTAATTTTGATTCTATTCTCTGCTGATTTGTGCCCGGTACCTGGAGTCTCCACACGCCGGTAATGGTAGGGGTTGACGCAGATGTCCTTCTGCTTGGAGCCGAAGGGGAACTCGCAGCACTCAAGGGCTTTGAGCTCGTGGTGTGACTGCAGGTCAGGCCAGCGCCACACCCTGCAGTAGATGACATGAGGGAGACCTTTGCGGTGGGACACCTGCAACCTCCCATCTAGCGAGCGAGGAATCGTCACGCACTTGCCTGCAGGAAGAATGGGAAAATTGCGTTGAATATTTTAAGCTCAGATGAATAGAGTAGTATAATATCACATTTCAGGCCTGAGAGCTGTTGAGCGCAGGGAGGGCAGCTTTCAGAGTCCTGCGTTGTTACACATTGACAAAAAGCATCCGTTGCAATCAAACCTGTGAGCTCCCAAAGCCATCTTCCTACCATTTTACCTTATGACTGATAAAATAAAGCATTACTAGCATAACATATCAATTACTTATGAATCAAAGAATTGATTCAATCATTTTATTGGCCCAGAAGGTAAAGTTTTGTATTCTTCTAAGGAAATAAAGAAATACTAAAGCAATGTCGAAGAAATTTTCAATCCTGTAAATCGTCTTAAGGCCTCTATGGTTAATAGGTGAACCTGCAGACTGGAAACCACTGAACTCAACTGATACTTACTGGGCTGCCCGGGGCAGCTGAGTGCCCTCTCCAGCTCCTCCATTGCCCCTTTCTTCTTCTTTAGTTTCTTCACTAGTGAGTCCACAGCCTTTTCCGCCCACTTCTCCTCCTCATCCCCTTGTTTCCAGCCAAGCAGGCGCTTCACCGCCGGGCTGGTGAAGGAGAACAGGGACGTAATGGAGGCTGAGGAGTTCATTATGAGGTGAATAAATGGAGGAGTGAGATGGTTGATGTTCCACTTGAGGGCAGGAGTGAGGAGGCAGAATGAGCAGCCAGGACGGAGATGAAACAGAGGTAAAGGAGGTAGCGTGATGAGTCTGTGTAAATAGAGGCTGTTTTTTTTTCCCCCTTGTATTCCACTGTTACTTCCGAGCAGCGCTGGAGGAGGAGCTGGACTCCTTCCAGCACAGCACAAACTCTGAATCTCCTCTCTGTGTTGGTATAGAAGGGATATGGCAGCTCTGGGTTCAAAAGCCTCCAAGAGGAAAGGTTGCCCCTCACACGGCCACAAATCCTGGTCAAGTTTCAATCACCTGGCAAGAGAAATAAGAGACAGTTTTAACTGCTAATTTAGCCTAAAAAGATAGGAGGTTGGTGAAAGAGACTGGGGTCTGTTCAGAAAAGGGACCTCTTGTGAGTTAAACCAGAAAATTTAAGTTGATAAGCTGGACCGGAGTGATGACAATAGCCAGAGTGAAGTCAAAAACTGAGTACCAACATTAACTCATATTCAATGATCATTAGAGATGATTTTTATGATAAGGAGGCAGTATCAGCCGGGCAGTGTTACACAGAGCACGTCTTCTTTAAACTGATCTCCCACACATGCTGAATAAAAACAAGGTTCTCATTATTCTCTATGAGGAAAATGAAACACGTACCACAACTGTAGGAGAAAGAGCAGGGCGAGATGGCCAAGCTCATTTCTAGATTCACCAACAATGAGGAATGTCCTTTCTGGCCTCTGTTTCTATGATCATGCCACTGACGCCCAGGAGCCATACTGTCTGGCCAGAACACATCACAGGACAGGAGGGGGAGAGGGAGAGAGACAGACAGAGAAAGAGAGGGAGAGGAGGAGGAAGAGAGGGCTCCTTGTTTTTCTGTTTGTCTCTTTCTGACTATTGAAAAATTATTAAATATTGC
The DNA here is from genome assembly GCA_034769265.1 of Remorina albescens. Taxonomy (NCBI): domain Eukaryota; kingdom Metazoa; phylum Chordata; class Actinopteri; order Carangiformes; family Echeneidae; genus Remorina; species Remorina albescens. Next base: position 5,310,750 of record CM068490.1, on the reverse strand, counting down.
AAAAACGTCCAAGCTCAGGTATAGAAGTGTGAATGTACAGAAGCTTTCACTTTATTCCTACATATTTATTTTTATTCACTGAGTCTTTTGAATTCCTTTGAATGCACATCTGAGCACAGCAGCACAATCTGCCCGATAAATCAGCTTTTCTTACATTTTTGTTCTTCATCCAGTAAAGCCAGCAGGTCTGAGATTCAGTAAAAAGTTTATTTTGGTGATCTACTTGGTTTATCTCCAGTGGCAGGACGGCCTGCGGTGCAGAGGATCAGATTTGACCCATACTGTTGTAAAACATTCTCGCATTACAGATGACTTTTACTGTCTCTGTTCTGCATCCATGCCTGATGCACACAACGCCAGCAAAAGACACTAAACAGGCAAAGTGGAAGCTCTTTTAACCACAGAAACCAAACTTCTGACAGACACAACAAAACCAGATGAGGGTTAAATATGGGACTTGGTGGCTTTTCAATCAGATGGATCTCAAAATACACGCAGGTAATAAGTAGTGTGGAGCGGCCTAACTGCAATGTGCCCAATGCTTGTTGATAGAAATGTGACCAGCGCTGGTTTCCCGCAGACAGACAGACAGACAGACAAATCAGACAGTCAGTCAGAAAGTCAGACAGCTGGGGTTTACAATGACAGCAAAAAAGCGCACAGGCTCAATGCGGCATCAGTTCTCCACTGCTGCTTTATGGAGCCTGGCGTCACTCAGTCTGCAGGCTCAGATAGGCTAATTACCTAATGCTTTATCACCAGGACGCCCCCAGCCCAAAAAAGTAAACACGCCAGCTTCCTTTACTACCACAACACCGAGCCTGTTGGCCGCGGCTCAGTCCGGCTGGGGCCCAATGAACCCCCAAACACTCACCTTTACAGCGCAAGAGCTCAAGCTTTGGCATCCCACTTCATTCCTGTCATAGTTTAATATCACAACAGACAGAGCTGGAACCGGCCGACCAGGCACATTCAACCCAGCCAAGACAACACTGGAGCGATTACATGTTCTGAATTACTTCTGGATTTTTGCTCATATATTTAACAGATTATTAATCTCTGATCCAGTCAGCTTTCAATAAACAAATAAATCCAGCCATGTCAACAAGTTAGGACGTTTGATCTGCAGAAAGTTTCCCCAACAGCACCAGTGGACACATTTTTAGGATTATTATTATTAAAAAACAAAAAACAAAACACTAAACATTATATTCTTAGATCCACAACACAGCAACAAACGCACAACGATGTAAGATATTGTTCATTTCTGGAAATAGACAAAATGAGTTTCTTTTCTCACCCCTGTTGTGATAACAAGTGCAGCGCAGAGAGTCTGTGGCAGGTCGGGCTGTTTAACACAATGAGCCGCTGAAGGTGTGTGTCTGTTTGTGTGTGTATATGCGGAGAGTGTATGCGAGCGTGTGTGTTGACGTTGAATTGCCAAGCGAGCGTCAATATAAATTGCACCCAGCTGAATTTTTCAAAATAAGCGCCCAGTTAAAGAGTAAAATGAGGATGAACGGGACATGACAAACAAATGGACGGTTCATTTGTCACTAGACTGTGGTGTTATTTTGTTATCTATATATCAGATGGGCAAAAACACAGTGGCAGATTGTGGGATACAAGTTGTTGTAGACTATTAACCCATTGTTGATTTATTATTATACATTTATGAGTCCAAATTTAATTTTAGTGATCAAATTATGCTCATTACGTTCAAACATTTGTTTTCATTTTTTAAGACTTTTTGAGCTTGCAATATTGAAAAAAAGTCTTAATTATTTTTGACTAAACTCTACATTTTAATAATACAAGCTTGTTAGTAATCCTATTTATGTATAATGATCATGTAGCCTAATACATTTGCTGTCAAAGTAAGCAACAGTGTTTCCATATTGTGCTATGAAGGATGTCTTGTAGAAAAAAGCAAAAATATATTCATTTATTAAATAAACCGTGAATGATTAGATTTTGGGAACAGGTATTTTCATATTAATAATGATTATAACAACCATCAGTAGGGCTTATGCATTGCATTTACTATCAAGCCAGATTTTATATAGCCTATATTTTTGTCTGGGTAATTAATGAATGAATTGTTGGGGTATTAGGGTACTCCTTAAATCCTGGTTTCTCCCAACAACTGGACATCCGCCTTTATTGTGAAAGCTCGGCCCCGTGTGTTCCTCCGCAGGCCTGCTGGTGTCGGCATATTGACGCAGGTCTGCGGAGCCGCGAGCCTCCGCTCCTCCGACAGCCGAGCCGAGCGCAGCCACGGCGGCGTCAGCTTGGCTGGAGCCGCAGCGCCTGCCTGCGAGATCCCTCCGCCTCCCGCCTCACCCCCCACCCTCCCCAACCCGCCCTACACCTCCACCTCTCCTCCTGGAACTTTCCCAGGATCTGCTTCAGGTCCCGCACCACGCACGCATGCACGGTAAAATTTGCGTGCGTGCCACCTGAGCTATTGCAGTGCCCCGCACCGCACCGCACCGCACCTCAGGCTCTTACCAATGGGGAGGAAAAAAAAAAACACTTCACCTGCCTAGTTTCTTCTAAAGGGTGGATTTAATTGGGCGTTTTTGTTATTGTTATTGTGTTATGTCTGTGGTGTGTTTGGGGAAAGTATTCGCTCTTATTCATTTAGACTTTTTTTCTTACAAGTTATAAATCCTCTTTATTATGAGATCTAATAATGTGGGTTAAATTGGCGGATGTCTGTAGTGAACTATATTCGAGGACTGTGGGAGTGACCCATTATCTTTTTCTTTTACAGGAAGTACCACTGTATTTCAGATTATGCCAGGTCTGTAATCAATTACTGTTTTATAGTATGTTAAAAAGAGAGTAAAGTCTACCATGAAATCATTCACCACTCTATTCCATATACACGCTCCCTGCACCTGTAGAATAAACGACATCGGAGTGGAAAGTCTCCGGGTTGGGTTTGTTTTCCCTATTATCTATGATTATCTATTGTTGGGAGCCACAGAGAGGTCTTTTTCATTGCGGATGGATACGATCCTTTATTGGGAGTGCCATGACTGGTCCAGTTAATGACGCAAGCCCGGCTGGCGACAGTGAGTCTACAAGTTTGACATTTTCACAGTTTACAGCAACTGCTGCGGAACATAACAATACTCCCAGCACGAAGTGAAACCACTGCGGGGATCACATCTAAAAAAAAAAAAAAACCCCAGATTTTTTTTTTTCTATATCAACCAGGTGGATCATCAAAATGCACCACCGGATAAACTGCCCCGACGTGTCCCACATAGGTGGGGGACTATGAGAGCCAAAGATCTTCAAAATGTGGTCCGAGGCCGCTTGGGGCGGGAGGGGGGGGGGGTATCATAAGAAGGTCCAATGGCAAAACAAAGAACACTGTAAATGGCTGTAATTGCTTTTTGCTAATAAAAACCTTCCTATTAATGATACTGCTTCGTTTATTTTGGCGTCACATAATCAAAATGTGATTTCCTGCAGAAACATCAGCGAGGTTCAGACTTGGATCAATAAAAACAGCTCCTCGAGTAAATCTTGAATGTGCCACCTCCTCACCGCAGAGCCAGATTATGATTCACCGCCTGTGTGTTTTATCTGTGTCTGACTGCTCAGGACAGGCAGACAGGGTACAAACAGGATGCGCTCCCCAGGGCTCCAGAAGACCCCCCCCACCCCACCCAAAACACCCACATCAGCACGAAGTGTAGACCTCAGGCTTGCATGAGAAAACAGTTCTGTAGAAAACTTCGTTTACCAGGACCACAAAAATGCTAAGAGACAGGAAAAAGGAAGACTTTGGCGATGGATAATGTGATACAGGTTTCTCCGCCCCACTCTTTCCCCCTTCCACCACCACTTAGTGTCAAGTCAAAGCCAAACTCATGACAATGCAGTCTCACATACCTCATAAAACTTTACATCGTTGATTCAGGATTTTAGCTGTTAAATCTAATTTTACACCAAATTAAATAAACCACAGGTAGATTGTTCAGATTTCTACTAATGATATTAACAGATATTTTCCTGGGCCCAGCATTCTCTCTAGAAGGCCAGATAGAAAACTTAATGCTCTTTAAGGACCAGTGAGCTATGATGTCATTCAGTGTCACACTGTGTTATGAATGAGTTAAGATCCAGCATCGGTTGCACGATGATGCTTTGTGTCAGAGACAGGAAATAAACAAAGCGACAGGAAGCCAACTGGCATAAGATCAAAAGACAACTGACTAAACTTATAAGTATTTTCAAAAGGGCGAAAAAACTGCTGGTATTTTGTTTGATCCTGGTAAAGATTTTGAGCTTTATGTGAAATGCTTAACATTACAAATGACTCCTTTAACTTACACATTCCACGTCATCCTACCTTGGTTTAGCCCAAAAAGGTACACAACTGAACATTTACAAAATGTAGAGCACACAAAGTTGTCTCTACTTCCTTCCTGTCATATTATGATTGAAATATAAGGTATACATTGTCATGAGTTCTGCCCTTTAATCGCTGGTTGGACTTCGCACTGGGATTTATTTTACCGTTGTTCCTTTTTCAGCTGTCAAACATCCTCCTGCAGAATCTCAGAAGTGAAAGGTTTTGATAAACCATAAAACAAAACAAAAACACTTGTTCATTGTTGCTAGTAGGACAACTATTATTGTCAATATCAACTAGTCTGATGGTCACTTTATTTCTAATCATTTAATAGAGAAATCTTAAGATGAATGAATGTATTGTTGTGAAAGACCAATGGTCCATATTAATTTTGCAAAAAAGAAATGACCAATCACTTATTAAAACAGTTGCGTAAATTAATTGAAATAATTTAGCTGCATCAGTACTTTGCTCAAAAATAATTCTGAAAGCATAAACCATTGACATCATTTTTTTTTTTTATTTGGATTTAAGCCATCCATCCCATCAACCCATTGGGCCATGTTTCCTCAGAATGCACCCCCCCCCAACTAAAATCTAATTTAACAAAATCCATTCCATTTGTCAGAATCATGACACACAGTTTAACACATCCTTAAAATTTCCAACAAGTCCGTATCACCCACAACTGATTGGCCTCAAAATAAACATTAACTAACGTAGCACACGGATCATTCATACAGACATCCTGTAGACCATCGCAACAGAAATGTGGGTGTAACAGTGGCCAACACAAGCCAACGTCCGATTAAAAAAAAAAAAAAAGACAAAGAACCCACAACTGTGTCATTACTCCACCTCCAGTGATGTTGGGAAAAAAAAAGAGTGTGGCATACTGTACTTGGTACTTCTTTGTGACTGATGGACACAGTTGTTGATCCCACCTCATCCAAAAGGCTTGATGGCCCTATCATAGCCTGTCTCTGGGATACCAGGGCCTGTCTGATTGGCTAGTCAGTCTTATGTGGAGACTCAAGTTTCCAGGCACCGGTGAAGTAGCGCAGACGAATGAAAAGCAGGTCTCGTCCCATCTGCAGCCAGCTCCAAAACGGGACCAACTTGGACCCTGGTGGATCAAACACACAGGGACTTAAATCTCTTCATAGGGCAAGTATTGGACATATATCAGTTGACTGATATTTGATGATGACAGGACATGCAGTAATACCACCAGAAAACACTTGAAGAAAATTTAGGAACAGCACTAGTGACTTTGTCACAGGCAAGGCAGAAGAAAACAAGACAAACAATGAATGAACAAACAAACAAATCCTTGAAAAAAACAAACAAACGACCAAATCAGCAGGTACAAACACCTAAAACAAGTCATTATTAAAAGTTGAAGAGGTTATAAAATATATTAAATCAACCAGTCACAGACTTGTGAATACAGAGAGATACTAATAGAACTACATATAGGTGGCACCAGGGGAGGACATATGTCCACTTCTTCCAGGAAGTACCTACCCTCTATTTCAGTCCAGTTGACCGCCACCTCTGCTATGGGGATTTTGAAACACTGGGCAATATACAGGAGCTCCACATCGAAAGCCCTTCAAGAGGAAATAGAAAAGGTTTGATCATACATTTAAAAAAAGACCTATACAATTTAATCACTACTGCTGTTTATGGACCATCAGAATTGACATGTGCCCATCGTATTGTAAAGAACTAATAATTAGCATTGAATATCTGGTCAGGTATGTAGTATTGCTGCTTGTGTTAGTCATCGACTATCTCTGTATCAAAATTATGCTCACTGTTGAGGCAAAGCAATGGTCAACCTGGTTAAACCCCGTGAGGCAGCTGGTCACAGTTTTACAAACAATTTTTTTTTGCCAGTTTTTTCGACAGCTTGTGTTCTTAAACTTTTTATAATGTACCACGCCTTTCAGAAGTTGTCACACTGACACGTTGACAGAGAGAGCGCTTGATTTGTATCTAAAATAACTCACAGCTTGATTGTCACCAAATATTAATTTCCAGAGTGCCACAGGTTTACTTTGTTCATTTGTCACCACCACCATTGCAAAAAACAAACAAAAAAAAACAACTGTTCTTTGTTATTTAGAGAAATCAATAGGTAAATAAGTGTTTCTCATAGACAAATGCCGTTATTGACCTGCCATACAAACTCACAGGGAGTCCTTACCATCGCTCTACGTGGAGAGAAGAGAAGGTCCTGAGCGCAGCCTCACGTGTGAAAAGCTTGAAGCCACACTGTGTGTCCCTGATGCCTCTCACACAAAAGAACCACACCAGGAAGTGAAAGCCATACATAAGGAATGTACGAAACACGGATCGCTGTGGCAGAGACACAACAATGGTCACTTTATGGTTAACCATGGTCTACAATACTCTGGACTACGATCAGACGAAGAATCCAGTTACCTCAGCTACTGACTCTTTCTCCAGGTGAGCTCTGGAACCACAGGAAATCGCCATGTTCTCCTAAGTGTATTAACAATGAATTAAAGGATGGACACATACTAACAACCATCTGTAAACACGTATGCAAGACAGAGCAACAAGAACAGAACACAGCCACACCGGTTTAGGGTTGAGCTCTTTGAGGCCAGCTTCCACTTTATCAAGGTCAGCAAACTTTGTGGCTCCATCAGCGTCGGCCATCAGAATGACTTTACCTCTGGAGCTTAGCATTCCCTTTAAAGAGAGAGATAAACATTTAAATCATTCCAAAATGAATTCTTTAGTATTGTTTTTGTGCTGCAGTTAGACACTGTAGTAAGACTCAGTCTCACCATCCGCACAGCTCCTCCTTTCCCTCTGTTCTTCACCAGCGTCAGGACCCGCACCTTATCTGCACCGTACCTCCTGGTATACCGCAAAGCAAGCTGGAAAAGCATCACAAAAGTCTTCACTCACAAAACAAGTGTCCACTGGAGGCACCTTGAATGTTTACCTGAGCAAAATTTAAATTCTTACCTCTGTGGTTTTGTCTTTGCTGCCATCGTCAACAACAATGACCTCATAGGTAAAAGATGGGCTTTGTTTCTGCGGTAAGGAAATAACCCGAGCGATTTGTTTCATATCAGGCACTTTTTGCGTTGCATGCTCCCACCTACTGGCCCCTTTGAGAATAACTCGCTCAGACATAAAAATTTAGCTTGTTTCTCATTTGCAAAGTTGAGAAAATTAATCCTCCTCGATCAGTACAAACAATAAAATAACAATGTTCCTTAGACTCTTTAATCGTGTCATTAATATTCCATTTAACACTGACGCTGAGCACTCACCTGTCTGTTTTCTAAGTACTCCATAGCTTCATCCAACATCACAGGCACTGTAATGAAACAGTCACACACAAATTAGTGTTTATAACCCACCGCAAGTACAAGGCAAATCAAGTGATCAAAACTGCACTAAACTGTGTGGTAAGTGAGTGACTTGCAATTCTTCGTTCACCACAAAGTCACTATTACACAGCTGGTGACAAATTTCAAGACTCATCCAGCAAATGTGCAGTGTAATGTCATATCGGAGATAGCACCTGACAGACGACACAAGGTGATGTTTGTCACTTCATGAGCTACGGTGCAGAAGGTCCCATCAGAAACCTGGTTTTATAACCCCAGCTCCCATCACTTACTTCGGAGCTCCTCGTTGTAGGCCGGGATCACCACAGAGAGCTCCCTGGAGTGTGGATCGTGCAGGCTGGGGAACTGCTCCTTCTCTCCCGAGGAAGTGACAAAGTATTTCTCCTTCTCGTGACGGAGCAGGCTCACCATCCCGGCGGTGACGTGCGCCACAATGAATACCTGAAAAGTGAGAATGGCACTCCTGTTACACCTGACTGCAGGTTGCTCAGGTAGATTTTTTTTCTTTACTATTTGAATAGAAAACTACTGTGTGAATATATTCAACATATGTAAAACCTCCAATGACTAATTCTTTGTCCCATCTTCTACTAAACTATATTAAACAGCAGAAGCAGAGCAGTATTTGTTGTGACAATGAGTGTTTTAGTCCTCAATTATACTTCACAGTTTCTTCTTGCTTGTAGCTCTACAGATATATTCTTTTGAGTTTTGGTCAAATGTCTTAGAAAACAATGAAATCTAATGATATTTCATTATGCACCTTGTACTGGGTGTTGCTGCAGCTTTTGTGCATTTTGTATTGTAATTTCTACATTTTAGTGTTTCTAAAGACATTCAGAGGTAGAAGGAAGTATCATAAAACAAACTAAATGGCTTCTTACATGAAAAAAATAGATCCTGCTTCATGTTTTTTTTAAACAAGATATTAAACATCTGTTTCCACAAACTATGAAGGATCTCTACCACCTGAGAATAAACTTATGATGATAAACTCTTACCACAATTAAACCCAAAGCTGCTAATGCGACCAGGGTTTGAACTATTTCACAGAGGAAATCCATTTTCTATCAGTCAGCCTGTGACGGAGCGGCACAGCCGGAGAAACTAGCTCGGCTTCCCCGCACTTCGCTCCGCGTTCGGCGGCCTGGACTGTCCCGGAGGTCCGCTTTATGGAGGCTCTTCAGGCGGCGGACAGGCTACAGAGGAGCCCTGCCGTTTCCATTACTGTGCGGGAGTCCACTTCCAATCACAGCTGAACACAAGGACGACCAGGAAGTGAAAACGTGCCCACCGACACATCATCAGTGTGAGGCAAGAGGGACCGGAGCGAGCCGGCGGCCACGCCGACAGCGCCCCCTGCAGGACGGGATCATCGGGTCCATCTCTACAGGAACAAGACTTGTGGGAGAAGGATGTTTTTTATTTGTTTTCCAGGCAGCAGAAAATCAAAAGATTATTATTTTTCTTAAATGTCCCATCCACAAGAAAAAAAAACAACAACAACAAAAAAAACCGGACAGACTTAAAGCCAAAGTTTTGAACACATTTGAGCAAACAAAACAAAACCCACAACTATCTTTTGTACTTTTTAAAATATTTGTACCCCACGCCTGGTATGAACAGTGTTGTTTGTGCTAATATTTGTTAACTGAATAAAATTATATATATTTTTTATTTTAAATGAGATAAAAAGAAGTACTGTGCTGTATTTATATTTTATTTCGAGTCACTTTCAGCACTCACACATTAGACAGAACGTAACAGACCCTTTTACTACCATAACTCTATTCAAGCCACTTGGATTTAGTTTGATTTTATGGCTGTAGAACTGTCAACGAATGTGCAATGAGTGAGTGCTTTGGCCCCCTTTTTCCAAGATAACTTCACCTTTCAATATCTGGCAGTTATTCAATATTATTGTGTATTTTTGACCATGCAATAGAGAATAAAGGAGAAAAAAAACACAAAAAACAGATTTGGATTTTACAAGTTTATAACAGGATAAGAACTCTGAAATCAGATAAACAATTTCAAGAACACTTTCTAGTGTTGGTGAGGAATTCCTTGAAGCAGTTCCTCTCCAGCTGCAGACAGAGCCCCACATTGCACACGTCACACTGCCATGGGGTACTCCTCTTGCACATCGTGCACTGCCGTCGCCCTTTGCTGGCTCTCTGTGACTTCTCCAGTCCTTAGCATGTGGGAACAGGCAAGTGGTTTTCAGGATTGGCCCGTGGCGTGCCCTTCAGTGGGACACCCAAGAGAAAAGCAGTAAGCTCCTCTTGGAATTGCTGTCTTGTTTTGGCCTTTTGCTGCTCACGGTCACATAACTCTTTGTGAATTATGAAGCTGTTGGTGACAGCAATGTCCACAAAATGCTGGAAAACGGTCATTGGCCACCTTTTGGGTCTCCTGTGGACCAAACTGGTGCCCAGCATTTGGTCTGATGTGTCCACCCCTCCCATGCACTTGTTTTACTCGCCCACAGCTGTTGGTCTGGGGACAGGGACCCTCTGACGTTGTCCATCCTCTGTTGTCTGCCAGCAGAGCACTGTCTCCCCACTGTACACTGGATGTATGTTTGTACAGATGGAGACCTCTCTGGTGTCCTTCCACTTCACATATAAAAGGTCACCATCCCCGATCCAGCGAATGGTCCCTCTTGGTGACCTTTTATCCAGGGCATTTTCTGTGGTCACTGGAACACCAGCTCTCTCTTGCTGGTAAGTCCCACAGGCCCTGAATCCCTGCTGGTGCAGGTGACGGAAGAGGAGAGGGCTTGTGCAAAAGTTGTCACAATACACTATGTATCCACTACCCAGGAAATCTTTATTTACAAGTGACGCTACCACATCAAAGGAGATCCCATTCCCTGATGCTCTCATTGACTTCCCCATGTACAGGGAGAAGTCAACAGTGTAGCTGTTCACATCAGCCAGTACGAAGAATTTCAGTCCCCACTTGGTCAGCTTGGCCTTCATGTATTGGTTAAAGCCAACCCCTGCCTTTTGTAGCAACCATCCTCTCATCCACCAAGATGTGCTTCTTAGGATGGTAATAGGTCATACAGCGGTTCCTTATGATTTCCAGGAGAGGTCTAACACAGTGGAGACGGTCATACTCCTCTGTGTGCTTTTTCTGCTCATTGACTGCATCCTCTTCTGGATCACTCATATGAAGGTTAGAAGAAATTGCTATGAACCTGTCCCTGGACATGACGGTGGAGGAGAGGGGCACATGGAAAATTGAACCTGTCCGCCAAAAGTCTGACAACTTTGGTAGGCCCAGCAATGCCATGTAGAGTAACATGCCCAGGTACTTTTTTATTTCCTCTATGGTCAGCTCGCTCCAGGCAAATTTTTTCCCTCTTTGCAGATTTCTGGCTGCAGTTTTGTTGGTGTTGTTGATCAAAAGTTTCAAAGTTTCTGCATCAAAAAAGTGGGAGAAAATTTCACCGGAAGTTAAGAGGTGGGAGGTGAAAGGTGGCTGAACTCCAGGAGGTCTTCTGGGAATGAACCTCGATTGGATAGGGGTGACATCCGGGTCGTCCTCGGTTTTCCATGGTGTTGTTGTTGCAGGACGACGTGGTGACCTGCTAAGGTTAGCGTCCCCTCCCCCTGCATTTATTTTGGCCCACACATGGCCGAAGACGTTGTCTTTTGTGGGGCTGCTAACATCAACCCTCTCTGGTGAACTGGATGGCCTAAAAGTAAAAGAAATATAAGTACTTTTTTTTTTTTTTTACCAGATGAAGTACAGAAATGAATAAGCCAGATAAATAATAAAGCGTTAGAATAAAATGTGAAAGCAATAATGTGCGCATTACACATGATTGGGAAAAATCATTGCCATGAAGCTGTATCTTATTATAAAGTAAATATCCAAAGTAAATTTGTAAGCTATCAAAAGTTTACACATGTTACTACTTACTCTGATTTCAGTGTAATCTCTCCGTATTCAATTCCATCTTCATCCTTGATAATCTTGGGCTGTTTGGCAAGTCTTTCTGAAGTCCTTCTCATAATTTTTCATTAAAATGTGAATAAAAGGCTGAATTATGGGGAAGATGATCTCATGTTGCTCTCACGCCTCTTTCGTGCTTCTCACACTAACACCAATCGATTTTCCTCATCGATTTCACCTCTACCGTAATGTCTAGTATAACATTCTATTTACCGCCGAAAACCGCTCCTTCTCTGCTTTCAGAAAGCGTTTGAACATTTTGAATTGAGCCGACTATTTGGGATTTACGGTACTGAGAAACGCGTGTGACGTATTTGCAGCGGGCTGGTGGAACTTGTCTGTGATTGGTCGTCCTACTTACTACCGTAATGACATATATATGGGCGCAAAGCTCCCCTTTCTTGTGCTTTTTTTTTTTTTTTTTTAACTTTTCTAGTTAACGTAATGGGTCTAGGAGTTACGGTAACGAGAAGTGCGCACGTCAAAGGGCGACAGGACGGTATTAATGTCATATAAAGTCAATTAATCCAGTCAAATTAAATAGCGTAACTGATTCACAACTTAACCCAGAGGAGTTGTGAGATGATTAATAGAAGGGGAAAGGAGGAATACAAAAATCGCATTTGTCTCTCTCCCTACCGGCCACCGTAGTCCGGATGCTAAACCCACGTGGTTAATCAAAACATCATGGCGGCCGGTTTCAAGTAAGTTTGTATAGATTTTAGCTCTTATAATGAATATAATACTTTTTGTGTGTTTAAAGGCAACTACAAAGCCGATTTATCATCAGAAATGATCGATGATTATCAGAAAAATACAGATCCGCACATGGAGGAGACCTCGACCCTGATCAGTGCTGCAGTTCATATATGTATGAAATACGCCATCTATGTGACTGCTGGATATTTAGTTAATATGTGATAATCAGCCCGTCATTTTGTCCCTGATCTGATCACGTGTTTTGTTCGTCTGATTAGTGAAATCTGTAAAAACTGGATCCGTCATTATTGGTGATCTATCAGCCTCTCAGTGTCTTTAGGTCAATGATCTCTCTCCCTCCAGGACTGCTGAGCCTCTGGAGTATCACAGGAGCTTCCTGGTCAGTAATTGCAGCTTCAGCTGGGTTAATGTTAGCACATGATAAAAGCCATTGTCATCAGACACTTTCACGTTTTTCCTTTTCAGAGGGAAAACTGCCGGCCTGATGGACGGGAGCTGTCAGAGTTCAGAACCACAACACTGAACATAGGTGAGACACAACTCTGATATGATTCACACAATGAATCATCTCTCTCTCTCTGTCTCTATTTTCTTCTTCTACATGGGATGATTTTCTCTCTGTTCAGGGTCCATATCTACAGCAGACGGCTCAGCCCTGGTGAAGATTGGAAATACCACGGTCATCTGTGGGATCAAGGCGGTAAATGTTCATGAACATGTCGGCTTAAACCTTGTTTCAACAGGCTTTGAAACTGATAAAGATTTTTATGTTTCTTCATGTGCAGGAATTGGCGAACCCTACAGTGGAAGCACCTGGCAAAGGTTACATTGGTAAGTATTAAATGAAGGAAGCAGACAAGGGGATATCATTATTTCCCTCCCTTTGTTTCGTAATATTATTTAACTGCATGCATTTCTATTTTACACTGGCAGTTGTTATTTTACCATCAGGTACTTTAATAGTTTGCAGTTTTGATTACAAATTGTTAACTTGAATAATTGACATTTCCTGTAATTTTCATGTTGTTGATATTGAAACTAGTGTTGCATTTATAATGTTTACAATATGAACCATATTGCAGGGAGTTTATATTGATCAAAACTATAATATAGAACATGACAATATAGCACACATGAAGGAAGATGCAGGACTTTATTACCCAGAAAAATATTATCTTATGAGTAGTTTAAAGCATGACTGTGTTTATGGTGTTGTATTTATTTTGGTTGTGACATTTTATGCATATTATGTAATGCTAATTAGTTCTGTGTGTATAAAACTGGAGGCATTCTGTGTTGTGTTGCATTTAATAATTGTGATTTCTGTTTTCATATTTGTTAGTGCCCAACGTAGACCTGCCGCCTCTGTGTTCGTCACGATTTCGACAGGGCCCGCCCGGAGAACAGGCCCAGGCCGCCAGCCAATTTGTTGCAGATGTAATCGAAAGGTGATTTTAAATACATATTTCTTTGTTTTCATCAGGTGTTTGTTAACATGTCTGCAAATGCTTCTATAAGTGTGTTTTTAAATATATTTTTGCAGCTCTGAACTGATACAAACAGAAGATTTGTGTATTGAAAGAGGAAAGGTAAACCCACTATGATGCACATACATGCGTGCCTGTTAATTGTTGTAAATGTTGGGTTCACTGATGATGATTGTGTTGATTCTGCTTACAGCTTTGCTGGGTGCTCTACTGTGACCTGATGTGTCTCGACTATGACGGGAACTTGTTGGATGCCTGTATTGTGGCCCTTCTGTCTGCTTTGAAAAACAGTATGTGCTGTAAAAAAAAAAAAAGATAGCAGCCACTTTCACCAGCGCTGTAGCTGAAATATACAATTTCTTTTTAAGTATAGATACACTGATTCTTCCATGATTGTTGATCCGTACCTGACTTCACGTGTAATTGCAGTATTTTCAGTTCGTTCTTTATGGCCATTGCCACATATGACTCATTTGTTTTTTTTAAGATGTGTCCATTCACAGCCTCATGTCCCCAACAGCACAACTCCCAGATGTCACCATCAACACAGAGACCAGTTCACCAGAGGTGAATTTCAAAAAGAGACATGAGCTGCGTATTTACAAGCATCCAGTCGCTACTTCATTTTGCATTTTCGATGAGTAAGTGAACGAGTTTCAGTTTGGTGAGCCATCATATAAAACTGACTTCGGTATTCGTAATTGTTCTCCTGGCCTTCTCTCTGCACAGATCCATACTGATCGTAGATCCCACATCTGACGAGGAGAGTCTGGTGACCGCTCAGCTCACTGTGGTGACAGATGACGAAGAACGGCTCTGCTCTGTATATAAACCAGGTCAGAGTACACACTATGCAAAGACTGTCCTCTCCCTGTGTCACTCATCCAAATTGTTATTTATGGCATAAATGCACTCTTCACTGTCAAAAATGCAGGAGTGGAAAAAGTGATCTAAGAAAATGCAAAAGTAGCTAAACTACTTAGTAGCTTAGTAGACAAATTAGTCAGTTTTTTTTCCTGGATGTATATTTAAAAAGTATTAGAATATATCCCCATCTTTCAATAATTTGCATTTTTAATGTATTAGAAATCCTTATAGACTAGTTTCCTACTAGCCCCTCTCTGCAACAGCTGTGACGCTATGTTTTGTTTTTAACCACTTTGGTGTTTGTACTGGTATCATACATTTTGCACGAACCAACTTTTAATGTTTTGTATTAAGTGAAGTCAGACCACCTACATTGCTGCGACTGCAGGTTCTCTCTCCAAAACAGTAAGAACTGCATTCCAGTTGCAAACGTAAACCTGTGAATAGTATGTATGGAGCTTGTGCAATAAGTGGTTATTAAAAGGATTCACAGCGATTGTTCCGAAGGTTGAATGGGGGGAAAAAAAAGAAACAGACAAACATCGTTGGTAACTATCTTCTCCTCTGGCTCAGGTGGGACATCAGTGTCTGGTGAGAAGCTGCAAGAGTGTATCAACCAAGCAACAGCACGACAGCGAGAAATCCAAAAACTAATCAACAAGGTCATTAATAGTATGAAGACAGCAAAATAAGGAGTCACAGACGATGCTTTGTATCTAAAAGCTGTATTTTCCACTGTCAATATATATTCTTTTTTTTTTTTAATAACAATAAAACTGCTGACAAAGACTGCTTAAAAAATTATTTCTCAGTGTCCAGAAACATCTCACACGCACGCACGCGCGCGCGCACACACACACACACACACACACGCACACTCAGTTGATGTCTCGTAAGAATACACCCATGGCTCCTGAACTAATTAAAAGGAAATGCCTTTTCAAAATGTGCTGTACAAAATCAGGTACACCGTCTTGCATGTTGATCTTGAGTCCTCGGTTGAGCCCTGTGCCGGGATTGCTAACAAAAGAAAGACTTCCAACAGACTGAGAGGTAGAGAGCTGCCCCCAGGCACTACTCCAAGATCAGATTTGCATTTTCACATGTAATGGTTATATGGAGGATTTGGTGTCAATAAACTCAGCTGGGAACCGTGCTTAAAGGGCAGTTTCTACCAGGGTCAACCAAGCAGACGCACGAGGATCAGGAAGGCTCATGAGGAATCCTCTGAGAATGTGCATTCATGATCCTCTCAGTCCACAGGAGCCTCCATTTTAAAAAAAAGTCTTCCTGAAGGGGCGATCTCTTATTGTAGAAGCCCACTACCTACAAGAACCATCTTTTTCAGTTTCATCTCAAAAAAATATCACTAAGGTTCTTTAAGCGTAGGGCTCCCTGTTCTAAAAACCCCCATTATCAATGGTGGACACAGTTTTGGTTCTCAAAACCTCTGACACCCATTACATACAAAATTGTCAGCTAGAAAAAGACAAACAGAAACAGCAAAAAGTCTTTTTTTTTTTGTCTGCAGTCTCCCCAGTGAGGCAGACAAAGAGCACAGTATGGATCATTCACGTCCTTTTGTAGAGGGTGGAAGGTCAGTTTAGTGTGATTTTAGTCTGTCATGACTTTGGGAGGGGCTGTGGCGTGCTCCGCTTCCTCTTACTTCTTGGTTGGCTGGCGGTATGTTGCCGTGGTGCTCCCCCCTGAGGAGCTGCTGCTCCCATAGCCATTTGCTGCTGCTGCATTTGGTGCTGCAAGAATTGCAACTGTCCAGTGCAGAAGGAAAAATGACATATCAGTGGCTATTTCAGCATGTTCGAATACTTACAGCCAACACAATGCATGTTCCTGTCTGTGGTTCTAAGTTATGTGTAAGCACCTGCAGCACAGTAAAACATTCATTGTTATCAGTGTTGAGCAGACTACCTCACTGAAACTTATCTTTGATAGTGTCGTAGACTTCTACAGCAAGTAGCATGGGTTAGTGAAGCTGAACCGAAGCATTGTATGACGTACAGGAGGAGTGTGCAGAGAAACACAGAAAAGTGGTTAATGGGTTGCAGAGAGGAGGGAGGAGGAGGAAGAAATACAGATATTGGGGCGGGCTGGGATATGTTGGGGAGTGAGGCAGGATACAGTCAAGCAGCACCAGTGGCGTTCTGGAGACAGAAATTATTGGCTGAGACCCTGGCAACAACAGACATGCAGCTTAGCAACCGTGCTTTCTGCTCAGAGTAAGTCAGCAACTTCAACTGGGCAAAAGAAAAAAATATAACACCTTATGCTTCATGCTTAACAGAGTAACAGGCTATCATCTCTAATCTGTCATGATACAGTCAGCAAAATTTCAACAGATCCTGTTTCTAGAGTGCTTGGTAAGAACATGCCTCCCACTTTTACACACTGTTAGTTGCTGCCATGGGAAGTGCCACAAGCTGTGTGTGTGGGTTACTTCGAGTATTGGCACTGCTGTGATCTTTGTCAAACAACATATTAACCAAACATACAACACAAGATGGCGTGAATGGTGTGGATCTACAACAAAGAAAGAAAATTATTCCACAAGACAAGTGGTGAAAATCAGACCTGGGATGATAAAAATCATTAAAAATAAAGAGATATGTATGAAGCAAATTTAATAAAAACCAATTATAGTAAAGATTTTGACTAAAATAAGTTTTGGTGACATGTTGGGTTACATTAAACACCATCAAATCTTCAAAGTCCTTTGAACATTTATTGAATGAATTTCTATCCTGTGGTATACAGAACAATGGGTTTTAAAATCAATTTAATTTACCCAGGTCTGATGAGAAGATTGTGAAATTCTTTTTTTAGACTTTAATACACAGCATAAAGTAAAATTTACCTAAATCCCTGACAGCTCATAATAGCACAACATACACCTGCCTGATAAATGTAGGCATGGAGTGTTGGCTGGTGAATCTAGTTCCAGTGTTTGGATCCTATAAAAAATGTATATGTGTATACAGATGTTAAAGTTGCTGTATTACTTGGATCTGTGGCTGGTGCTGCTGCTGAAGCCTTGGAGAAGGCAGCTGGGGCCCAGACCCGTCCAGCCCACAGCCCAACTGGGACAGCACTAAGGGGGGGGAGGAGGGAGAGAGGTAGCCCGAGGGGGAAGGATGTGACGGCAAGAGAGACAGCAGCAAAGGAAGAGAGTAAAGTATGAAGAGAGAAAAATGCACATACAAGCAAAAAGGGGGAAATTGATTAGGGTGAGGCAGAAGATGCAGGTTGGGGGTGGGCATGGTCCCAGTAATGCATAGAGCAAAAAGTAGAAGTTGAGGAAAGAGAAGACAAAAAGGGGGGACATTGCAGAGGGGCAGAGAGCACAGGTAAATGACCATGTGCACAGAGATTTGTAAGTGTAGGATTATGGGTAAACAGCATGAGGCCAGAAAAGGGTGAGTGAACAGGGCAGGTGGAGGATGAGGATGGGAAGACACATGGAAGAGGGAAAGACATAAGGGTGGGGGCAAAAAACAAAGGAGAAAAAAGAAAAAAAGAAATGTAGCAGAGAAGAAGGGGAAGTTGAGTCTCTCCTGTCAGTTGTTAAAGGCTCCATTGAGAGGAACAATGGCTGACTTCAGTAAAATGATCATTTTGAGTTACAGACTATGAGTCTTCAGTACTCACAGTAATTACAATAATGAATACATTAGTAAATCTTATCTTATTAGTACTAGTTAGTCGCATGGAGTCAATCTGGTGTGAAACAGGTCAACAGACTGAGTGAGGAGAAATGTGTCTGAGAAATGTCAGTGGTTTCTGTGTGTATGCAGGTGACTTTGGGAGGGTGATGATTCATACCTGCTGCCTGTGGAGACATGAAGCCTCCGACTCCCAGGTTGATGACCGCTGTTTGCTGGTTTCCTAAACTTTGATCTGACCCCTGGTCACCCTGCAGAGAAAGTCAGCAAAAGACAGTGAACTCATTATGCAAAGTTAAAAAGTGACATCTTGTATGAAGTTTTTTATTGAAAGATAAAAAATGGTTTTAAACCACCAGAGTGTGTAAGACATAAGTGGATCTAGAAAGACAAAAATTCAATTAACATTTATAATTATGTTGTTATTCATTCATTCATCTTCTACCGCTTATCTGTTTCAGGTTTGGAGCCAATCCGAGCTCACATTGGGTGAGGGCGGGGTACACCCTGGACAGGTCACCAGTCCATCACAGGGCCAACACACAGAGACAGACAGAGACCAACAACCACTCACACTCAGACCTACGGGCAATTTAGAATCACCAGTTAACCCAAACATGATGTCTTTGGACTGTGGGAGGAAACCGGAGTACCCGGAGGAAACCCATGAAGGCAGAGGGAGAACATGCAAACTCTGCACAGAAAGGGAACTGAACCCGTGACCTTCTTGTTGTGATGCAACAGCGTTAACCACTGTGTCGCCATGCTGGCCTGTATAGTGTTTAAAATGGCTTGACTCATTATAATGTTGGCCATATTTGTTGATGCCACAGAGCGGGACAGTTACCGCTAACTGTTGGTACTGAGCAGTTGCTGGACGTTACCATGTGCTTAATGTAAAAATAAAGTAAGATGTGTTGGGGAGGAACACATCCATCACCTCACTGTGTTGAACATCAAGCTTCAGAACCTGGCCTCAATGTCTGATAAGGAAAAGGCAAAAATGGAAATGGAAAAAGAGAAAGCAAAGAAGGAAGCAGAGAAGAGGGTGAAGAAGGAGAAGAAGGAGCAGAAGAAAAAGGAGAAGAAAGACAACGAGGAGAGAGAGAAGATGAAGGAGATGAAGGTGAAGCAGAAGCAGGAAAAGAAAGAAAACTAGGAGATAAAAAAGAGGGAGAAGGAACAGAAGAACCAACAAGGGGAACAGGAGGGAGGACAAGAGGGGAAGGCACTCCTCCTCACCCCCACCCCTCTGTTTGTCCCTTCTTCTATTTACTATTTAAAAAAAATCAATCAAATATTTGGTCCATCCATTTATTTCTTTCTTTATAATAGATACTAAAAATACATGCAAAACAACTTGACCAGAGATAATTTGTATTTAAGATGATTTGGGGGGGCTGAGCCAATCCTATCTGTCATAGGGTGAGGGCAGGGTACACCCTGGACAGGTCGCCAGTCCATCACAGGACCAACATACAGAGACTGACAGAGACTCAGACTCAGACTCAGACCTACAAACAATTTAGAGTCATAATTTAACCTAAACATGATGTCTTTGGACAACCCATGCAAGCACAGGGAGAATATGTAAACTCCACACAGAAAGGCCCCAGGGCCATGAATCAAACCTGTAAACTTCTTGTTGTGGGGCAACAGCGGTAACCACTATTCCACCGTGCTGCCCTATTATGTTTTCATGTATAATTACATGGAATTAGGGCTTGTGGTTATTTTCGTTGTCTTAGATTGAACCCTTAATATCTACATAGGGAGCAGGTCTTCTTCACCACGTTGCACTGAAATGCTGGTATTTGATTGCTGACTCTTCCAGCTGCATGACAAACCAAAATCAAACTGGCTCTAGAGATGGCCTTTCTTGTTTTCATGTTACCTTAATGCCATTATAAGTTCTCATATACTGTGGGGCAAGGAGAAGGAGAGAGATTGAGGTGGATGCAACTAGCAAACTAAACAGCAGATGCCACTAAAGCACACACATTGATCCTCTGAAAGATGACACTAATTTTACTGGCTGTCATCTGTGAGCCAAGCACAGTGAGGATCCAGCAATTTAATGGTTATGAGTTGTTTTGGCAGAGGTTACAGCCTCTCCTACAGGGACTGCTGATATATATCACAATCAGAACTGTTGAACTCTGGGCATTTCTCCCACTGCTCCATGCAAATTTTGCTCAAACTTGTCCTTGTATGACTCGGAGCTTCATGATAGCCATTAAGGTTGTATTAAAAATTTTCCAGTTTAACTCAAGTCTTGGCTACAGCTGGGTCACTCAAGAAAGTTAAAAGTCTTGCTTTAACTGTTAATACACTGGTCATTATTGCCTTGGAACACTGATCTTTGCAGTAACTTTTTTTTTTTTTCTTTAGGTGTGGCTGACTTTTGGAGTTGTGGCTTAATTCTGGCAGCTGTGACCAACAGCATGCTCTTTTTCTCATTTATCACTTTCCCAGCATGCATTGTATTGCCTGTATGTGCTTGTATTTGTCTCCATGGAAGTGAGTCTCACCGTCTCGGCCTGCTGTTGAGGACTGGAGGTGGCTGACTGACTCTGCTGTGGGGAGAACTGAGGCAGCTGTTGCTGCTGCAGAGAGTTAAAGATGAGAGGACCAGTGGGGATCTGGGAATATAAAACACAAACAACCACAACCATGCACGCACACACGCACACGCACACGCACACACACACACACACACACACACACACACACACACACACACACACACACACACACACCAACAAACAAAAAGTAAGGGAGTGACAGAAGGGCAGGTGAGGATACAGGAAAGGTTGGAGATGGAGAGGGAAGAAGCAGAGGGAAAGGATGATGTACATGTAAGCAAAAAAGGACAAAAGCAAGGGAAAATGGGAGAATTAACAAAGTAATCAAAAAACACAGGGTAACTACACCATCACTGCTATCACAACATCAAAACTATCAAGGGATATTGCAAGCAACGATCTTTACAAAACTGCCTGTGTTCAAATACCTAGAATTCTGTACTAACCCTTGACCTCTCTCAGATAGACTTTCCATATCAAAAGGTAGACTAGGTGACTAATGCCACCATGATGAGGGGTTCCTTTTCATTCAGGGCATGACACACTAAGACACATGCCTCTGTGGCACTGAAACAACTTAATAAAAGGTGTTCACTGCATGACTTATGCAGCGAGCTGCAGGAAAAGACTGTGAGGAAATAAAGCCGTGCAGGTGATTCAAACACAGCACACTATTGTTCCAAGTGCCCAACAAATAGCCAGTGCGTGCAAATAACAGTTCTATGGACTAGGTGGCACAGAGCCATACCTGAAGAAGGTTCAGTGGTCTCAACCCAGCACTGCTGTTCAGGCCAAAATGACTTCCTGTGGTACAAATCAAGACTCATCATTACAACACAGATCAGCAAAGACCAACAGAGAAATATTTAATGCAATATGAATGTTTCTGTTGAAATCTCTGTCTTACCAGTTTGTGCTGCAGACTGCATGGTGGGCATCAGCCCTCCAGGGGGCAGAATTCCACTTAGGTTAAGGCCTGGACCCAGCATAGGATTGGAGCCACTCATCAAGGTCTGAGGACTGCTACAAAAACAGAAGAGGATTGTCAGGAAAAGTGATAGTTACCATCATGTGACAATATGGCATCAGAGACATTTCTTTTTTAATTTCTTACCAGACGGAGCTGACCACATTGATGAAATTCAAGCCTGCAGGGTTAGCCATGACCTGTGACGACGTGGTTCCTGTGGTGATGGATGTACCCATGGTGGGCAGTGGAATGGTCATGACAGGCACAGGCTGGCTTAGAGCCAGTTGCTGCTGAGGGAAAGGTGTAAGGAGGGCAGGCTGTGACTGGCCCTGAACCATGGGAGGGTCTGAAGGGGTGGGGGTCACGGAGAGAGGAGCAGCGAGGGAGTCGGTGGGGTGAGGGGTGGAGCACGGCGTGTTGGTGGGTGTGGGGGTGGATGGCTTTGGGGTTCCAGATCCTTTGGGAGAAAAGAGAAGAAGTGGGTCACAATTATGAGGAGAGGGAGGGGTAGGTTCAGCAGGTAATATCTGTAAAGCTTTGCAAGCAAGAGTTTCATATAACAAAACTATAGACTCATTCTGTCAGTTCAGAACTTAAATAATTTTTTATTAGGTTATTTCGATATTATTATAGTCCCTGTTTGGAACCTAAATAAAAACTGAGCTTTCTAAATAACAGCTAAAGAGAAAAGTTTAAACCATGACATGTTATTCTTGTTAAAAATGTATCTCTGTTTCTAACAATCTCTATGCCAGTTGGCTTTAGTTAAAATACATAATACAAGGCTTGATGAAATTTTCTCTGCCCTTGTTTAGTTCCCGGTAGATCTCTGACATTTCATGCTCCAAAGACCTGGACCCTTGTCAAGGACATGTTTCATCGTTTTAAAATTTGGGAGCTAATAAAAGACATTCCAGTTGAACTAACTCTCGCCACCATGGCTTTGGCTAATGGAAGCAAGCAGCTCAACAGTAGGTCACGCTTGGCTGTACTCACTCTGCGAGGAGCCCATAGGGGAGAGGGAGGCAGGCGACAACAGGCCCACCTGGCCCAACTCCATGGAGTGCTTCCTGTTTAGAGACTGGCTTTTGGCTGGAGGGGGTGTAGGACACTTGAGTAGACCACTGGTGGTTTGTGAACTATATGGATTACCTGATGAAAAAGGAAGGGTTGACAATTTTACTCTGCTTCCTTCATAACCAGAGTATGAAATAGAGCTTGTTAAATTCTTCTTAAAAACAAATTTAAACCCAACCTGCTCCCTGAAACATAAGTATCTGAACTTGTACCTTCATATTTAAGAACTTTTTAACAATTTATACCTTTTAACAATTGTCTACCCTAGTGTCTACCACAATGCTCTTAGGAATAATGTCCAAAAATTTGTATCACTGTACCTGAGGAGCTGCTGCCTGATCCTGAAGGCAGTTTGATGGGAGGGGGTCTGTGCTTAACCCCTTTTCCCAAAACAGACGTCTGGACCAGATGAGAAATGCCATCACCCTGTGGATAACATTAAAACAGCTTGTTGGCCACAGTGCACCACAAGGAGTAAAATAAAAATAATTATCTGTTTGAGTGATAAACCCAGAGCAAGCTTGAACTTTTACTCAACCCAGGCATGAAAGTATTTACCTCATCTTTGCTGGGAGACTGGGGCCCCTGTCCCATGTTGACTGAGTTGTGGGTCATCTTGACCACACAGTTCATATCTCTCTCATATACTCCTTTGTACTGAGTGAGAAACCTATGAAACGCAAAATGATATACCACGCTCTTTGACTGCATATCCCTGGACACTGTAGCTGACATGATTACCTTCTTAACAAAAGAAAACATGGTGACTCACCGGTCTGCGTCTGTCTTTGAGCCTATAAGGAAGCTATGAGCGAGAGAAAAAATTAAGATGAGTGAATTCAGAACGGCGTTGCAAATCCACTCGTGCAAACTGAATTGTATCACAGAATGTGCTTACGGGGGATGTATGAGCTTTAGGTCCGTGCTGTCCTCCTCTGCTTTTGGCTCTTTAGCACAGTAGATCTTCCCATACACAAGTGGATCTCCCATCGACTGAAAGATAGACACCTTGGTCCTCTGTGCTTGGCCCCCTACCTCACACTCAAGAGTGTAGTCATCTACAACTTCCTGTGTGAACAAAAGGGACCAAGAGAATTGAATGAAAAATGTTGTATGATGTGCAGAATAAAGCTCTGTGATATCATGTAACTACATGTCACTACTAAAACAGGAAGAAGAAAAACAACGCTATGGATAAAATCCAACCACATAGACAGAGATTGAGTGTTTTTTTTAACATGCTTTAACAATCATTAATGGTCACCATAGCAGATTAGGCTTTCTTCTCGACCTTGACTGTCTCGGGGCACCTGTTTTAGGGCCCAGCATCCAGAATATATTACCCTTTGCTTCGCTGACCTTCAAAAGGAATTAGGTATTTTTGAAGCATGCAAAAAGCAGCACCATTTATGGACACAAGCAGGGCTCTGGACACATTCTGTAACTGCACTCCTGTGTGGTCCTTTTTCCCATAATAGCAGAAAAATGTGTGAAATTCAAAAATGTTCCACATTGACAGGAGGCTTGTGGGCAAGTAGAACAGAATTTTTGGTTTATCATCGGAAAGGAATCTGTCTCAAGTGGTTTAACAGAAATAATGTCTGTGTTCATATATTGGTGTAAACCGATGCTGCGGAAATTGTGCGAGGTCGGCAAGTCAATTTATAAGGTAAATTCAATTTTGCTTTGTCTGCTATGGGGCACTGAAGGTTTTATAACCACTCCCTGTTAATTTCTGACCGGAAGCAGCCATCATTGATGTATATCACCGGAGAATGTTAATGCTGCTACTGTCACACTTACCTCAGCAGGCCAGATCACAGTGGGCTGAGAGTCCTCTAATTGCAGGGATTTCTCCACCACAGCATACTTTTCCACCTAAAGCAACAGTCAAATCCATCAGGCTATAAGTGCTGTTGGTTGAAATGTTTAAGTGACAGTGTTATAGAGGAATGCTGAGTTACTCACATCAATTTCCTTCGGTACAGTTAGTTGGCAGTTGTTCTGCTTCCACATGTCAACAGACTGCAAGTGATGATAGCATGATGAAGTGACCAGAGAAAAACAAAAAGTGGTATGAAAAAAAGAAAGCCTGCAATGACCTGTGCTGTTTTAAGTTAAGAGATTTTTTATCAACAGTGTTAAACAGGAATGGTGCAGCACTGAAACATCTGCATCAAAAAAACATTTTTTATACCCCGTGGGGAAATGAGCATAGCTGAAGCAACATTTTCTCAAGTTTCATTTAAACTAACACAGAAAAAAAGTGGAAAGTCATTTCACATTATATGAGAGTCAGTATGTGTAATACAGCATGCTATGTTTTCCATACTGTGGGTATTTCATATAGGCTACATACATTTCCAATCTTTGAGATCTTCAGATCTATGACAGGAGCAGGTTTTCTCTCCTTCCTCCTCTGTAGGTAGTCATACAGTCGTAGCTGTGGTGGCATGGGTAGGTGGGACAGCTCCTGCTGCCTGTTCAGTGCAGCTCGAGAGTGCCTCTTGAAACAGCTAGTTTAAACAAAGAGGTATGTGCCTTGAAATGCATTTCAAGGCTGTTTCTTAATTTATTGAGCTTTTATTTTTTATGTCCTCAATTTAAAAGAAGAAAAACTTTCACAAATTAGATTTTTCCTGGCATGATTATATTCTAAATGAGCTGCCTCCAACCCTGCTGAGTGTATTCTGTACCGTTTCATGGAGCGAGTGTTCATTTTCTGTTTGTTGTAGAGTAGGCGGTTGGCTGTGCATGTGACAGAGATGGAAGGGTCCAGGCACAGAGGTTCAGCTGTGGCCAGAATCAACTGACTCTCCAGCTGTAATTTGTCATCCTAAAAAAAAAAAAAAAAAAAAAAAGGGAAAAGTTACAAAAAACAACTGAGCAGAGTGCTGAAACAGAAGTTGCTCAAGACGTACAATTGAAACCTGTCTGCTATTATTATCAAGTAATTCGCTGCATATTTTAAAACAGTGTTTGGGTTGTATGTAATGAAGATCTGGGTTAATTTATAGGACTCTTAAGGAGCAGAAAAAGATAGTCAAGTGTCAGAAGAGGCAGGATTTAGTTTTTCATTTGTCTGAGATGGTAAACATGACACTTTACCTGTGTCCACTTGTGATGATCACTGGTCATGGCATGGATATCACAGATCAGAGTCTTCAAAACAAAAAGAAAAATATCCATATCAATCTTTTTATATTGAGATGTGTTACTTTTCCCCCCATTCAAGGTCAAAATTTTACAAATGCTCAGGTTTTTAGTTCCCTTGTTTCACAGTTTGTTTGGTCGATTTTATCTTGGTCGTCTGGTGAGAGGTTTTCCACTACTCTACTACTAGTTTACCTGCATGGTTGGCCGCAGCATGATGTGTCTGCTCTGATAGGTGGGCATCTTGGTATTGCCAGACTGCCTGTAGTCTCTCACTTCCACTATCACACAGCCACAATGGAAGATGTTCACCTGAGACACAACACATATGGTGGATGTCAATCAACAGATGGATATCAAATAGGCAATTATTAAGCAATAATCAATAAGAAACTAATCTAAGATGTCATGAACTGGCACCATGCATGTACATATGATTTTAGAGTGTACACATGTGCACATACAGACCTGTGATTTCTCCAGTAGATCCACCAGAATAGGAGGCAACTCCTCAGCATCTAGGTACTCCAGCAGCTCTCCCTCTTCATATGGCAGACGGATTGTTTCAGAATCTAAAAAGGAGCACAAATATGAATAGTACAGATAAAGCTATTGTGGAAAACAGCTAGAAAAAAAAAAGCTTAGTTGGCTTGGGTAATTGCTCTTACCAGATCCATTTTTGCCCCTGAGCATTAGAGAATAGCCTTCATTCCCAGGGTACAGGTTGACCACCAGACATGACACAGACTCCTGAGATACCAGCTTCTCCAGTAGATTGACATTTCTCCTCAAATTCTTTTGAATGACATTGAAAAATAAATATATATATAAAATAAAAACACATAGGAGTCAAATCTGCCATTTCAAGTGACAAAAATCTCAGCTATATCAATGCTCAATCTCAGAGAAAAGCATTTTACTGCTTTCAACCCACATTTACTTGAAGTAAAGACTTTTAAAAAGGCGATTAGCAGGCTTTCAAATTTGACAATATAATTCAACAACTAACAAGGGCATTGAAATAATTTCTCAGTTCTGAACTTATGTGTAAGGAACAGAATTACAGTAAAACAAACAAAAAAGTGCACAAAACTGTTCAATCGCTTCTGTGCAACTACTTGTTTGTCTTGCATTCATGCACCTGATAAATAACTTGTGCAAGCATGCATAGATCAACACACTTTAACGCTCCAAGGTAATCACATTTTTTTAACACAATCTTATTTTGTGCAAATTGAAATGAATTAAGTTTTCATACTGCCAATAATTACCTCGTCATAACTGAAATCAAGCTGCATGAAACAAACCTTTAACTCTGGCTCTTTCTCACATTCTTCTATGTAAAGCTCATAGAGCTTCTGATACAAACTCTTCCTGCCACTGGACGAAACTCTTCTTTTGGCCGGTCGTTGTCGAGCACTTTCAACAATGTACTAAATAACAGATAACACACTGTATTAAATCATGATGAAACAGCATAGCAGATGATTAATATAGTCAGTGTTCAGATGGGACAGAGGGTTACGTGTGATTGCATGCAATTTATTTCTCAGTCTATACACAAGCACATGAATCTAAAATAATGTTTTGTTTACCTCGGCTCGATCCAATGCATATTCCAAAACTTGTTGCTAGAGGAAGTAAGGGCAAATTAACACTTGGCTCAATCACAATGACATTTCCCAATTTAATAGAGACAAGCTGTGCAAGTCCAGGTGCAGGGTTGTGTTGAAATATTTTCGTGTGAAACAAAACACAACTGATGCACATAGATAGATGACCTGAAAGGTGGTTAAAACAAAAAACAACTTACCATTGTGGTCCACCGCCAGCTGCAAGGCGAGTGACGGTAGACGATGCTGTCCTTTCTGCCCCACACTGTCACCTTCCTAAAGTGACCATTCACACCCTGCACAGCAACACAGCAGCACGGCCAAACACACGCAGATGACAGACACACAAACACAGAAACACAGATACTCTCAGTGTAGCCGGCAGGTTTGTTAAGTCAGCACTGATGCCAAACAGCCTGGCTGCCACTGGAGTCTGATGCCACGGACAAACAGCCCGAGAAGACTAACGAGCGACAATGTTTCATCCTTTTGCTCACATTTGTAAACACTCCACTAAAAAGTAAATTCAAGCGCAACCCGTCTCGGTGTTGCTGCCAAAGCTGTCCAGTCGGGGTTAGTAAAACTCAGACTCTGCATGGGAGCGCAGTCAAAGAGAGCGGCTGAAACAGCAACAAGCTCGTTGATGCCCGACCGTTGAGGCTAACGCGGCTAACCTTAGCATGCTAGCTCGTTCCTGCTGGGCAAAGCTGTGAGTTCCCCCGCTACGCTAACGACGTTACGCCGCCCGAGACACGAGCAGACGGGGCCACGTCAATCTCCGCCGACGGGATGGACTTGCCTTGTAGGTTGCATAGCGGTCGACTGGCTCTCCGGCGCGAGAAAACGAAATGAAATTGAAATATCGGTGTCTTCATTGAAAAAAAGTCGGAGCCGCAGCCATTTTCTTCCAGTGTGACAACAACAGCTAAACTTCCGGTTTGAGCTGCGGTGGGCGGGGCCAAAGAGAGCGCTTTACTTTACAGCGGCGGATGTCTGAGACGGGCAGATAGTCCGTCCACAGACTCCTACCTGATCACCAGTCTGCACAGTTTTATATAAAAGTTTGGGTCAAAACCAACAAATTTAATAGTTTGTGAAAGCCGCAAATGACAACTGAATGTGTAGCTGTGATATCAGCCCAAAGAGATTATTTGAAATATAACATTTAGCTATAGGGGTTGTATTTGCTTACTTTCACTTATTACTAAACACAATTTTCACAGAACTTTTGTCCACAACTGTATGTTGTCCTACTTTTCCATAATATCCACACATTATTTAGTTGTGCAACTTAAAATGCTTTTGAGTTGGAGCAGTTGCCCATTAAAAGCAACATAATCATACACTTCATTTCATGGGAATATCATTTCATGGTTAGCTTGTTACATAAAAGCAATCAAGTTATAAATACACCTGATTGTAGTTAATAATGAGCTTCAGCACAGTTGGCTCTTTATCTTAAAGCTTGTTTGGCAAATTAGCCCTGAAAGCTTCATGTGTGTGTTATCTTATCTATGCAAATGTGATTAAATGTGCTGTAAACATGCACAATCCTTAATGGCATTGTAGCATGTAAAACAACAGACACCGCACAGGGAGCATAGGTTTGCCCGCTGGTCATGACAGTGATTCAGTCATACTTGACTTCAACATACAATATGGACAACTCCCTCCTGAGGAATTCCCTCCAAAACACATTAATATTCAGACATTCAACTTAAAGAAAATCATGCAGACATTGCACAGGACGGGGCCACAGAGCAAGGTATTAAAATGTTTTTTCATAATATGTGTTAAATGTGTTTAACATACATGGTTTAGTACAATCATTGTACAGTACAAATTAGTAGGGACTTCTATTTGCTCATCTTGCTTAACTTTAAATTCAAAGTAATTTTGCATAATTGACAATCATAAAGATGTAATAAATGGATATTATAGTCTGGCCACTGGAATATGAAAAATTATTAGTGTCCAAATGGCTTACTGCACTATAGACAAATTGACAGTAATAACAGGATGCTAAGCCAAACAATATTAAACCAACCACCCATTGAAGGGCCTTGAATAAAATTAATGATGAGTAAAGGAAAGTCAGAGTAAAGGTGCTAAACCAAATGGGGGCATATAGAAATTAAGTGACCAAATGGAGAGGAGTGACTGGTCATATATGTAACAATATGGTACTTTGTGTTTATTGTGCAAACTACAAAAGTCTTTGTTTTTTTTTTGTTTTTTTTAAAATTACATTTTAGGTTGCTGTGCAAAGGCAAAAAGAAATGACTCTTCAACATTTTTAATGCATGTCTTACATTTTGGGACATTTAAAAGCAGATATAAAAAAACAAAACAAAACAAACAAACAAAAAACAGGTACGTCTAATTCCAGCACATGCAATGTGTGATGTATAGGCTACATATTAGGAGATTGAAGTCCCACATATGTACAGTAGGGGGAAGAGCAGGACAGCAGATTCATTAGGCTCCATGCCACAGATGAGCAGTATAATGCAGAAACATTACGAAATTGGACTCAAAGGTTATGAAAGAATTTATTCTAAGTTTCTAGAGGTGATACATTAGGTGATACACCATATTTTCACAGAGTTGTGCTGTAAAGAGCAGGTTTGAATGAATCATGTTAATTGGCTTCGATTAGGATTGTTATAGTTCTAACAGCCTTTTACATATCAAACTTTTCCCATATATTTCTCAAAAAATGCTCCAGTTCATTTTTTTCTCTGCACAAAACATAAAAAGGCACAGGGTGTTTAAAAACTTGTCAATCAAAACATTTACAACACACATGGATTTCACAGAGGAGTTACGTAAATGCATTGTGACCAGTATTGGTTCAAGCATCTGTGAGCGTTTTTTGTGAAAAAGTGTCGCTATCAACATCTCAGCTGTGTAAGTAGTTCCTTTATGCGGACAGAAAGGGTGTAGGTGGGGCCCAGCTGGATCAGTTCTCACCTGCTGCATACATGCACCCGCACAGCGACCCACACATACACACACACACACACACATACACACTAAACAGATATCCTTTCTTTGAACTTCCACATGATGGGACTTGTTTGGGGTCAGTCACATTTCAAAATGAGAGCTATTTCTTTGTTCTTTACCCCAAGGACAAGGTTGCATGTGGTCAAAGTTAATTTAAACCCACATGTGCTGCAGATTCTGCCTGCAGTTTTATTTCTGGGGTATTGATTAAATTTGCTGCAATAATGAGGCATTTTCCATTGACTCAGATCCCAGAGTTACTTTACTAGGTGAGTAATCGACCAAAAATGAAACATTAGTATTTTAATCAGTGGTGATCACAGCAGTGCCGCTTGTTGGGCCGTGATTATAATAATAGTAAAAGTGAAATTCCATTTGCTGCCCATTCTTAAATTAATGACTGAGTATTTCTGTAAATAAACAACTAAATAAAATTAAAATGAGTGATGAAAACAGTTTAATTTGGCATCAGCATCTAAGCTTTGCAGCTTTCACTGTCACTGGTCTCCATCCAGGACATGATGTCAAAATGATACACAACCTCACCGTAATTCATCACTTATTTCTTCAGCAGTGAAGACCACCTTTCAATTGAGCTACAAATGAATAAGAAATGACTACATTTTCCTGGAAAAATGGTTTTTGCATTCAGTGATGTTGATATGTCTCCAGTTAACATTGTTAGACTATCTGGGGAAATAGGCTGTCATGTGTCTTACTTTATCTTCTTACCTTTCATTGGAATTTTTTAACTTTCACTTTTCACTTAACTGTGATTTTCATCCTAATTAGTAACAGAAACATGTTCCCTGAGAGGTAAGCACTCTTCTGTAATTTTAATATGGATTTTTCTTAGCAATGTCCTTAACAAATTCATATACCTAAGAGGACTGCAGTCAGAACAATTTTATGCACTGATATGCCTCTTCTGACAAATCAAAAATGAAGTCTGAATAATTTACAAACCCTTAATTCAATCCTTGTTTTCCAGCAATATAGAGCGCCAATCAAAGGATTTCCTCTAAATTAGGACCTGCAATCAATTATTCCCCCTGCCCGAGGTGCGTTCTGGTGAGCTGGAGTTGGCACGAGGTCTACATTGACGATATACACTCTGGGACACCTATGTAAACAGCATTTTGATTGTAACATAGACTCTCAGTTTTAATAAGTGCATCCAGAGTTAAGAAACAGAGGGAAACAGTATCGGCACGTACATAAAGAGGGTAGACACTTATGCATTGGTCATTTTAGGAAGCCTTCCATATCATCCTCTTGTATTTTCAAGATTTTAAAATTAGCTGCCTCCTCTCTGAAATATTGTGGATGCTGCATGTGTGTCTGACTCCAAAGTCTTAAACTGAATTTTGCAAAGATCACATACAGGGTGTTAAAAACATTTTTTCCTTGATATATCACGTTTGTTTTCTGGCTTTTATTCATTCCCCTTCTTCTGGACTGGTGGGTTATAGATTTGCCTTGAATGAGTCATTAGACTAGTGAATACACATTTGATATAGGAAAAAAAGCGAAATAGTTACTAATATAAAAAATTTGAATTGACAGGCTAGTATGCATTGAAAAAATAAACCAGACAACTATTCCTGATATGTGGCGCACTAAATTGCTGGGGAACTTCTAATCCAGAAAGTGCTGAGGTGTAATAGATCACTCACCATAAAAAGTACTCTCACAGTAGGGACCATGTTGTTTTGTTTACAGAGTATGGATAGACTTCCATATGCCATCATTTTGTTGCTGTGCCATGAGGTCTGGTCACATTATTTCCAGTCAAGGATGTGCTATAAGTGAAACCAACAAGCATGCAATGCAGAAGGCGAGGGAGATGGAAGATTATTATAAATGATCCATTAGCATGTGCCAGTGAAATAAGGACTGACAAAACATGTAGACTATTTCTAGTGGGAATCAGAGACACAAACTCTTCATACAGTGTTGACAGACAATTGGCATTATATTGCTCTTACATCTACTTTTACTCTTAAGCCTGTCTCCTCTTCATGCCTCTCTCTCACCTTGATGGATGTGAGACCTGGAAACCCTGCGAGAGAAAACTTTCTCCAGCTCAGCCTGTCTTCTGTCTTGAGCGAAGAGACAAGGACTGCAGCTGGAGTTAAACACCATCAACCTTGGCCCAAGTGAGAGGATCCAAAAGTTACAAAAGCAGATGGACCAATGAAATAATTCTTTAAAACAATAATTCCTGCTGTCCAACGACAGATGACCTTAAAATGCCCTCACAAAATTATTAATTGGATACTATTGAATGAGCTAGTTAATAATTTCAGTTTGCAAAGCCACTTAAATCCCATTACCCCTCATTTGTCAAACTTAGCCCTCATCACCATCCTAATGAACACCTACAGAGAAAGAACATGATACATATATCATTACCAAATCCTAATAACTGTGTGGCCACTGCTCACTGGCCCAGCTGTGATCCTGGGAGGATTAAACTGTAGCTGCATATCTGGAATCAGCACACCATGAGCTTGTGATTTAGCAATTGTTCCAAACAATGAGCCACTCTGTTATGTTCCTTAGGATTATGAGGAAAAATGTCATGATTTTGCACGAGAGAGGAGCAAAAGACCTGCTGAGAGCTGTCCAGTAGCTGCAATCAGACAAATGTCTTTCTTTATATTTTAATTATCTGGCTCATAAGCCGATCAGCCTGTTTTCATGTTGTACCTGATCAGTGGTGAAAAAACTAAAACAGCAGCAGGTTACCTTTTACTTTATATTGTAGCTTGATTTCCCATTCAGCGTTTACTGAGACAGGCAGAGGAGGGAATATGTTTCAAGCTGTGTCTTCGAGGAGTCTTTAGAGGACTTGGAGGTTACTATTATGTACCATATGGAGAAACAGAAAGGAGAGAGGAGTTCTAAAGCCTGTTTTCAATTATACAACAGATTCTTGATACAATGGCCCTGCGTTCCTGTAACATTCTCAAACTATGCAATGACTAAGTCAGTTCTTTATGTTTTTCTTTAGCCGCAGCCGTCTGTCTGTTTGTGCGGTCCAAGTTGACCTCATCGATCGCAGACAGCAGGCAGGGCTGAAAGAGGGACCGAGAATTTCTCTGTTAAATTCAGACTTACACTTCCCCAAAGGCTGACAGGAACTCCCAAATTCACATGTATTCAAATGTATATTTGGAGAGGAAACCATGTCACTGTTAGATTTAGTTCCTCTGTGGTTAAAGCTGGATCTGGATTATGACCCTGTTTCTGTACATATTCAGTCTGTGCCAAAGCTTCCAGAGAAGTGGCACAAGAGCTGCTAGATGAGTGTCATTGTTGGATGTCATTCCAAAACAGCAGGAAGACCCCAGGGATTGTGTGGAGGATGGGGGTGGGGGTGTGAGGGGTTTCGGGAAGACTAGAGTGAGAAATGGATAATTCTGTTGAAACCAACAAACGCAGTTGGATTTTTGTGGGTTAGTATGGTGCGGTTACAGTTGTTAGTCTTGGATGTGTTTCTCCTGTGAAGCAATAATAAACAACAGCCATGACTGATTTACTTTGTAATGAGGTCTTCACCCGCTGAAGGAGCAGGCATTGGTTTCTCCCTTTGTTTCACTTTTTTTCTTAACCAGAGGAAAAACACAAAAGTCTCACTGTTAATTTATCACTCTAATAAATTTAATTTCTAACACGGTTAATAGATTCCCTAATCAGTGATTACAGAAAAACACCAGAGTAAGGTTCCATCAAAAAATACCATCAACAGTCAAACATGTGGTATAAAAAGAAAAGAGACGGAACAGGAGATTCGGGGCTCCAGAGGTCCAGCCTTTCTGTAACACGTCTGCCTTCTTCCTGTGTTGCCAATTATCAAATTAACAAGTTGGAATAAACCCACAGGAAATTAAACCTGCAGAGGGACTGAAAATGCCCAAAGAAAAGAAATCAGCAGGACCAGACACATTTTTCTTCTACTCTCCCTGCTGTCGCTAACACAAAGCTGTGGTGTTACAGTGTTTTTCAGGAGTGGACACCAGTGAGTATTCTGCCAGCCAAATTTTTTATAATCCATGCAGACACATGGATGTATGGATGCACAGACAGGGAGGAGTTAAAAGGCACTCTCCTCGGAAAGGAATGACTCACTCTTACTTTTTTTTCATAGCTGAATGAGAAAGCATAAAAGGACAAAAAGGGGAAGACAACACACACACACACACATATACAGACCTCTCGTTTTTTTCTGTCTGATAAGTGGCTGGATGGGTGTTTTGGTTGGAGGAGGTCAACCACAGTACAGCAGCATACTGGAAACCCATCACTGAGCCAAAGGTCGCAAGTATGCACAAACATCCGGACACGGTGGGAACATGTGCATAAGCTCACGCAAGGAAGGCCTTAAGAGAAGCTAATGTCTGTAACAATAGACGCACACCATGGAAACAGAGGAGGGGTGAAACCAGCAGCATCCCAGACAAAAATGGAGGAAAGGCATAAAATCTTCAGCATCTCTCCTGTATTTCAGTGTGTAGCAAACATAGTCCACTGCTATTCCAAAGTTTACCTATCACAACGAGAAACAATCAGCCTGTGTCATCACACTAACTGGGGAAAAGGACTGCACTTTTTCAAGCTTGTGTTAAATTTGAATTGATGAGAAAATCTGAAAAAACAGAGACCCTCATCATCTTGTTACACAGCACTAAACACACGCTTACAAGAAAACAAGCAAAAGCAGATGCAGACATAAATACAGTGTTCCTCCCTCAGTGTTTTATAGAAATGGGAGGAAATCCAGATACATGTTTCCAATAACTTCCTCTTCCAGAACCACCTCTATTTGCTCCAGTGTCATGGACACAAAAATAACACCACCAGTAAAAAATTAAGTGAATGGAAGTCAGGAGAGTGGAAAGAAAGAGCAAAAACAATGGTTCATCGCTCCCCTTTCTGCTGTACGCTTCAATGGACTGCAATATCCATAAACTCATCAACACAACAACTGCTATAAAAACTGATCATTCACGTACATTTTGTGGACGTGCTAAGGGGAAATGAGATGTGGCAGAAGTCAAAATTATCAGAGGAGACGAGAGTTTCTCGTAAAGTTTCTCTGGGGCTAACTTTGGTGTTAAAGGCATATAACAAACAGCCAAACCTCTCACTGTGATAAGTGGCCAAAAATAAAACTGGAGATGGATTTTAGCACAAAGATATGATAAACTGCTTTGCTGTGACAAATGTAAATCGATGGTATCAAATCCACAGCAGCATGCCGAGACACACGGCAGCTGTAAGCTGTGATAACATTCCCCTTTGACAGACGTCTCTTGAATTAATTTATGAAAGAAATGACACCCAACTAACAACAACAACAACAACAACAACAAAACTGTCATAAAAGCTGAAAATACAAGTCCAGGCAATTTAGAAGTTTGAGGAGGGAAAATTAATTTAGCAGTCAGAACTGGCACCAATGAGATGTTTGACCTATAAAATCCCATCAGAGTGATAAGAATTTGGAACAAGGCTTTAAGGTTTCAGGCAGTGAACATTTGGACTGTGATTTGTTCCAGCTTTAGTCCTTCAAAACACACATCTGGGAGCCCCAGACTCAGTTATCAGTGAGTCACTCCACAGTGTTAGCTGGCTTTCATTGGAAAGTGCTGTTTGTACTTTGTTTCCCTGTAGGTCAGTCTTTGTCAGAGCATGTCCTCGGCTCTTGTAATTCTTTAAAGGTTCCTAAATCATACCATTTATACTTTTATCTATCATTTTAAAATCTCATGACATATTTATCCACTAGTGATTGTATCTCTTTCACGACAAACCTCAACACGTTGCAGAACTTAGCTGGAAACTGAATGAAGTGTGTATCGTAGTACAGATGTGTGTGTGTGTGTGTCATTATGTTTGTGTGAAAAATAGGAGGATAGAATGCCAGGAATCATTTCAGACAGGAATGGCCTGATGGGACAACGCAGCTTGATGTCTTGGCCAAGGGAAACACAAAGAAAGCCAGTGAGTGAACACATGTCCTGTATTTTCCAAAGCAGTGACAAATTTACTCCATTACCGCGCAGCCCGCTTTCCTTCACTACGATTGTCTGAAAGGATTAAATGGATATTTGGGGTACATGTTTGTACAACAACTGTGGCGAATTCAGCAAATGGAAAGTGCTGTCATTGTGGGACAGTTAGCCTCGCAGAAAGGGTTGATATAAAACGCAGCTCTTCACTTAAAGTTTGTGGGGGGAGGGGGTCATCAGGTTCAGATCTGTCCATGAACAAAATATTAGGTGTGATATTCAACTTTGACTAACGTTTATTGATTATTCAAACCAGCTTAGCTGAATAGCCACCTGCCAGACATCACACATCGCTGTGCAGAACATGGCCTTTACATTTTTTCACCACCATATCATGGCACAGATTGGTGGACTGTGTCTTCCTAATGTCTTTCAAAATTTGAACTGCTGGCAAAAGTATTGCGAGGTTGGCCGAAACACGCAGACTAAATGGCTCTATAAAATTACAATGATGGACGTAGGTTTGGCCGACTAACCTCAGGCTCGTTTTAGTTTATGTTCAAACATTTGGCAGGAAAGAAATATTCAGATTCCTGTGATGTAGTTGCCTTTAAGCTGACATTATAGCAGTTGTAGCAGCATGAAAATTTCAGATAATCACAGCTACCAGTTTTTCAATAGATGCCAAAAGGCTTTTTTTTATTGTTTTGTTTTGTACTGTTTTATTGGTGTTCTTTTACTATACGTTCAGGCACAACAAAAATTTACTATTTAGTTCTTTTTTTAAATTGTTAGACTCCTGTGCATGAACTGACTCATCTTTGATCCTTTCTAAAATGCCCCTTTAACACTCGGTCTTACAAGTGAACCAACTGACATCATCTCTATAATCTTGTTAAAACATGTTGAATACTAAACTATAACTCACATTTGCCACCATCTTTTCTGGCCCACAAAATAACTCATGGTGTAGGAAAAATGTAACCACAGAGACAAAACATCTGCTGAAATAAGTTTGGTGACTGTGGAGCATTAAATTATTATATTATTGTAAAACAAACACGGCACCATGTACATTTTCACTCGGCCTTTCTGCCACACGTTTTCTGTCAGTTTTGTTTATTTGCTTTCTCGCTTGAAATAGACAATTTATTTCTATTGGATGCCCTCTCTCAGGGCAAAGCTTCCATTAGAACCTTTTAAGCCAGTCTGAGGGACTGCTCAAATTTTGGCGCTCGGACGGTGGGAGGGAGCTGGGATAATGCAAGGAAAATAACTGTTTGTAACCGGACAAGAGCGATACAATTTAAGATACTGCATAGAGCACATGTTGGTCCAAACCGTCTCCCCAAGTACAGAAAGGATGTCTCTCCATTTTGTCTCAAATGTAAGACAGAAATTGGTGATCTTACTCACTGTTTCTGGTCCTGTGTAAAAATACAAAAATATTGGAGTGGTGTCTTGTGTGAAATCCAGAAGGTTCTGAAGAAAGAGCTTGAACTCGACCCGGTTTCCTTCTTCTCCTTCTGGTTCTTCCCAGTGAGCGTGTAACTGATATAAATCAGAAAAAACTTTATAATGTTGTGACATTTTGTGCCAGGAAAAATATTCTACAGCACTGGATCTCAGATAAGGCCCGCTCAGTGGTGGGGTGTTTTAGGACAATAATGGAATACATTCCTCTGGACTTTCTTACCTGTCACCTGCACTCCAAAGCTAATGCCTTTGAAACAATATGGAAACCATTTCTTGACTAATTAATGTAAATATTTCTGCTATACTGACAAGAGCATTTGTATAAAAAACTGTATTATTTATTTCAGTTTTTAAAATTTTTCTCTTTATTCAGCTCCCATTATATTTCACTCTATACTGCATAATGTATGTATAATGTATAATGTATAATGTACTGATCTTTCCGTTTGGGTTTTTTGTCTTGTTATTCCCAGCTTGGTCCTGTCTTCTGTATATTTGTTTATAAAGAAAATTAAAAAAAAAAATGTATTGGATGCCAAATGTGACTAATATGAAAAGCAAAGAAAAACAAAGTAAATAAAAAAAACTCTGCTCGACTGGGTTTACTTTACAAAAACTTTAGCACAAAAGCAAAAGCACATTTAAGTTTATTAGACACTGTTTTAACCAATCTAAATGCTCAGGTGTAAGCTGGGTCAAAGCCATAGCAGATGAGCTCTCCCATAATCACGCTGGTAGGAACAAGTGCCCGTTAAATATCCAAGCTGTTTTAGAGTTTGCACCATCTGTCTGCCTGAGACATGTAAGTCAGATCTCATTGGGAAACTGATCACCAGCTGCCTGCAGGTGCTGGAAATTCAGCTGTTCCTCCCACCCAAACTTCATAATTCTCGGCTAGAAATAAAAATCGCTACTTTCACTCCTTGTCCAGGAAAAACTGTCAACCTGCTGATTTACTGCTATGTGGTTGCCTTTAGATCGAGGATGTGAAGGAGGATTAGACTAATTTATAGTCACTGTTGTAT
The DNA here is from genome assembly GCA_034769265.1 of Remorina albescens. Classification (NCBI taxonomy): domain Eukaryota; kingdom Metazoa; phylum Chordata; class Actinopteri; order Carangiformes; family Echeneidae; genus Remorina; species Remorina albescens. The sequence goes on along the minus strand of CM068490.1, from coordinate 5,271,338 downwards.
ACAGATTATGGTATCCAGTGAACATAAGAGACATGTTTATTTAGCAGGAAAGGCAGCTTTAAACGATTAGAAACAGATGAAATATTATCTCTGCATTTGAGACTAGGGGTTCCTAAAATAAACTGAATATTACATTTAATCCATCTGTATGCGGTTGGCTTTGGTAGTCCTATGTAAATATTAAACCTAATCAAGACAAAAGACAAAATAACTACCCTTTGAAAAGAAAAACCAATCAGGCGGGGCCAAGTCTTAACCATGATGCTCAGTGATCTCATTTGCTTTTGTACTTTTGACATTATCTTTCCATTTTTATGTAACCCGCAGCACCCTGATAGACGTGGCTGTGAAGCGCTCTTTGCTGGGTTCATTGAAGTGGAAGCCAAATTGCTGCTGAGGAATTTAAATGTGTTTGGCCTTAGTGTACTTTATTACTCCTTTCCTTTAAAAGGATGAAATGACTCTAATATTTGGATGAATGCATCCCCACACAGGCTATTTTCAGTTATAAGCAGACTCATAAAACATGCAGCCAAAGTTATTGATTGTCTACTGCTCTCCATGGAAAGACTTCCCTGCATTTGGCAATTGAGTCATTTTTCTGGAGTAAACAGTGAATTATCCTAAATCACTTATGGGAAACTCAGAGAGCAGAGAATGGAAATCTTACACAAAGCTCTTCTAAATCAAAACTGAATTTCACGTGTAAATGAGCCGGTTATGTCTTAACCTTTGAGCACAGCGTCGGGATTATATATCATTTGAATGACTTCAAGATGTCATCCTTGTTAGCAAGCATTTCCTTCAAATATGCTTATCTTCCTGAGATGCTGAGAACACAAACAACGCCGGTATTCCAGCTCAAAGACTGCTCCACCAAGGTTCAATTCATTTGAATACAGAACTGTAACTGATGCTGATGCATTATTTGTTGGCAAGATCAAAAGGTAACACATTATTTGCCCATGTGTTGGACTGGCTTGATCTGACATTTCTCAAATCTAACTCAATTTTAAAGGGGTATCTGTAAGTTTTTTCGAGATGGTGCTAATTGTCGCTTGAGACTTTGCCATTGTTGCATTTTGTTGACGTGTATGTATATATACACCTTCTGAGCAGCGTTATATCTTCAAAAGAGATTGAATTAAGTATTGGGACGTGATAAGAGCTCAGGACAAGACAAATTTTGCAGGAGTTAAGGCATGATAGAAACAAGAGTTAATATTGCCATTGCTGTTCATCATGGGAGAGAGCTCTTGGTGAGTAAGTGACAAGGTTTGATGCTGAACTTGCAATATGTTCTGTAGGCTGGTCAGTAAACAGCCGTCACACCGGCTGTGCAGCTCTCGCAAAACTTACAAATAGCTCCTTTAAAAATAAAGTTAAAATAAGAACAAAGCAACACCTGACGTCTGCCATTTGCCATTGTTCACCAGAACAATCTTGATCCGTGCTGATTGAATAAAAAGTCAAGACCAAGAGATATTGAATGGAGACAAAAACAAACAAAAAAACACATTCATTGACATCCTGAAAGCTCAAGTTGAAGTATGTGCTTATACTCGTTACTGATCTGACAACAGCTTTCCTGCCTTAATTTGCTGAATTTAACTGCCACTGAAATAATTTTAGTATTCTAAGTGTAGCACCAAAGACTAAACTGTTGAGACATGCCCTGCTGAATAAAACTGATAATGGAAACACTGACTATCTTAACTGACAATTAAAAACTTACATCTTGGCTGATAGCTGAGCCAGGTGTGATATTAATGAGGATTTAAAGCAATAGATCATTGCATCATTCCCACCAATCAAATTCTCTTAAAAAACAAAACAAAACCGTGAGCCCTCGTCTTAAGGGGATTCAGCAGACAGAAAATCTCAGTTGACTTGTCATATCCTGGACAGATTTTTCTGTGGATGTGGATATTTATGTTGCTGCCATGTCTTGCATAATGTTGTGCAGTTGGCTCCAACAGGACAAAGGCCACAGAGAGGAAGAATGGGACAGCTGAGATGCAAAAAGCCTATTTCACCTATTTCACTGAGGAGCAGCAAAAAGACCAAACACACTAAGCTTTTTCTCACTGAAATGGAAAAGCAGAATAGTTTGGCACTGTGCTGCATAAATTTTGTCTTTGTAATGCTTCAATGATATCCCCTAAGGAGTTGTCTTTTTTGGTTGCTCCTTTCAAAAAGATCAAGGCACAGACACAGAACAATGCTGGAAAGCAGTCATGCAGCAGTTATGATTAATAGGCTCTCACAAGTTAGGTATTCTGATGTGACACCCAAAAAGACTAATGACAATTTTGCAGCAAAACCACTGTTACACTGAACAGACCATACTAATAAACTGTCAATAATTTCCCCCAGAGCTCTGGTTTTTGAACAGGAATTGCAATTTTGCTAAATTGCAATGAGCTCTGAAGAGAGCCTCACACCGACTCTTCCCAGTTAGACACCTAATTGTTTCACATCTGGTTTATGTTTGTTCAGAAAAAAACTAAATTCCAGGAAAAAAACCTCAATCAGCCAGAAAACTCCTGTGTGACACTTTTAATTGTGCCAGTGATTGCTGTTGAAGTTGCAATGACACCACACCAACAGCGGCGCCTGTCAACATGACACAACACCGAGGGATAACAGTTTGGAGCTCACCAATCATCCATCTCAGCCACACATCTGATTTTTGACCACATTTTTGCACAGTTGAAATCATCATGGTGACCAGGTTTGTTCACACATCTGCAAAAGTACTCAGCTCCATTCAACAGCCGTGTCACACTCACATGTGTGACACGGCTTTTTTTATTGTCAAAAGCCGTGTCAAAATACAGTTTTGCTTTTAGAAACACATGCATGCATGTGCACTCACAGAAACACACACTTGGATGTTGCAAGTCTCAAGTGTCTAAGGAATCCTCGGGTCTTTCGCTTCTTGAACTCAGTGACACCATTAGTATTCCAGCTCATCCTTTCACGCCTTGTTATAAAAAGAAATCATCTTTAGTTTGTGTTTTAGAGGGGACTCGCTCAAACATGCAATTTAACATGCAGGCATATGTGCATGCTTTCCGGTTTATAACAATGAGTCTATCACTGTGTGTTTAAGTTACTTTTTGATACTTCAAATGGGTGTTTGTGGACCTATTGCACATTAGTTTAATAAGAGAAGTCCAAATTTGACTAATAACAAAAGAAACATTTATGAGCACAAAAGAAGAAAAGATTTTTTTTTTTCAGCAGAAAGTAAGAAAATCAAAATAAACCCAGAAAAAGTCAAGTAAATATTTCACAAAAGTAATAAAAGTAAGTTGGTCAATCAAGTGAAAACAGAGGAGTTATTGTGATGTATGTGTGTGTGTGCCACATCTGTTTACTTTGTGTGTGGTGCAGCTCTCACTACATCTAACAAGAAAAAAATGCTGTAGTAATGAGAAAGCTCTGTTTGCACAATAAATAAATAAAATAGACCACCTCACATACACTTTACCCCTGCTGCCACATAACCTCACTGAGAAAAAATGCCATGACAGTGGTGAGACTACCTGCAACAAAACCCAGGGTGACATGGATGGAGTATGATTTCTGGCGTGTGCATGTTTGCGTGTAAAACTCAATTTGTGTGTTTGCTCTGAGCAGGTATGATGTCAAGCCTCAAACAGGGCACATGTAGATTTGCATTGTACTGGTTTAAAGTGATAAAATGTTAAAGCAAAATATATTGGGGGTAGAAAAAAAGTCAGGAAATCTGGAAGATTGCATTAAATAGCTTTTTTTGGGGGGGAAGCTGGAAGTCATGCCAACTCTCAGAGACAATGAACTGTTGCAACCACTATAGAGCAGGAAATTAGTAAATTAAATGATAAATACAACCAGACATCACATCCTTTGTGGGGCAGAAAACTAATCTGATATCAGATGGAAGGAGACACATTACTTCCACCTCAGCGTTCTTCTAATTCATGTCCAGTTTTATCTTTAGTCTGTTAACCACTGCCTGCTGTACTTGTCCCGATTTTTCAAATTATAAATAGGATATAATACAGGGTGGGGGTGGGTAGGTGACAGGTTCAGCTAAGCTAACTGGTTTTTGGCGGTAGCTAAAGTCCCTCTTGGCAAGTCTCGTCTTTTGGCAGCCATCTTGGCAGCAACCTCAGGCAATTATTTCAGGCCAACAGGCCTAAATCGAAATGAATGGGGAGAAAGCCATAAGTTCGCTTTCAGTCCGACATACAAGCTGTCACAAGTCAAATCTGACTCAGCCTTGTGCATTAATCTTTGACCAGCTTGAATGTTTTGATGTCGGGTGCAGGGATTTGGTGGTGGAAGGGTCATACTACTGTCATCATTGGTGTTTTCGACTACTCTCAGCCACAGGTCCTTTAAAACTGAAAAGCGACGACTTATTTTGGATGACCTTTCTGTGGACAGTTGAGGAGAGTAGTTAGAATGAAAACTGTGAATCTACATCACTTGTTGATTTCAGAGAATGAGCCTTTTAATCAAGATTTATTGTTTACTTAGTTTTACATATTTGGAATCATATTGTGTTTTTAATAAATCATCTAGAGTCATGTATGACTCATTAGTACTTTGTCAACCTATTTAATTCAGAAATATTACCTTAAACTAAATCACTCAGTGTTCATGTCAAAATGAGCTTTACACGCAAACCTGTCATTCGCTGATGAGGACTTTATAGTTCATATATTAATTTTGAATCCTCTGCACAGCATTGATGCAACAAAATGAAATGATGTGCCTCTAAAGCTGTATTTATCAGGCACTCAGCTGGAAAAACATCTACCATCACATTATCTTTCCATCTGGCTTTTACAGCCTGAGGTCCCTGTTGTTATGCTGGGAACTCACTTCTGTACACAAGCCAGTATCTAACATGTAGAAAAAGTGAAGCCTGTCTAAAGGCTTCATCACATGCTGTGTTTCTTATCTGATATCTTTATCCGACAGTCTGTCTCCACAAGTCTTTATTACATACCAAAACATCTCAAATTATCATCTGCACCTTTCATGTGTTAAGTGAACTTGATTAAAATTTGTTTAAAAATGAAATATTTCAGTAGTATTAATACCTTAATTTCTTCACATGCTAGTATCATTATTACAAACGATTCATATGTTGATGATGAAAGAAACTAATCAACCTTTAATTAATAGATATTTTGATTGGTGTCTTCACAACAACCGGCTTATTAGGTTTTTATTCTAATCATCTGCTTTGGCACTGATTTTTTTCTCTGTAATAGTGCACCGCCAAGTCACTGAAAAACTGGAGTAAATGTGTAGTTTTAGATAGAGTGAGCGTGCTGTATATTCCTGAAATATAAAACTCTTTAAATCAACACATAAAAAAAAAATCAAAAATCACACACTTTCCCTGAGCTAAGAAAAAATATCTTGTTTTTATTTGAAGTTTATTTTTAATTTATTTTTTCTGTAATACAGGTGGCTATTAAATGAGTTAATTATGAGTCCACAAGGCCACACTTAATCCCTCAGTTTATAAAATAAAATCTAAATCAAGTCTTTACTGCACCACAATGGGACTTTAGAGAAAACAAACAAGCAAAAATAGAAAACAACAAGTATGTTTACATTGGCGTTCATATAAAACATATAGCAGTTCTCTAAAAGTTTGACAAGAAGAGCTGCATGTGGGGATTTGTCAACACATACAAGTATGTGACTCATGTATTATATAATTACCAGAGGAGTGAGGTCAGTGACGGACAAGGGCTGCGTCAGAGTGGTGCTGTGCTCCACTGTGCTGGACGGATCCAAACATTCAAACAGTTAAAGTCACACTTTCTGCTCAGTAGAAAACCCTGAACGGTTGGAAAATATGAATGAGTTGAAAAATAATAAAAACATAGGGGTCACCTGTCGAGGTGTGCCATGTCAGCGTCACAGAGGATTCAGAGGAAAATAAGTGTGCATGCTCCGTCAGTGCTTTTCCAAACACAGCCCTGGAAATATGAAAACGTCTGTCATCACAGAAAAGAGGTGCGCGGCGTATTTGCCAATCGCCAGCTGGCACCTCAACACAGTTAGACTGACAATTTAAGAATACAGTGATGGAAAGGGTGAAGTTCGAGTATGACAGAGCATCGATCTCTGTGTACTTTATCCTTTTATAAAGGGTAAGGATAGGACAAAGCACACTGTTGAATCTGGATTGGGAAACTTTGGCTAAAGCCAGAGAGAATAATATTGCATTAATATGTTTGATTTGTTAAGATACCTAGTTAAAATTGTGGAAAAGTGCCGTCACAGGCAAAACTTACTTTTGTAATATAGTTAAATATCAGCGAGTGGAGTGCAGCCAAGCACTCGCTGATATTATGCACAGTCATTGAAAACAAAGTGCTTTAGCCAGTTTACCTGTAAATGACAATGCAGGGATAGAAGTAGAAAAAGGGCACAGAGACACAGTCCTGTTGATCTGGGAGTTAAGATGCTGAGTTCAGGTGTAAATCGACTCTGTTGTGAAAGTTTTGCAGACAGACACGTTTAAATGTATGTGCATGTGTCAGACATTTCAAACCCAGCCTTCTGGAGAATCCTCACGATCTATCAATCCGTCAGTTACCTAACAAACCCAACACTGAAGGGGGGGATTAATAGTGAATTCCTGACCTTGAAACCTCTCGCCGTCACTGTCAGGTATACGGGATGCTGGAAAAACTGTGAAAGATAATAAGTCACAGAGGAAAGAACAAGCAGATGGTTATATGTTATTGTGTGTATGTATGTGCATCTGTGCGATGACGTCACTGGCGATGCCTGTTCCAATGGTGTGTTGATTTTTTCTGCAGACAGAATGATATTCCACATCCAGCGGATCAGGGGGATTTTATGCCTTTTTAAAAAGTCTATTGGCTGCAATTTCAGACTGATTGACCACATAAACTCGCCCTGGTAATTTGATAGATGACCAGCAACCTCAACAAGTTTGTGAACTGATCGCTGAGGCCAGTGCATCAGAGCAATGCATCTGTCTGCTGTCTGGGTCAAATTTTAAGGAGAATTAGAGGATGTATTTGTGCTGTCAGAGAGAAATGATGAATGGCGTCTACTTAGTGAAAAGAGACGGCCAGAGGTTAACACAGTCTGAGATAGTGTCAGAGCTGAGAGAGTGTCTTTGTGCTGCTCTGCTTAGGGTGAAAAATTTCCACTTTGCTACTGGTGATTTGTTCGAAACAAAAGGACGTTTAATGACACCAGAAATAGAAATAGTGCCTCCGGCTTTGGAAAACTCTGTTTCAGGTTGATACAGAGGGGTTGGCCTCACTGTGGATAAGATAAATTGCCACTTCCTCTCTGTGGTCTGTGTTCAGTAAAAAAATCTGCCACGTCAATTACCGCACCTAAGACAGCACTTCTCCTTTATCTTTGCCTGATGGTTTGATGTAGGCAGAAACTTAAAATCTAAAATGACTGTAACTGATTTTCTTCGTTTTACTGAACATCGATGTGCACGCATGAAAGATGGAAAGGTGCAGGACATGCTAGACACAAGTTTATTGACTTGTCTTGTTGTCTTTACAACCCTCATGTTTATGATGCCAAGATATATAAGAAGTTCAGACTCTTAAAAAATAATGTAAAATCCAGATTTTGTATCAAAGTTGTGTAATCCTGCACCACACCAATACAGGAGAAATCATGCAGTTTCAGGCCGGTGAGTGAATGTGGGAGTTGAAGTTTCTGGAAAATAATTTAAGAGTGAATGCACTGATATCTTTCTTTGCACATTCCACGTGACTTATTTGATCTGTTGGGGTGTTATTATGCTCTGAGGAGGGAGGCAGATATTTGGCTCTCGCTCCGGGCAGAAAGTTAAAAGGTGTTTGGTATCACGACCAACACGGGGGGGGGGGCAGGTTTAAGTCTGAAGACTGGTGACATAATTATAGTTTAAACTGATCCTGAGTGGGATTTGAAGGCAGGTCAACACAAAGGGCAGGTAGAGTAGTTTATGCTTCTCAGAAATTCATATGGCCGGTTTTGGAAGACATACTTTGGGAGGGGTTGGACAAACTACAATCATAATGCTCTTATTAGCACTTGGTGTAGACTCAAGGATGTGAAAATGCGCATAATTGCAATCCAATAATCCCCGCACCCTTGAAGACTAAAAAATATTTCTAACTTGTTCAGACAGAGCAGTATCTACACGTCTGGAACAAATTACAAATTGAGTGAGAAGCAGCTTTTTCAACATGGAGATAACAGAACAACACTTTTCTGCTGAATGAATGTACAAATTTATTATTTTATGGCAAAGCTATGACTCATTTTGCATGTGTTTTTGAAACAACTGTTAACTGTTATGTTTCTTGTTTTTTTTTTTTGCTGTCCTGCAATCTAGCCGCCAAAAATAATATATTTAAAGGGTAACTCCCTTCGTTTTTCAAAAAACATCTTATTCTTTCAACACCAATGCAATTAACTTGCAAACTTGTTAGTTTTTTAACACCACAATGGCACATCTGCTTTTGCTGCCCACTTCAAGGTTAAAGTGGTGGTTTTAGTGTGTATGTGTGGTGATGGCATTGTAAGTTGATTTCTTCACTGCTTACATCATGCTGTGGCCTTAACCTTTTCACTTTTATGGATAGTTACTAAAGACTCCCCCGTTGAATGCTCAGCCTTTGGATATTTTTGAAGTGTGTATAACTAAACTATTCTGTGTTCTGCATGAGGCCCTCATGCTTAAACACAGGCCTGCTTCATGCAAAACACTGAATATAACTCTGGACGCTGTAAATGGACCTGACCCTCTGACATCTAAACACACAGAACATAGATGGAGTTTAGCCTGAGCTCAGTGTGTCCTTTGGTTTATTCTGTACATGGTTGTTTATAGAACTACAATTCTGCATGTGTGTGTACATCTGGGTCCTTCACAGTTCCCTCTTTGATAACAACACATGTCCTCTCACAAACTCTAGGTTGAACTCTGAAAACACTCAGACAAGCTTAATCAGCACATTAACAAGGTCATGGATAGAATAATGTCTTACTAGAGATTTGAGCAATCAGTAGATGTACACCATAACAATGCACACAGTTTACAATTATGTGCAGTGCACAATGCAAAGTTCACCGTGTGATCCAAGTTTGATAGCTGGAGAACTGCAAAGCTTCAAATTTGCCCTTTAGTGTTTTCTGAAAGGATGCAATTAAGTGATTTCAGTGTTTCAGCCTGGTGGAATTTTACCAGAAAGAGTGGAAGTTTTCCCTACGTGGGGTGATGTACAGCAGACATGCCCTTTTAGTCTTCCCTGTGTGTGCGCTTTGTTAACCAGCAAGTGTTGTTGTCTGTGAAGATTGTGTTTCTGTGATTTGTCTTGTGATGGCTGTTTGTCAAATTAATGCAGAAGAAGGTATAAAATTTGCATTTCTTTCAGGAAATAAATATGGAGTCCACCCACTTCTATTTCTGAGATATCTGATCTCTCTGCTGTGTTCTGGGTCTGCCCCGCATTTGTTTCTTTACAGGTTAAGGTCATGCAGGTAATCTCATATGAATACCTCATGCTGTTGCTTAAGACTGTTAAGAACTGTGCTCCAGCTGGCCTCCTAACAAAACGAAGAAGCCATCTGAAAACAAGAATCGGGCATCAGAGCTGTGGATATGTCAGATATCAGCGCTTAATCATCCCTCTAATTAAACCAATATGTTTGTGAGTGCAAGCAAATACATGTGGAACATACACGTGTCCACTGGCGTGCCCTCTCCAGAGAGCTGTCAGCGTTTCGCTCTGATGTTCTCCATGTCCAGAATGAACTGAAACTAAGTGCTATGGGTGGAAAAATAACCACTGTGATCGCATGTGACTTTGGATTTGGGTGTGCACACATGCAGGGGTCAGTGAAGGGGCTCAATCGTGTCCAGTTGTGACGATGAAGAAATAGAATGAAATGATAAACCTTGAGCAGTTGGATCTCTGTCAGATGACTGAAGTGACTCCTCAGCTTTGGCACATGTTACCATATACCGGATGTTTTACATTGCAGTGGCATTTTTTTTTTCCTTTTCTGTGGATATTAGAACGTTTCAAACTCATGAGGCTGATATGCTGTTAGTCCGTGACAGTGAGTGAATAATCCAGTAGAAACTCACATATCACTCTGTATCTTAACTTCCACATTTTTTTGCACTGTTAATAATGTAACAGGCCCCATTACTGTGTGGGGTCTTTATGTATACACTCCAAAAGGTCACAGTGTTTATAGCTGTTAAAGTGTTATGTGTGTTTTGACTAAGTGATGGATTTCATCACAAATTGTTGACTGGTTGAAACCGGTTTGTTTTTGCTCGCCTTCATTCACTGACAGGAAATCTGAGATCCTGGCAACAATTTGCACTTGTATAGACAAGTGGATGGATTTTGGAAAGTTTTTTGAACGCATTTGCTTGTTAGTTTAATGCTGAAAGTGAGGATTTCATGCGCTCCCGTGTGGTTTTCCTTCGTTCTCTTTAGGACATTTACATTTTCTAATCCAGTTTATCAGTTTAGGATAATAAACAAAGAGTAAAAAACTCTGGCGAGTCATACTGGAATTCAAAGAAAGAAAGACAATTGTTTAGGTTTGTGAATGCTCACTTGCTAATGAAAAACTTCTCTTAGCATTAGAGGGCAGATTTAAAAAGCATTGCCACTCGTAAATTCTTCACCTTTTTCCAAACTATGCCTCACATTTTTAGAAGTCTGTTCCATTATTTGCTGTCAGTTCATCTGCAGAGATGTAAAATTTTCCTGCATTTTTTCTGTTTTAGGAAAAACAGAGCACAAAATGTTTTGTTGTTTTTTTTTTTTACAAATCTTAAAAATAAATAAACAAATAAATAAATAATTCACATGACTAAATGCTTTGAGGAAATTATGTCCTGCACATTATCTGACAAATTGTTCAGCATTTTGAAAACAGTTGTGTATGCTCTTATTGTCATAATTGTATGTTATATTGTATATCACAGATACAGGTATGGTTCTGTAACACAGATTTTATTTGTAAATGTTATTTCAAATCAGCTGGGTGCAGTTTGTGCTGTGTACAACAATGACAGGGTCTAAATTGTCTGTTTGTTTGTATATGGACAGATGTCAACATTTCCTTATGATGATATGAAGGTGTAGTTAAAATAAATAAAGAAAAAAAAAGATTTGATGAAGCTTGTAATCAACTTTTTATTGTCCCAGTAGACTTATCTGTCCTTTAATTCAGACTGAATATACTGCTGGAAGAAAAATTAAAGGTCAGTTTGATTATATTTGTATGAATGGATATAAATGACAAACTACAGCCATCTTGTGGAACTAACAAAACCAAAATCAAAAGTCAAGTGAAGATGGGTGGATGAAAGAGAATGTCAGGATGTTTATATGATGTCATTGTTGGGGACCGATAGTGTCCTTTCAAATAAGTAACGGAAATAACCAAGGGAGTCCCCGAGAAGAGAAAGACGACTCTGATTTCCAGTTGCACAGAGGTGGAATCTGAGCTCACAGAAAGCAGAAGGTCATCAAACACGGCTGTAAGTGCTGTTTCACTGGAATGACATGTGCTGTGGGCAAATTTAAAAGCTTCCCAGGATTATTGTAAGGCGAGAAGGCTGAAAGCTGCACAGACGCAGTCACTCTGTCAGTACTTCAGAAGACCAAGGACAAAGAAATGGACATTTTTTTTCCTGAAAGGCATTCCATCACTGAAAATCCGAGCTTTCACATGCAGCGTGTCTTTGTCAAGCAGGTTGGCACATGAGAGAAAAAACTTGCACTTGTGTTTGTTTTTATGGTCGTCATCTGTCAACTGCAGGATCCTGCTGTAGCTTTCTGAGATCATCATCTCCACCCTGAGGAAACTTGAAAAGCTCTCCTCCAAACACACACACTCATATAAACGGTGCCTTTAACTTTATGGGAACTCTCTAATGGATTTATTAACCCCTTACAGTGACGAACCGTGAAATGCCAAGCCTCAACCATGATAACACTGATCCTAACCAAACTCTATTCAGAATGTCAGAATAACAGGAATGGCTAAGGTATCTTATCTGAAGTTAATACCGCTTATAAGAGGGTGACCAGATCACTGAATTACACAGTGCAGGTATGAAACTTTGTCCATCTGATCTTATAATCTGAAGATTATGGTTTCAAACTTTTTTTCTAATTAATCATGTGTTTAGACCCCCTAACTGCTGCATGAGTCAGACATCGCTGGGTTTCCACATGGTCATTACCCTGTCCAGAGTCCCGCTGACAAATGAAAATGGCTTGTGCAGACTGTAACAAAAATAATCATTCATATAATGTAATGGCGACTTTTTATTTATTCAGACTTTGGCTTTTCTGAGAGATATATGAGATGGAAAACTTCTGCGGACACGGCTGAGTGCGCTTGTGCTTCAGTGTTATTTGGAATATTACTTTCATTGTAAATGATTACAAAGTAGCTATTTCATGTGACTTAATTGACAGCCAATGACGAAGCCTGCCCAAACTTACTGTGCAATGGATATTGATCTGGTGTACAGGATTTGGCTTCCTCTGTCAGGCTGGAAAGAGGATCAACTACCAAAGTGTAGGAAACACCTGGAAAAATAAGGAACACATGATATTATAGCTGATGGGGAGCAGTTTCCTGTAGTGTCTGCTCAATGCTGTGGGGTTTGAGTTAAACACAAGTGTTGTTAAGTTAGCTCATATTTTAGTGCTCAAATATTCTGGCCTTGATAGAGGTGTGGATATTTCACTCTTCTTGTAATTCATTTTATCAAATTTTATCAAATTCAAATTCATCCTCCTCCACATGACTTGTAAGCAGTTTTTTCGTGTTCAACGTTACGGCTGCAGCACTGCCAGCATCATTACATTACCTGTTTGTGTTGGAATGCACTTTGACGTGACTTATCAAAGTTGGAAAGAGGGCATTTCATTTGAAAAGGGGTGGAGTAAAGGCTGAACTGCCTTCCATCAGTGAAGTGACCTGAAGGCCTGGGTCAAACATGAACTGGAGGTTAGGGAAACATACCTTTGTGCTTTCACAGAGACATGGCCCGGATAACCACTTGACCTGTCAGCGGAGAACGCAGAGGGTGTGTGTATATTTTTTCTACATTAATCAAAGGTTCTGAGACTGAGAGGGAATATGATGCAAATATCTCTATCTGTCCTTATTACTCACTTTGGGAAGTTTTGTGTATTTTGTATAGATTTTTTTAACCATTGCTGACATCCAGCTATGAAGCAACACTGCCGCAGCTACACAAGTGACTGCTGATGCCGCACACAGACTAGATTTGGACGCCCCTAAATTTATCCTTGGACACTTTAACCACTGCCAGCTTAACAAAGCCTTAGAGAATTAGGAGCATTTTGTGCCTTTTGTGTAATATGTGTGTGACTGTAGCAGTGAAAACATGGCCTGGAGTGTCATTAATTTGGGTTTTCACTCAGTCAACAAGAGAACAGGTTTGATAATGAAGTAGTGACAGCGCTCTGAAAACAGTACTATGTGGACAGAGCGATGTACATGTTAAAAAAATCTTTTTAAAAAGTGGCCGTTGGGGCTTTTCTCACACTTATATAACGGGTAACTTCTCTCATCATTGGGTAAATATCTGTTCAAGTCACTGCATGTATAAAACTTCTTCATAGCGCTGATGACAGGTGGAGAGAACTTCTCTCCATGCTACAGACTGGGAGTTCCTTTCTGATGCCACTGAGGACATAAATGTTATCTCAAAATGACATAGGGAATGTGCCACAAGTCTACTAAAGAGGATGACCATTAGGAAATCCGCAGGGCCTGATGCAATCTGCCAACGCACACTGCGATACTGTGCTGAATGGCTCAGTGAGGTTTTCATTAAACTCTGCCAGATTAATGCTTACAATGGCCAGATACCTATAATTGGGAAAATGCCCACCCTCATTCCTATTCCTAAATCTAAAAATGCCAAGTAGACAACTACAAATATCCTTAAATTTATTATGACAATTAAACTTATTGCCAAACGAGATGTTCTTATTTATTGTGTCATTCATTGTTCTATTTTGCTTTCATCTTATACTTAGGTGTATTTTAATGGTTTTATTGTAACTTGTCCTTCCTACTGTGCCAGGCCTTTGACTTGATTATTAGTTGTTTGTGTATGGATGGATGGATGGTCTGTGAAAGCTACAACTGAATTGCCCAAAATACAACTGCTTGAATCTAAAGGAAGTTCTGCATCAAGACACTGTGCACATCTGACATGTCTGCATGGAGATCAGCCAAAAACGCTGATGCATCAGGGCCCCTTCTGGGTGGAATGTGCTAAAGAACCCTGTCCTCTTTTCTGCTGGACAACTGAGTTTGGCTGTTTAAAAAAGAATACATAGAAAACATTCAATGTAATCTTAGATGATGGAATTTCCCTAATAATAAAGCTGATTCCCACTCTATGACCTTGTTGAACATGCACTTTTTTAAATAACTGTTTGAAGCTCATTGTTAAAACACTTTTATGTCTCTCTCCATAAATTTCAGGAACCATGTCACTACATCCTATGTGTGGAGTATTTGTATTAATCAGTATATATCTGATTTCCTTCACAACACCTTGCTGTGGAGGAAACATCCTGGTGTTCCCAAATGATGGGAGCCATTGGATCAACATGAAGGTCCTGGTGGAAGAACTTCATGCCAGAGGACACAACATCACTGTGGTTAGGGCCTCCACCAGCTGGTACATCGCAGAGAAGTCTCCTCTTTACACATCCATTACAGTTAAAATCAAGGAAAGTTTTGAAGAATTTTTTGGAACATACCTAAAGAAGCATTTGAAGGTACGTCATTAGGGACGATATAGTTCGGCCCACCGGGGTCATTAGATCTTTTGAAATAGTGAAATATCAGGATAGTCTTTGCATGCCACAGTTTTTCAGCACTTCTTCTCTAATCATTTTTTGCAGGTGGAGAGAGAAGGAGCTTCAGCACTGACCTTCTTCAAACTCACCAAAGATTTCATTTCTATGGTTTCTGAGGGCCATTTCATTTGGCGTGAAACCATTTCTGAAATCTTTGATGATCCGAATAGGGTCAAAAGTTTATTTGATTCCCAGTATGACCTTGTTCTCACTGACCCAGCTGTATCAGTAGGGGTTGTGTTAGCTAAGTATCTGAAACTTCCCCTGGTGCTCAATGTTCGCTGGATCCCCGGTGGAGAAGGACACTTTGCAGTGGCCCCCTCACCCCTCTCTTATATCCCTGTGCCAGGATCGGGCTTAACTTATAAAATGGATTTCATGCAGAGGATCAAAAACCTATTATTTCACAGCATCATAGTTTTACAGCAGAAATTTGTCATTGGACCACATTATGATGCACTCTGTGATAAATACATCGAAGGTGGATGTGACCTCTTCTCACTCCTTCAAGAAGCTGACATTTGGCTGTTCAGGTCCGATTTTGTGTTTGACTTCCCTCGGCCCACTATGCCAAACATTGTCTACATCGGAGGGTTTCAGATCAAACCAGCCCAACCTCTGCCAGCAGACCTGGAGCAGTTTGTTCAGAGTGCCGGGAAGAATGGAGTGATCATCATGACTCTGGGAAGTATAGTCAACGTCTTGCCTGCAGAGGTTGCAGAGGAAATAGCCAGTGTCTTTGCCAAGATGCCTCAGAAGGTAACACATATGATCCGTTCTCAATTATGTGAAATGAATTTAAATCGATACTCAAAATTCAACAGTTTTTTTACATTTATTGTATTCTTTTGTCTAAAAGAATGCATGAATAAAAAACGGGGGGCTTTTCATCAAAATCTCTCTAATTCTGAATATTATATGATGTCATTCAAGTCCATTGTAGACAACATATATCAAACTACTGTTGGTAGTTTAGCTTGGGTTTTGTTCAGTTGTTTTTGCAATGTAAATCTTCTTCAAATAATTTGGGAAGTGTTTAGCAGTAAGGCTGTAGCAATGTCAATATCTTTATATGGTTTATCTACTTCTGTGCAGAATTTAATTAAGATCATAATTCTTTCTGTTTCTAACCAGGTGATATGGAGACACAAAGGGGAGCGTCCTTCCACTTTGGGCAACAACACCCTGATAGTGGACTGGATGCCACAGAAGGACCTCCTGGGACACCCACAGACCAAAGTCTTTGTAGCTCACGGAGGAACCAATGGGGTCCAGGAGGCCATTTATCATGGCGTCCCTGTACTTGGCATCCCCCTGTTCTTTGACCAATATGACAACCTTCTCCGTTTGCAAGAGAGAGGAGCTGGAAAGATCATTAAGTTAGCTGATGTTAACAGTCAGACTTTTGAACAAGCTCTGAAGGAAGTTCTCCATCAGGAAAGTTACCGACAGAACATAGAAAGACTGTCACGTTTGCACAGAGATCAGCCGATACCACCCATGGATCGGGCCATCTTCTGGGTGGAGTATGTTATGCGCCATAAAGGGGCTCCACACCTGCGTACAAAGGCTTATAAGATGCCCTGGTACTCATACTACTCTGTAGATGTAATGCTGTTATTGCTAAGTGCAGCAGCTGTGCTGCTGCTCTCTATTTTGGCCATTTTCAGGTTTCTGTTCTGCAGCCGTAAGAGAAAGACCAAAGACAAACAACACTGAGCTCAGATTCATTTAGAAATATGCTGCAATCATTTAGGAAAAATCCTGTTTTGTACCTTTGAATTTTATATGAAGTAAAATGACAGCCACTCAGTTCATTTACACACGTGTTACACTTCCATACAGTTGAAGTAATTGAGCCAATAAAGAATCCTTCAGTCCATTCAGTCAGTGTCTGTCTGGTCATTTTCTTTGTGCCTGTCATGTGGGCCCAGGTCTGTATGTCTCTGACGCATCTGCCTCAGTGTGACAACGGCTTCAAGCACATTCACAACTTCTCCCTGCACAAAACTATTATCTGGAATAATGAGTTCACAACTAAAAAGAATAAATCACTATACCTGAAACATTGGATTGACAGGCAAATAATTTACCTTGCAGATTTACTAAATGATGAAGCTCAAATTTTTAATTATGAGGAATTTCTCAGATCCAAATTATTTCCTGTTACTTACAGTATAAAGAATATCAAATGGTGATAAACGCTATTCCCTGAGGAATTATCCACTTTGAGAGACATGAGCTAGAGGAAGTCGATCCCACCCTCTTTATTAATGGTATAAACATTATAAGTCACTATTGTAACAATAAACATATTAGGAATCATATTTACAGAAAAATAAAAACAACACCCAGCGGAGAAATTTGTATGGGCGTCCCATCTCTCTGAAATTTACTGGAAAACAACACGGCTCCTTGCACAAAAATTAGCTATTTCCAATAAACTTAGAGAAGCTCAATATAAAATTATACATAATATTTTTCCCACTAACATATATCTGTCAAAATTTGTCCCTATTGATATTGAATGTGAATTCTGTAACGTTGGAGAAGACTCAGTTAAGCACCTCTTTCTTGAATGTTGGTCTTCCCTAAAGTTTTGGAAAGAATTTGAGAATTATACCCTACCCTCACCCTACAAACCAACCTTTCAATTTAAATTGGAAGCAAAAGATGTGTTATTGTATTATGATAATAAAAACCAAAAAATTCAACATCTCATTAATCTGATGACTTTTATAGCCAAATGTCACAAAGCTAAGTTCTCTAAATGTAGACCTTCCTTTCCAGTTTTCCAACTTGATTTTAAGAACTATGTTGAATGTATAAAAATGACTGACAATAAGAAATGTCTTAATAGTATGACTATAATTCAAGAACTATTTAGAGAATTGTGATCTTCACTGTTTTTTTTATGATAAACTATTTACATTTATATTCTGTACTTATGTACCTACCTTTGCTTTTCTCTATTATTTTTCTCATATTTACTTATTTATTTATTTCAGTTAAAATGCCAAACTTGTTCTATATTGCCGGTATGTCAGTTGTTGTGAATTGAAATTGATAACGTTTTCCAATAAAATTTATTTGAAAAAAAAAAGAAAAAAATGACTTCAAACACAGAGACCACTGAGTAGGAAGAGTAGGTAAAAAAAAAAACAACGGTGCTACGTCAGTGATTTGGACTTCGTTCGGGTTTTTTAAAAAGTCGGATAGTGAGCAGAAAAATGTCATTTGCGAGATGTGTCGAGTGACTGTACCTATAAAATGAAGGTAACACGAACAGTTTGTTCTACCATCTAAAAACAAAACATGTCGTCGAGTAAAAGGGTGTAACTTTGAGTTGAACATTGGGTGGAGTTGGGATTTTTTTTTATTTATTTATTTATTTATTTTTTTTTAGATTTCCCCTACTATCTGATACACACGTACACATTTTGTGCACTAATTTTACTAATCATATATATATATATATATATATATATATGAAGTCCTGTCCTGTCCCAGCTTCTTACAGTGTGAATCAAGATAAGGATATCATGTTGATGTTGATTTTTTGAATTTTTGTATTCAAATTCTGTTCCTTGTCAGAGCATACTATTCTTACAATAGGCTATATAAAGTTTGGGATTAAGCAGCGACCCTCCGTTTATAGAGTCCGTTTTTCTTTTTTTTTTTTGCGCATGCTTTTGAACCAAAAAACACACATTGCTATCGGGTCAGGACGAAGTAAACAAGGCGTCGAGGCAGAAGCCTCGAAAGTGTCGGGCTGTACTGAGTGATGTGACAGCATCCGGCGCACACACACACACACACACACCGGTAATATGTGTGTAACCCGACACACGTGTGAACTCGTTACATGTGCTGCTCTCATGTCAAGAGTCGATGTCGCCGTTTACTGGATTGTTATTTTTCCTAGACTTTAGTTTATTAGCTCCAGGTGTTTTACAGGTGTTCTACCTGGAGGTGCTGTGGCTACACACCCACAGTGACCGGACTGAACGACAGATTAATGACGTTACCTGTGACGTCTCTATGCTTTCCTCCCTGCTAAATTGAGAGAATCTACCACACTGTCGTGTTTATAATACTTAACATTCATTACCGATCATTAACATATGATATTGAGGGTGTTGTTGTGGCTGGTTTGGATTATTATTAGTCTCCGAACAGCGGAGGGAGGAAAAAAGTTTACCCAACCGGCGCGTGCCCCGGTAAACGTGCGCTGCGCCCTTCTTTCTAATTCTCAGTGAAATGTCATGAATGGGTCTATTTTTCCTCACAGAATAATATCTGTACCCCTGCGCTATGACTGACGCGTCTAGGAGTAGTTGACAGCGACAGTGTTTGTGTGTGTGTGTGTGTGTGTGTGTGCGTTGCATGATAGAAATGCTGCATTATAGAAAACAGCCCTTTTTTTTTTTTTTTTTACTGTTTTTATTGAAAATATCAGCAATGTTATTTGTGTTCGTTTGCACTATTTTGCACCAGAGTGCTGAGTTTTAATTTTGAGTTTTGAGATCTGCACAATAAATGTTCTCAAAATTACATTATATCTGTTTTTGTTGTTGTTTTTTATTTATATATATATATACATTTATTTAATCAATTTAGCTTTGCTAAGGGACTATATAACCCATTCAGAAATACTTCCATTGTAATTTTTACACTTAAGTTTATACCGTGATATATACCGTTACCGTGAACGGTACACGTTTCACTTCCGGATTCTGAATATATCTAATGTCTGCAGTGTGAATCAGTCCCATTCAAAGCTTAACACAGCCTTAGAATGATGGAAACGTAGACTTGTTCAAGTCTTTCCACAGGCAATCCCTAAATTAGCACTCACAATGAAGCTTGTGCCAGATTAACCATCTCCTGTTCTCACGCACCCTTTCAGTGATATTTCACCATCCTTCTTCTTTTGTCCTGTGCACAAGCATGAAGATTGCTTTTTGTTGATTGGCTGGAATTGTGAGGTGTGACTAAATGGAAGCCATTTTATTCCTATCCAATGTACAAAGAGGCAGGTGTATAGACACCTGATTTTTCATCAGCAAGAATGTTGAACGGATTCTAACAAGGAGATATCTATTGAATTTGACAAAAAACTGTACATGATTACACTAACTTTCTCTACCTTTGAATGTAAGTATTGGCTTTCATAACAGGTTTATTTTATTTACTTCTTCTGTCTCCCTGAACAAATGTGGAAATTCAGAAGGATGGCAATAGGCATGGCAGCTGTTTGTTTATACAGTATATGATCAGTTCAGTCAAATTACCACTTTGTGGAGACATTTTAACATCATTTACATCCGAGTACTCTGTGCTGACAGTCCCATTCCAGACAGACAATTAAAGAGAGCAATTGAACTTATTTTCACCAGCAGAAATCTGAGGAAGTCTACCACAGACTTCTGGAACCAGGGCTTACGTTGAAAAAAAAAAAAATTATAAATAAAAAGTCAGAGTTGAAAAAGAGCTTCACAAAAACAAGTAGACGATTGAAGCGGTTATTTTAATTTCTAAACTGTGGTGGAAGGTGAAAAGCACATTTAACCAACCCCGGTGCTTTTCAGTAAAATTATGATGAACTCCAATTTAACTTGAATTCATCGATTTCATACAACTGCATACTTTTACTACACTTTATTTAGTAGGTTTTTTTTTTTAAATTTAGTAAACTTTGATTTAAAAAAATAAATAAAAACAAGCAAACTGTAATTTAGCCAGTGTAAGCATCAAGAAGTGTTTACTTACCAGTCCAAAATCCGGAAGTTCATCATCAGACTTTATTCCGAGTTTCCAGATGTAGAGAGCAACGCCAGTCTTCACTAACGACCCCGTTCGGTCTCTTCACTGTCGTCTCCAATCTGCCCTGAGGACGCAGTGGAAAGGGATATCATGACCTCCTGATTTGTTAACACAAGAAAAAAAAATTAATTGGCGTCTTGGAAAAAGCCAAATTCTGCAGTAAAGAAATCTGACAAACAACAACATTAAAGTCAATGGTGCTGTGTTGGAACTGTTTGTGCCTGCAGTTGCAGTAGCTTTTTTTTGCCTGTGCGTTTATTTATCTGTTGGTTTTCCTAGCGTTTTTTCTTTAATCTGTAATTTACAGTAAGTGAGGTGCCGTAAATTGTTCGTCTCCGCTATAACAAGAGAGCACTCGGATGCAAACTTGCATCCAGCTGTTTGTTTAGCCCTTGTAGTGGCAATATAAGCAAGTATGTTTATCATTGTTGGAGCACAAAGTGTTTCGCTAAGTTTGGCATTTGTTGACGCTGTGATTAATATAACGATCGCAGACTTTTTCGTATTTGTATCGGTCGTTAATTTACGTTTCTGTACTCTGTTTCAGTTTCAAAATTTTTGGCATTAAACCTGTCCATCTTCAACACTTGCCTGTTCCTTGGAGGTCCACATGTCAAAAAGAGTTTAGCTGGCTGTGAATCCCAGTATATGACCGGAGTCACACTGGGTGTAGCAGTACAGGTGCTCTTTGTATTTTGGCCATTGACAGACCAAATGTTATTATGATGAGGATGAGGATGCCACTGTCAGTGACAGTACGACAGGTTAAGAGCTTTGGTCCAGAAAAAAATGCACTTATTCAACCATAAAACAAACACATCCAATAGCATCTGTTTACTGATAATCCCAAATGGGCAACTTGCTCTCAGCTCAATTTCTTAAAGACATTTAAAAAAAAAAAATCTGATTGTATTTGTTTACGAACAGAAAAATGAATGATAACGCAGGAATCAACTTATTGCACTGAGTGAAATAGTCACATCATCCTTATTTCACTAAATCAGTGAGACACTATAACAGATTGAGCGCAATACGCCAGGAATGTGGATAAAACAAGAATACCAGGAGCCGCCCTGAATGGATGAAAAGCACCCACAATCCAAAGCAGGAAAAATCTGAGACCTCCAGTGGAAATATAATGTGAACAAGAACAGGACTGAGGCCTCAATACAGCTGAAGTGGACCATAAAGAATAAAGAGTCTCTTTAGTGCACAATGTGAACATGAAACGAATCCTGTGCCCTTTTCTGTTGGACAGCTGAGTTTGCCTGTTTAAAAAAAGAGGAAAGAGAAAACATTTAATGTGTTTTTAGACTGCGGAATTTCCCTTATAATAAAGCAAATTCCCACTCTATGACACTGAAAACATGCACCGCTATTGATAATTGTTTGAAACTCATAATTAAAGTACTTTCATGTCTTTCTCTATAAATTTCAGGAACCATGTTGCTGCATCCTGTGCGTGGAATTTTGGCTTTAGTCGGCATATGTCTGATTTCCTTCACAACGCCTTGCTACGGAGGAAACATCCTGGTGTTCCCCATAGATGGGAGCCATTGGATCAACATGAAAGTCCTGGTGGAAGAACTTCATGCCAGAGGACACAACATCACTGTGGTTAGGGCCTCCACCAGCTGGTACATCGCAGAGAAGTCTCCTCTTTACACATCCATTACAGTTAAAATCAAGGAAAGTTTTGAAGAATTTTTTGGAACATACCTAAAGAAGCATTTGAAGGTACGTCATTAGGGACGATATAGTTCGGCCCACCGGGGTCATTAGATCTTTTGAAATAGTGAAATATCAGGATAGTCTTTGCATGCCACAGTTTTTCAGCACTTCTTCTCTAATCATTTTTTGCAGGTGGAGAGAGAAGGAGCTTCAGCACTGACCTTCTTCAAACTCACCAAAGATTTCATTTCTATGGTTTCTGAGGGCCATTTCATGTGGCGTGAAACCATTTCTGAAATCTTTGATGATCCGAATAGGGTCAAAAGTTTATTTGATTCCCAGTATGACCTTGTTCTCACTGACCCAGCTGTATCAGTAGGGGTTGTGTTAGCTAAGTATCTGAAACTTCCCCTGGTGCTCAATGTTCGCTGGATCCCTGGTGGAGAAGGACACTTTGCAGTGGCCCCCTCACCCCTCTCTTATATCCCTGTGCCAGGATCAGGCTTAACTGATAAAATGGATTTCATGCAGAGGATCAAGAACCTATTTTTTCACAGCATCATAGTTTTACAGCAGAAATTTGTCCTTGGACCACATTATGATGCACTCTGTGATAAATACATCGAAGGCGGATGTGACCTCTTCTCACTCCTTCAAGAAGCTGACATTTGGCTGTTCAGGTCCGATTTTGTGTTTGACTTCCCTCGGCCCACTATGCCAAACATTGTCTACATCGGAGGGTTTCAGATCAAACCAGCCCAACCTCTGCCAGCAGACCTGGAGCAGTTTGTTCAGAGTGCTGGGGAGCATGGAGTGATCATCATGACTCTGGGAAGTATAGTCAATGCCTTGCCTGCAGAGGTTGCAGAGGAAATAGCCAGTGTCTTTGCCAAGATGCCTCAGAAGGTAACACATAGTGGATGAGCCGCCAAATGTGCAACAAAACTCATTAGATCAAATTAAAAGTAATGCAAGTGTTGAGCAAATAATTAATCCAATCAATACATCAAATCTAAAAAGGATAACACGGCCTTGTGATATATTGGCAGCCTGGTCAGGGCCTCTAATGATTCAGAATGAGTGACTATAGAACAGATTGACTGATTTATTTAGGGATTTGAAATAAATTGATGATAGCTGATATATTTTCTGAGGTGTATATTAAGGCCTCTGTACCAACTCTTTATACAACATCGGCTGCTTGTGTGCAGAATTTAATTAAGATTATAATTCTTTCTGTTTCTAACCAGGTGATATGGAGACACAAAGGGGAGCGTCCTTCCACTTTGGGCAACAACACCCTGATAGTGGACTGGATGCCACAGAAGGACCTCCTGGGACACCCACAGACCAAAGTCTTTGTAGCTCACGGAGGAACCAATGGGGTCCAGGAGGCCATTTATCATGGCGTCCCTGTACTTGGCATCCCCCTGTTCTTTGACCAATATGACAACCTCATCCGTTTGTGGGAGAGAGGAGCTGGAAAGATCATTAAGTTAGCTGATGTTAACAGTCAGACTTTTGAACAAGCTCTGAAGGAAGTTCTCCATCAGGAAAGTTACAGACAGAACATAGAAAGACTGTCACGTTTGCACAGAGATCAGCCGATACCACCCATGGATCGGGCCGTCTTCTGGGTGGAGTATGTTATGCGCCATAAAGGGGCTCCACACCTGCGTACAAAGGCTTATAAGATGCCCTGGTACTCATACTACTCTGTAGATGTGATGCTGTTATTGCTAAGTGCAGCGGCTGTGCTGCTGCTCTCTACTTTGGCCATTTTCAGGTTTATGTGCTGCAGCCGTAAGAGAAAGACCAAAGACAAACAACACTGAGCTCAGATTCATTTAGAAATATGCTGCAATCATTTAGGAAAAATCCTGTTTTGTACCTTTGAATTTTATATGAAGTAAAATCACAGCCACTCAGTTCATTTACACACATGTAACACTAAATCAAATCTGTTACGTATGCATACTATCAACTCGAATGATACATTTAAATTCATTGGTGAGAAACTAGTAGTAAGCAGTTTTTGTCGCGTGAATGTGACATGTTAAGTGAGTACTGTACCTGTGTTCTGGTCATACCAAGTCCACGAACATTGTATGATGAGTCCCGTTGTTCCTACAGGCTCATACGGAATCTGCTCCCCACCAACATTTGACAGATCAAACACAGATATTCCTTAAAAAGTCAGGAGAACAAAAATTTATGAAAGACGTGAATTTTGCTACTAATTTTGTTTCCATTAGACTATAGCTTACTGTTTTCCACTGCTTCAGGCGTGCAGTCAATTTACATACTTTTTAAATTTAAATTCTTGGTTTACACTGGTTTTTATTGTAACACTAATACAATATGATTTGAAATTGTGGTGTTTTTGTTGTTGTTATTGTGGGGACCCCTGGAAGACTCGTGTCCACCTTGTGAAAGTTAATGGAGATCAAAACAAAGAATAAAGAATCTAGTGTGTGTACGGTTGCCAACCGTCTTTTGAAAAACGGAATCTTCCTTTATTTAGAAACAAAAATATGCGTCCCCCATTGAGCTTAAAAGGGACACACTTTGTCCCATATTTCTGTGAGGATCAAAGATAGTTGGTAAAACATGACTTCACCCCACCCATAATGGGAAGGGCTGCCGTGCCTACTAGGTGTTCCTTCTTTAGTTGTCAGGAAGTTGGCAACCAAAGGGTGTGTAGAGTGTATCAACAGCATGAGTGTTATCAGAGTGTGTGTGTTACGGCTTTATGGGTGAGAGAGTCACTGTGCTTCTCAACTTGTTGCTGTCCTGGAAAAAAAACAGGCATTAGGACCCAGCAGAACTGGTTCAAAGGGAACATTTTTTTTTTTTTTTTTTTGCTACTAGAAGAGATTATTTTTCTCCTTAGTGAGTGGGAGAGAAGAAACTCCAAACACCAAAGAAGGTTGACCGGAAGAGAAAAGCGGAAAAACTGGTAATATGAAAACTGACTTACAGACTGAGTGTCAAGCAATATCAGGAAGCTGTAGTCACACTAATGATAACCTCAACAGAAGCATGGTTTGTGTTACAAACTATGACCATGTGGTGAAAAGAACTTTCCAATTTTCTTTAGTGAATGAAACACAAAATTCATAAGATGCTCATTTGCCAGCTTATCTGCCCCATTTCTCTGCGGAGACAACTACATGAGCATTTCCCATGAGAATGTCATAGATAAAACATTTTTGAGAATTTGCTGCTACTTGTAAACTGAATCAATTTTGCTTCCACAACAAATAATTGATGGACTGATCGTGGAAATGAGCGGCAGATAAGTCCATATTGAGCATTCATCATTGATTGTAATGCTGAGGCAGCACTGAGGCATAGTTGCCTCAAAGCAAGGAGGTTGTGGGTTCGATTCTCAGGCCTATAAGGCCCTTCTGTGTGGAGTTTGCATGTTCTCCTCGTGCCTGTGTGGGTTTCCCGTAGGTCTGTGTGAGTGTGAGTGAGTTCTTGTCTCTGTGTGTTTATTTTCATTCAGGGCTGTTTTAGTGGAAAAAATAAGGCCGACACAATATTTGGCAGGGGGTCGTAATGTTATGGTTGATTGGCATAGATGTGGTATCTTTTGGAACAGGGAGGTGTCATTAACATTAAGGACCTGAATTTCCCTTCGGGGATTAATAAAGTATCTATCTATCTATCTATCTAACAAACCAGATTGTCAAAAACACAAATAAATATCTACCCAACATGCTGAACACACAATATACATCTCTCCATGACTCCTCTCTTGTTTTCCCCCAGATTGGACTTTATTCTCTGAAACTCATATTGGTCAACATCACGGCCTTCAAAGAACGTATGGATAAGCTGATATGACGTAAGGAGTGTCCTCGCATGACAGAGTACATTTATAAAGCAGCAACCAATATACAATGTAGTGCCAATGAAATGATCAAAGAAGAAGCACAAAATAATCAAAATAGAATAATGAAATTAAAAAACAGAGTGTAGAAAATATCATTTCCTTACATATAGTGTGCACCGCATCATCATGAAAATTATATCACACTGCCGCAAGTAACTCATTTACCTGTGGAAGGACCAACTGTCCCTGAGAGTGGAGTTTGAGCTCAGATATATGAGGGATCCTTTAGATGGATAGTCAGTCAACCGGTGAGCAGAACTTCTGCCACTTTCCAGGACGGGTAAGTGACTTTTGGGAACATTACCATTATTATAGTCAGTGTTTGGCTACAGGCACTTCCCACTACATGGGTTTCCTGAGCAAATACTTTTGTTTCATAATATTTTTGAGATTATTATTTAAGCATCTTTATGTCTCCCTCCACTTCAAGTACTATGTTGCTGCATCCTGTGTGTAGAACTTTGGCTTTAGTCGGCATATGTCTGATTTCCTTCACAACGCCTTGCTATGGAGGAAACATCCTGGTGTTCCCCATAGATGGGAGTCACTGGATCAACATGAAGATACTGCTAGAAGAACTTCATGCCAGAGGACACAACATCACTGTGATCAGAGGCTCAACCAGCTGGTACATCTCAGAGAAGTCTCCTCTCTACACATCCATTACAGTTGAAATGGGTGAATATGATGACAACTTTTTTCACCTCTTCCTACAGGAGCAAATAAGGGTACGTCGGTATGATGTACTGGGCCCAGCATGGGCCATTTAGTCATTGAGATTTTACGGTAGTCCATTTTCCTGAATTTTTCTTCATTTTTTTTTTTTTCCCCAGGCACTAAGGGAAAAGGCGTCAACTTTGACCTTCTTCAAACTCAACAAGGCTTTCGTGTCAATGATTACTAATGTTCATTCTCTGTGGTGTGAAGTCCTTGCAAAAATTTTTGATGACAACAATCTTTTCAAAAGTTTGATCGACTCCAGATACGACCTTGTTCTCACTGACCCAGCTGTATCAGTAGGGGTTGTGTTAGCTAAGCATCTGAAGCTTCCCCTGGTGCTCAATGTTCGCTGGATCCCCGGTGGAGAAGGACACTTTGCAGTGGCCCCCTCACCCCTCTCTTATATCCCTGTGCCAGGATCGGGCTTAACTGATAAAATGGATTTCATGCAGAGGATCAAGAACCTATTTTTTCACAGCATCATAGTTTTACAGCAGAAATTCATGGACACAAGTTATAATGCACTCTGTGATAAATACATCGAAGGCGGATGTGACATCTCCTCACTTCTTCAAGAAGCTGACATTTGGTTGTTCAGGTCCGATTTTGTGTTTGACTTCCCTCGGCCCACTATGCCAAACATTGTCTACATCGGAGGGTTTCAGATCAAACCAGCCCAACCTCTGCCAGCAGACCTGGAGCAGTTTGTTCAGAGTGCTGGGGAGCATGGAGTGATCATCATGACTCTGGGGACCTTGGTTAATGCTTTGCCCAATGATATTGCAGACGAAATAGCCAGTGTCTTTGCCAAAATGCCTCAGAAGGTAACACATATGATCCTTTCTCAATTATGTGAAATGAATTTAAATCGATACTCAAAATTCAACAGTTTTTTTACATTTATTGTATTCTTTTGTCTAAAAGAATGCATGAATAAAAAACGGGGGGCTTTTCATCAAAATCTCTCTAATTTTGAATATTATATGATGTCATTCAAGTCCATTGTAGACAACATATATCAAGCTACTGTTGGTAGTTTAGCTTGGGTTTTGTTCAGTTGTTTTTGCAATGTAAATCTTCTTCAAATAATTTGGGAAGTGTTTAGCAGTAAGGCTGTAGCAATGTCAATATCTTTATATGGTTTATCTACTTCTGTGCAGAATTTAATTAAGATCATAATTCTTTCTGTTTCTAACCAGGTGATATGGAGACACAAAGGGGAGCGTCCTTCCACTTTGGGCAACAACACCCTGATAGTGGACTGGGTGCCACAGAAGGACCTCCTGGGCCACCCACAGACCAAAGTCTTTGTAACTCACGGAGGAACCAATGGGGTCCAGGAGGCCATTTATCATGGCGTCCCTGTACTTGGCATCCCCCTGTTCTTTGACCAATATGACAACCTTCTCCGTTTGCAAGAGAGAGGAGCTGGAAAGATCATTAAGTTAGCTGATGTTAACAGTCAGACTTTTGAACAAGCTCTGAAGGAAGTTCTCCATCAGGAAAGTTACAGACAGAACATAGAAAGACTGTCACGTTTGCACAGAGATCAGCCGATACCACCCATGGATCGGGCCGTCTTCTGGGTGGAGTATGTTATGCTCCATAAAGGGGCTCCACACCTGCGCACAAAGGCTTATAAGATGCCCTGGTACTCATACTACTCTGTAGATGTAATGCTGTTATTGCTAAGTGCAGCAGCTGTGCTGCTGCTCTCTATTTTGGCCATTTTCAGGTTTCTGTTCTGCAGCCGTAAGAGAAAGAACAAAGACAAACAACACTGAGCTCAGATTCATTTAGAAAAATGCCGCCCTCATTTATCTGAAGTAAATATTGTTTAAGGTGGTTACCTATTAACGACTGCTTAAATTATAAACCAGTCCACCGGCTAAATCGAAAGTAAAAAAAAAAACCCAAACAAAAACAAAACATTAAGTTGCAGTTGTTCCAATCTAAGTACGATCTATGCTACAAACTGTGACAGTGTAGTTGCAAGTGCTTTCTAATTCTTTCTTTTTTAGACAAAACATGAAGATCTTCAGCAGTTGACCTACTAGCTTTACTGCATTAAGCTCCATGTCTTTGTGGAGAGATGGGAATAATTATTTCCAAAATGTTTCTCAAGAAAAAACACTGTGTTATGCCTCGTCCTCGTATGCATGCGATTACACACTGTTTCTGGTTTTTTTTTTTTTTGGTCTCCCTCGTCTGTCTCCCTCTCTCTCTCACCTTTCCTGTTTTCAGAACCAGGATCGAAGACACCTGACTCTGATCCACATCACATCGGGGTTTAAAAAGGTGAACTAAAGGAGCAGCAGGAGTGAAGGAGAATTTGGCGCTCCTGTGTGTGGACTTCTTAGAGCGGGACCTTGGTGCCACATGGTCCTTTGTTATTGTCCATAGTCTTAAGCGTGAGGCATTTTATCTTTGTTCTTTATTTTTGCTTTTAGCTTGTTGATCTATCTGAGTTTGGTTTACAAGTTTGGTTTTGGGTTTGGTTCAAGCTAAAGTATTTTGTTCAGCAGTCTTTCTGTCTTCACCAGTTTACCTTACAATTTATAAATAAAAATTGGTCATTTTTCTCCTCATCCCTCTTGTGATGTCATTCATTTGTGTGAATCTCCCGCAAACTGGATCACTGAATCACAATTGCTAGACTTACTATGATAACAGCTTCAGATACTGAATATGAATTATTGCATTTAACTGGATTAGTTGCAGTACATATTGTTTAATAATATATTTTAAAATATAATAGTAAAATATATAATAAGCAAAAATTAAAGGTTTTTTTTCTGAAGATGAATGTGGTGTGTGAAAAATTCACATTAGCCAAATTACATTTTGCACTAATGATTTTCTGATGCAAACATTCTCCTCACAGGGAGAAGAGACTTTGGTAAACTGCAGTTCATTTAATTATTTGCAGAGTAAGCAGTGCATCGTCAAAACTTTATATAACTCATGTAACTCATTTACACGGTTTGAACTCATTAAATGAGTGGTTTTTAAGTCACACTGTTAGTCTTTTGGCTGTTACAATTACTGCTGCCACTCCTCAGAGAGGGTAAGTGACTTTCAGGAACATTACCATGTTGTGTTATATTGTGTTATATTTTCAATGCATGGAATTTTATTTACAATATAGGTAATTGCAACTCTGGCTCGGCTTGGCTGAGAGCAGCCGCACACAGAGCCTCCATGCCAGGTCTGTTTCTGGAAATCGGCTGCTCTCTCGTCAACCAGCTGGATGACACTGTGCTGAGGATAACCGGCCTCTTCGTGGAAGTTTGTGTTGCTGTGACAAACAGAAAGCTGGCTGCAGGAAAACATCCCGGACTGGGCCGTGGCGCTGTCTGCACCCAACAGCTGGTGCACAGACAGCACTGGTATCCAGAGACATTGTTGTCTGGACTTGGAGTTTTTATTGATCAGATGTAGACATTTTATTCCCCAAAGGGAAATCCCAGTAGACTCTATAGCAACTCTTAATGCCCACTGCCCCCTTGCCGACTCTAAATTGGACAATCTGCACAACGCCATCGACAAACAACTGAATTCACCCACAGAGCATTTTAACTGTAGCAGGAAACTCCAATGAGACCTCCTCAGTTTCACAGGAAGATTGACATCCAAGCAAGGAAAGCCAAAACACTGGACAAGGTGTGCACAAACACACGTGGAGCCTACACAGAGCCCCCCCCCCTTTATACACACACACACACACACCACCACCTTAGTCAGGCTTAGAAGCCCCTCTTCCATAAAACTGAAGGCTGGAAAGGAACCGCCTCCCAAAGGAGCTGTGGACAAACTTCTACTGCTGCTGATAAACTTCTACTAGTTTATCATTATTTACCTGTTTATTTGGCAGGGACAAATCCATGAGAACATTGCTTTATAAAAATATACAAAGTAATTGCCACGCATACAAGTTTGATTTTAAAACACTACAGCCACTAGACACATACAGTAAAACCAATATGTGCTGTAAAATATAAGACTTAAATAACGGATGAGTGTCAATGTTCGCAGACCTGTTTCAGCTTTGAAGTAAATATTGTTCATGGTGGTTATCCATTATTAATTGTTTAAATTGTCAACCAATCTGCCAGCTCAATTGCAAGAAAAAAAAAATCAATTGTTACTGCAGTTGTATCAATATCCTAATCTCTAAGGGGCCTTTAATCTTATTACAATGCTTTTTTTACAGCGTATTTTTAATGATAATTGCGTATTTTTATAGAGAAATGTAACTTTAAGTTAAATAAAGTATTGGAATACTTTTTTCACCACCGATCATTGGCAAATGGCATATTTGGCACCAGGAGGTTGTAGTTAAAAGATCAGCCGGCCCAAACAAAATCATAGTTAATAGCCTACATGCTATCAAAATGTAAGCAACATTAGACAGGAGAGCGGGAGTAAAATGTAACCTGGAACGAAAATGAGAAAATAATGATCAACGTCAGCATGTTGATTACAGCAGAACAATAAATAAATTTTCATGGAGAAGGGCAGCAGGCCAGTGTGGACTATAACATCACAAATGGGTTAATTATTGACACGGACCTCTAAGGTTACTTCATGTAACTTCATTAGATTTGAAAATTTTAGGCTTAGTGTATTTTATTAACATTAGCGTTAGCATTTTGTTGGAGCTATGGGGGGCAGCTGGGGCTTGAAAATTGCCCCCTGTCCAAAGTGGCACATGACTGAAAATGTTTGACAATCACTAACTAAAAGCAACTGCAACAGTTAAAAGCTCCTGATATGTTAGAGCATCTTTTCGATATCTTAATCTCCCAGTGGACTTTCTCCTTATTATTAGGGATGAGCGAGTACACCACTATCCATATCTGTTCAACCATCTATATTATCTGTATCCGTACTTGGAAGAGGCGGGGCTTAAATCGGAAGTGGGTGTGGTTTATACGAAAGTTGTATTTTTAAGTCTGAAATTGATATGGGTTGCAGATTTGAAGCGTTTGGGGTATAAAAAGCTATTTTAAATGATGATGTAGTAGTGTGGATGTAGCCTAACTCTTTATCTATTAGCTTAAATGATGATCTTACCGGGGGACTCGATCCCCTCCGGCCGTTCAGTGGGATCATTTCTCCATGAAAATGAAGGCAAACAGAAGGAACAATGAGAAACACCCACAGATGTGAGTTTTTCATCGTACTGTTTTTTTCTCCCGAACAGTTAGCGTGTTAAAATAATCACCTGACATGTTGAAATTATGTTTTAAGCTAACTACTGGACAGCGTTATTTAAATTGTGGAGCCGATTGTTTTCCCTTCCGGTGGGCGTGGCTTTCGGAGTATGACGCGTTGCGCTCTGTCCTATCACAGGATGCCTTGAGGAGGATTTCCTTCGGCCGAGCAGGATATTGACTTGTATTACTCGTTTGGTACTCGTACTCGTCAAAATTGCTATATCCGTACCAGATACTCGTTTCAGCCGAGTATCCGGCTCAACCCTACTTATTATACAGCTTTTTCAATTTAATGGTTAAACTCCTCTTTTCAGATTTGTATTTTTAATGGCAATTGAGTATTTTTTATATAGAAATGTATCCCTTTCAGTTAAATAAAGGTTTCGAATACTTTCTTCACCACCGATCTTTGTGTTGATATTGGAGGACATGACCTAGATCGACTGAATTTAGCGCTGTGAGCTGTGACCTACATGCAGTTGGCCGCTATATCATACGTATTTGGGACCAATAAGCCATGCGAAAACATGAGATGCAAACACTCTCCTCACAAGGCAGAGACACCTTTAAAAGACTGTAAATAGTATAATTATTTGCAGAGTTTGCAGTGCATCACCAAAACTTGCTTCTTCCTGTTTTAAAATCTTGACAGGACAATGTTTTGGATATATATTGCCCCAAATCATTGATGAAAGCATCATCTTGTTGCTCACATTCCTCCATCCAGATGCCACACTTATCAAATAAATGATAGATTTTTTTTTTCAAAGCTATGCGATCCAACTTCCAATGGATTTGAGAAATAAAGTTCACTATTTCTTCAGTTGATGATATCTATTATATAGGTACAATAAAATATCCTGACCTGACCTCCTGAGATAATGACGTGTTTCTCTTGAAAAAAATGCAAGAGCAACACATGTTGCTGGGATGCATTTAGTGATCTGTTATTGGTTACAAAGACAAAGCAGTGCTTTCTCTGAGATGCTGCTGGTATACGACTGTGTGGGCAACAGCAACACAGCAAAGTTAATCGTGTTATCAAGACCACATGTGTGTATCTCTACCAAGACACCCCAGGCCATCAGCTTTAATGGAAAACTTCAATTATTTCCTGGTTGTTATTCTTTGTATTTTATATCAAACCATATGAATGACATCATCTTCTAAAGTGAAATCAATGCCAATGAGAAGACAAATCTCACAAAATGACTTTGGAAAATATTATAATTTCAGAAAACAGACTGTTTAGAACCATTTCCCATTCTTGAGAAGCTGAAAAACAGATGCCACGAAGTAATCACAGACTGGAAAGAAGAGCTCTCCTCAATAAAGCATAAGATCATATGGTTTTTGCTTTAAAGATGAGTAAGGTTGCCTTGGTAGATCGAACTGCAAACTCATTTACATTTCACTTATCATTCAGCGTTCCACTCGAGACTTCTGAACTTACTGATGAGGAGAGAAAATCTTTGAAAATGGTCCAAGGTCTCCAGTTCAGTGAGGTGTTTTATGAGGCCTGGAATACTAAGCACAACATAAAAGACCAACACAGAGACACACACATAGAAAACACGTGTGTGAGGTAGAGTGTTGGTCTGCACACCCCATATGAGTGTAACAGCAGTGGTATGTTCTCATTCTCACCAGTGCTGTTATCCAACACAAACTCAACAAGTTCAAGTCCGAACTGACTATTAGAATGAATGAGCTGAATAAACTTAAACATCATTATTAAAATTAAATCTTTTTATTTATTTATTTGCATATTAATAATCCACATTTCTATGGGAAAAAATGTGATGTATGGGCTTATAACTTATAACTGCTGCCCACTGAACTGGGTTGATAGAACAAACTACAGGAACATATTTGATCATTTAATTTATCTTCTTTCGACTATAATTTATGACCAATAAAGACTCACGTTTATCCTGCCTGCTATTCTCTGCCATTGAGGAAAATAGAAACTTTTAACAACTGCTTTTCATCCCTGAAGATGGATGATTGCTTGACAAGGATTTTGTTTGTCATATTACTTAAGTAGATTTCAAGGGGCCATATAGAGCTAAAATTCATAAATATTTCACAATGCCTTTATAGAAAAACCTCTTTTTTATGCTTTTAACATATGATGTTCTGTATTTATGTATTGTTGTGTGTTTTCATACTTCAAATGGTCGGGCCACATCAACAGCAACTGGACAATAAAGATTTTCTAATTTTGATTCTGATTTGAAAAAAATGGGCAATAATTTAAACTCAGTTGAGAAATAAAGTATTGATGCAGTTGTAAATCCCATTTTAATGATGTGATAAATCAGACAGTCCAAATCATTCTGGGTTAAATCATCATAAATCCTGTTTGGATCTGTCCTCCTGCATACTTAACTAGACATTAACTGTTTTGTTAATGTTGAAAATGCAGTCGATGAAAGCCTTTGTCGAATTCTTTTAAAGTCAGATACACTTTCATATGTTTTTTTAATGTTTAAAAACACAAGCAAGATCGCAAATCACAATTGAGTGATAAAAGTTACACCCATGAACGCAAGCAAACAAGTGACCCAAAACAAACGCACACACCCCACTGCTGAGAAAGAAGCAATAACATCTCCTCTAGTTGTCTCTTGAAAATAGTATTTCAAAATAGGCTTCATGCTTTTATAGTCGCCTGTATCTCCTTTCTGCCTTGATTTTCTCTTGCCTTTTCCTCCGTTTATGTTTTAACTCCAGGTCTATGTAATCAAATAATTATTTTTATTATAGTTCCAAAAACTATCACTATCTTTCATTTATTCTATTTCATATAACTCAGTAGTGAGTATTTACTTATTCAGTGACATTAAGTAGCATTTTAGCTTAACATGGATGGCTTGTCATCACCAAACTACTTCCATACTTGCACTCAATTCTTCTGTTGTGTTGTAACAGTGTTTCCTGATATATTTTCCTTAATCCACTCTGAATAAATGAATCAGCTTTCACTGCAGCCCTACTTGTGTGAAAATCCTTGTGTTTGTAAGTCGCTGCTCACTGAACAGCTTTTATGTGTAATTCTTCACTTCCCCGCTGAGGATTGTGTGGACTGGTGCAGACATCGGGTCAGACGCCCTAACATTAGCAGCATACATACATAAAACAGAGGCTGTGCATGCTGTTCTGTATCATTGCTGGTATCAGCGAATGTACCCAGCGAGCACGCAGCCTTCCTCCCTTTGTGTCCTCATATCCCTTCCCAGATGTGTTTTCAGGCTGTCCCGCCCTCCTCTGTGCTTCCCCCCTCTGATGTTGCCGCCTCCCTTTGGAAAACCCTTCCTGTGATCATGGCTGATTTTGGATGATGTCTTCTGTGTTGGAAACTGGTCAAGGTTAGACTGAATGCAGTCAGAGCAGATGCCTTTATGTGACTGGATGCTGCATTTTGAATATTGATGCACCTTCTCAAACAAAGGTAGGGATGGAGTCTTATTGTTTTAGAGAGGAAATATTTCTGATGCTCTTTTTGAAATGAACCGTGGCTTCCTGCACATGGTGATAGTCAGAATTCAAAAACTGGAAACTTTGTGCCTGCTTGATCTAGATTTTGCAAAGTCATCTTTGCCTGAAATGAAGCACTAATAATTACGCAAAATTTAACAAACTGCATTGAAAATCACTCTCACCTCAGACATTAAAAAGCCTCATCGTTTGAGTTGGCTGTCTGCGGCGCTTCAAATCCAGAGGTTGCTGTGTGAAAGAAATAAGGAAAAGAGAAAGTCAATAAGTGTCATAAATGAACTGATGCCATGCCAACACTAGATTTTAGTGCTGAAATAAATATGGCAAAATTTTCTGTGTATTTGAGTCTGTTTCTGCATTCCTCTCCTCAACCAACAGACATGCCCTTTTAGTTTCAGATATCCTTTTCTCACCACACAAACACACACATTCACATAGAGGCACAGATGCACAAATTCAAGTTGAGCCTCTGTTGCTCCCAAAGGGCATCAAGCTATGACATAACTCTTTCCACAGACACACAGATTAAAAAAAAAAAAAAAAAAGGCTCACTCTTAGAGGAACTACTGGCCAGATGCTCAATGTGGACGCTGATCTGCATAACAAATCCTGCTGCGCTTTGGCTGCTCGCACATGTTGCTGTCTGTTGAAGCTCGGAAATCAGTCATAGTTCAGTAATGTGAAATAGTTCCAAACGGACCACATCGTCCATTTTCTGAAGTCTGTTGTGTGTCAAATAGTCAGAAATATGATGGCACCTGCAGTGTTTGTAATATTTTTCTGTCTTCATGTGTCTTCTCCTCGCTGTTTTTGTCTTTAAAGAATTATAATTATGTTTTGCTTTTCAGCAGCTAATTTCCAACAGTGAAATACTATTGTGTCATTCTCATTTCCTTAATAAATATGGGGCTGCCGAAGATACATTGTTTCAAATCGAAGTTGGTGTCTAATCATTGCTTGTTTATCAGACTGACATAGCTCACAGACACACAACTTAATATGATAAAGTTGTTTTATTGTATTTTAAGTTATCTCCTCTGTTGCCTCTTGCTGCTCCCCTAGTCAGGTACGGTACATCAGCACACAATCATCATTAAAAAACTATTGGAAAAGATTAATGCTGCACATCTATCTCTGATACACTGAAGATCCCCACACATTTTATGAGAAAGTTAAAGTGGCACATTTGCAGTGGTTTGATAATCCTTCTGTCACAGAACATTGATCTTGAAGCGAGCCCTGGATGCACTTTGCTGTTGTCTCTGCAGACTAACCTCGAACTCCATAAATTTCAGGCTCCTTGTTACAGTCAGCTGCTTTTAATTTGGACTTGGTCAGACAACGGGGCCTTTTGGCAACAAGCTTGGAGCGAAAGAGAGTAATGAGCATTCAGGTCAAATCCTAGGAGAGGATGCAATGCAGTCTCAGCACGGTTTGCTTTGTGTGTTTATATGAGGCAGTAATATATAATTGTGGTTACAGGTACCATCCAAAAACATACAAGGTCAAAGGACGTCAATGAGCACTAAGATGTCGGTATGTTTATACACGGTTTGTCCGTGACATAAATGTTACACAAGACAATATGTTGACAAACAATTAAATAAACAAATATGTTAATCTTGCTCAAAAAAAAAAAAAAAATACTGGAGACACGTGGGTAAGCAAAATAGCTCGGCAATTTACTAATAGCAAAATGAACTAAAGAAACACAAAGAAGTCAATGGGAGGAATGTGTAAAGTCATTAGGGAGTCATTAAGTAGGTGTTGGGATGTAAAAGCAGCTGCACGAGACAAGAGCTCACACTACAGTGCTGTGTGTGGAGGGAGCAGAGCACCAAGAACCAGACTGCATTAATCCACACCAGCACACAGCTCCACAATAGCCAGAGTAAGCAACGTTTTGTGCGGTTGTTTTTTTTTTTTTCATGTTCTAAATCCCAATCACACTGGGGGTTGCCACCTGAACTCAGGCTTACATACATGCCAGTCCCAGAAAACGTCCCCTGGTGCTGCTTGTTGTGCAACCTCTGGAGATTGGAGGCATGGCAACGGGAGTTTGAACCGAGGTGGGGGACCGTCACACCACCACCTCTGCTTCAGCAACACAATCCATATGTATCGTGTGGCTTTTTATTACGTGGTGAATTGTTAAAAATGTGTTTATCTACAAAACACATTGCCCAGGAAAGGAATCTGTGTCACATAGATCCGTCAATATTGGTTGAGTTAACTCATAAACATGGACTGAATTACGTTGAAAAATGCATGTTAGGTCACAGGGGCATTGTGTGTACCCAAAGGCTCCAGATTTACAATCACTGATTACAATTGACACTCACAAACCATTTTTCACTGAGCTGATTTCCATTACTTTTGTGTTTGATTATTATACCCCTTTGTTGTCCTACAATTCTCCAAAAGACTGAGCTCATACTTGGCCAACTGTAATATCTGGAAAAAGATGAGATGAACTTAGTCACACTCATGATCCTGGACCAAATGTATTTTTGTGTGATCTACCAGTTTTATTTTTTATTGCCAGAGTGAGTCAAAAGGTCTATTATATAATATTCAAAAGTGCAGGAATGAATCTCCTACAGTGGGAGAATTCAGAAGTCACTACTCAATGTGTGGTTTAGTAGCTAAACATTTCTCGACAAACGTCAGGTGGTAAGAGATGAGGGGTTAAAGCGGAATACCATTCTTTCCACTCCATGACACCCTCCATGTTTGGCTGCAGCTGCAGTTCAAACACTAACGTTTGTCCACTCTGGCACCTGGTCGGGCATCAAGTGGGAAAACGGCCTGGTGT
Source organism: Remorina albescens (assembly GCA_034769265.1). NCBI lineage: Eukaryota > Metazoa > Chordata > Actinopteri > Carangiformes > Echeneidae > Remorina > Remorina albescens. Next base: position 5,232,734 of record CM068490.1, on the reverse strand, counting down.
TTCATAAGGCCAGCTTTTTCTCGAACACATGACTATTGCAAGTTAGTCTTTTGCAAATTTTTGTGTCTACTGCACATATTGTGTCTAAGCTTTGTTTCCGGTTGTTACTAGTACCTCCTGCTAGACTCATATTGTGCAGATGCAGACTTTTTGCGGATGCTTAAAGAATTTTCTACGTTAGAGCTGCAGAAACAGTTAAGTAAAGTAAATTTTGGTAGACATCTAGTCTTGTGTAGTCATTTGTGTCTCCATTATGCCAAGATGTCTGGAGAACTTGAGTCAAATGTGCGGCGAATGGTCAACCAATACCAGTGAAATGTCACAAATGTCACAAATTAGTTACACAAACACCCCTCGAGACGTTTATGGCTTCTCACAAGAAATCGCCAAAATTGCGGGGAGTTGAAGCAGATTTTTGTTCTTTTATCCTCGTCTTTAAAGAGCAGACAAGAAAAGCAGGGAAGGAACCTTTTGCTCTTTTCTCAAACTTTCATGCATTGGTTACGGAGTATTAGAGATAAAAACTCAACTATTACATTACAATACATGCCAAAATAGGTTGGCCGTACTTTAATTTCTACTCATACCACCCAACCACTATGACCACAAAGAATAACAATCCAATTATTGGCAGTAAAAACATCATTATACTGTGTATTGCAGCACTACTGCAATCCGAAGGGAACAACGTAAGACTTGAGGCCTGCTAGTTAGGTCCAGTGTTGTCGAGACTAATTACTGCAGGAATGCATCGTGACACTGAAGAAATGCTCGGACTCTGAGCGCCTATATTCCCATGTTGCATGAACACACCTAATAGGCTAACATCTACTGTCATGTCTTCTTTTCACCACCTTGTTATCTGCACCCTGTGAAGATAGGCCTGCAGTCCTTGAGCTAACTTCCACTCCCCTCTGCTGCTGCTGCTGCTCCCCGGATCATTTTAAATGATGTTGCGAAAGAGCTACACTTCACATAGAGTCATACATCCACACTTCTGTTACAGTGAAAAATGTGAATTGTGTAATCAGTATGTTGGTTTTCGACTCTTCTGTAAGAATGCAGATAAGTTATGAACAGATAAATCTGTTCTTTTGAACACTTTCCAGATGAAGCTCATAAAATTTGTTTGGGGATGAGCCATGTGAAGTATGCAATGTTGCTCTTCTCATCATCCTCATGTCGTAAATAAATGGTCATATTCATAAAGGTGTGCATATTCAATAGAGAAGATCAATGTTGACAGGTGAATAATAAAGGAGTCTTTCAGAGAGGTGAAGAAGGACTCAGGTGTTATACATGCCTTAGAGTCATGTGAAACATGGCATGTTTGTGAAACACAATAAACTGTGAAATATTATTTTTTCTATTGTTTATATTGAGGTTTGGTTTAGAATCAACGTGAGATAAACTAAAAATCATCTTTGCTATTAGCACCTTAATCTCTAAACAACTGTCATCCGTCAATTCTCATCACATACAGAGATCCTGCAAAACATTCTCTATCAGCTGTATGTTAGAGAAGGATGAAGGCCACTGCTGGTTTTTAAAGGTCCTATTTGTAACTTTTATCTGTCGCTCAACGTGGTTTCTCACTAAGAGCAGGTTGTCACTTGACAAGAACATAATTTGTTCTGCATTTTCTGAGACAGTGTCATTTGACAGAAAGTATCTACTTTCCACTGGAGAGAGCTTGTGTTGAGTAAAAGAACGTGTGAGACCAAACTCACGTTTCTTCTAGTCTGGTAAGTGATCACCTGTTAATGCCATCTCAAAACTAACACATAGCTCTTTTAATGTAATTACCAAATAACAATGATTACAACAAACTTTAAATGAAAGTTTGTTGTAATAACAATAAGCTAAAAGACTTTAAAGAAATGCGGATACCATTTGTTTCTAAGATACGAGTATGAAGCATGGTTGAATAAACCTACATTTGTATGATGAATCATAAAATAAAAAAATAAAAAATCGTTTTTGTGTGGTAAATGGAAGCTGCAAATAATGACTGAAAACTGTATAAAAATTCATTTTGTTCTTTAATAACCTTGTGATAATTTACAGCGGTACAGTACAGCATCTGATGGTAGCAAAACACTGTTGGACACTAGTTTTTGTCATTGCAATGCATCCACTGCACAGAATGTGAGCACCATAAAAAGCATACAAAAAAAAAAAATCTTCCCAAGCCAAGTTTACAAAGCAACACGATTTTTGAAAGAGCTAACTTTTTTTTAATCTCTGTAGTAGAATATATCTCACCTTACAAACCTTTTAAAAAAAAATCCCCATGCACACTTATGTTACTACATGAAGGGTATTCTATTGTCTTTGCATTGCTATTACACATCATGCCTATCACATACAGTATGGTCCAGACGGAAAAGTAAACAATCATTGTTATTGATGATCTGAACAAAGCTAGATTGATCAAATTTTTTCCTGTTGGTCCACAGTTTTCCAATCTTCCAGCACTCGACCAGGAGTGCTGGAAATGCATTCAGTCTCTGCGGTGAGCCCGAAGTGATTTTTTTTTTTTTATCATTTTAGTTTCTGCCTGATTCACTCCTTGGCTTGTGGTGACGCCTGACCAGCCTTGCTCTTCGCACTCCAGCTGTAAAAGAGGACACAAAGTTAATGGTGGGAATCAGAGGTGTGACAAAAAAAAAAAAAACCCCAAAACAAAACATGTTTAGTAGAAAAGATATGACACATGGGAAGAATAGGTGGAAAGAGGATATTGGAAAGGAAAAAAAATGAACCAAGGGAAAATCCAACACAATAGTGCTTATTTTCCTGAAGTTATTACGTGGTTTTTGGCAAATCCTTTTTAGCCCCGATCCAACATCAGTGTTAATGAATCACTGCTCTCTTACCTGGAGCTCTCCTGGCAGCTCCACTTCTTCCTCCCTCTGTGAAGTGACGAGAGGTCACAGACAGTTACTGTATTCAGACAGACACATACAAGCACGCCACAAAATATCTGCACATCTGCTGTCATGATTATTCACCTTTAATGATTTTGGTAATTCTCTCCGATTCCTCTTCAATCAGATTTGGGTTTCCGTGGATGGTGGTGATTTTAGAAAAGTCTGGGCCTAAATGTTTGGAACAAAGCCATTAAATCCAGGATGCAGATGGATTTGGCGGTCACAGTGAAAATCATATACGGAGTTACAGTTTTAAAAATGATATTCTCATGATATTTTCTGTTCCACCTTGAAGTGACCGTGTTGTTTGGCAAATAAATAAAATGTAACCATGGTTATTTCAAGGAGGAAAGGACAAAATTTGAAGCAACCTGAGTGATAGTGAAGTGTTCATGAGAGGAGCCTACCCTCAATGATATAAGGCTCGTTCAGCGTGGTGTGTCTGGCTCCACCTTCAAACCGGCGGCGGAGAAGGGTGTTGAAAGTCATTTAACGACTTAGCAACTGTACTGACTGACAGACGACAGACTGACAGGTACAGAAACACCTCCTCCGCTACCGCACACAGTCAAGAATAGATGCCCACTATTTACGAACGCACACACACACACATGCAACTTGCACACAATTGCACTGGGGGGCAATGTACAGGTGTGCAGGGAGGGGAAATTATTTTCCTTTGGCAGCAGATTAAGCTGCAAGACACCAGAGACGCAGCTCCCTGACCCTGCTCCCATACAAGCTGATGACATTTTGGGCGCGGGCGCTCACAGCTACACACCGCAGCTACAGTGAGTATGCAGACAATAGATAACGTTGGGATTCCGACAAGAACATGGACAGAAACGTGGAGTAATGAAATGTACAGACATCCAAATCATGGTGCACCATAGGTAGTAGAGGAATGTACAAAACTTGGCCTCTTCTTTTTTTGTGTGCTTAAACATGACAAGCGCTGCAAAAATCAACCTCCTTTGCTTCATTACGGAGTCTATATAAACATCGTAAAGCAGAAGGAGTTTGTTTTCTGGGCAAAGCTTGTAACATTATAATGATCAGTTCTGACAAACGGAGTGTTCTCTGTGTAAAACACACATCTGACGTCTGAAAACTATGATAGACGACCTGCAACTTTCTTTAAACAGGACGCAACATAACTGCTCCAGCCATTAAAGGATGAATGGCACAGTTTTTACGGCTCTGGCCCGCTTCCTGAACCACGTCATGAAAATATTGAGTATATATGGGTAACTGAACAGCAGCAATTTATTTCTGTTTTTGTGGGAGGGTACCGCAGCTATATAAGTTATTCTATCAACACTCAACACTGATCTGCCAGTCCAGACTCTCTTCAGTCTGGACTGGCACTCAGCCAGCTGCAGCTGTGCGGAATGGAAATTGTCTGGGTTCTTTGGACTTCTAGTTACGAGCTTAACTGCTACGTCAAAGATGAATTACTATCTGGAAACCAATACAAGCCAGACATGATTAGCAGCATGGCATAGATGTAGTTTGTAGCTACAAGGGCTATTTGACATATTATATTTTTCAAACCCTTACCATGCTGCCAGATGGTAAAAAGGGAGAAATTATCATATTTTGCAATGGTACACAAAATGTAGTGATTACTCTTCTGAGACACAACTTGTGATTTTAGCAAGTTAACGTAACGCAATCCTGAAATTTATTTTGAAATAATGGGCATGAATACAGGAGCCCACGTTTGGCAAATGTAAAGCTGTGAAGCCAATATAAATGGTGGTCGTGATTTACAAATACAGAAGTTTAAATGAGCTATGAATTTACAAATCATTCACAAATAAAGTTTCTGTAATGTAAAAATGGTGCCCACCATGATGTGTCTGATGACTGAACTGATGATCACCAGGTAAAATCTGTAATGTCAAGTGAAACTGACATTACAGACTCTGATTATCAGTTAACTGAGTTCCCCAGGACCGTGGATGCATTTGTTAAAAGAGTTGTTAGAAGATGAAACTACTATCACCACTTAGATCTGCACTACCATGCATCTATCTCATGGGTAAAAATGTGTAAAGAGGAACTGACCTGCTCTCGTCCCCTCTGCATCAATCTCTCCACCTGCATTGAATAAATTGTTTCATTGAAGTCCATATTTAATCATCTAATTTATAATTTACACTTAAAACACAAACGACAACCTTACCCTCAATAACTCTTGTAACCTTGGTAATGGTGGGTGACCCCTCGACAACCCTGGTTACCTTGGTGATAGTTGGCTCTCCTGTTTCGATGACCCTGGTTACCTTGGTGATAGTTGGCTCTCCTCTTTCGATGACCCTGGTGACCTTGGTGATGCTTGGATCCCCCTCAACAACTTTGACCACCTTTGTAACTTCGGGGGCTTTAGAGAAGGAGGGAGAGGTTAAGGGACAGGCTGCTGGTCGACTATGTGAAGTCGCCAACGCATGCAGAATAAAAAGGCCACTGACATTTGCAGGATATTAGATTTCTTCACTGAATAGACTCCACACTCCGAAGAGCTGCTCCCTTTGGGCAGATGTACATTTCTTCGCATTGTTAATTTTGACGCGTCACATTAAACTCTGATTGTCTTAACATACTTTGTACCATGTTTACAAGTTTTGCTGTTTAAATAATCTTCTGGTTAGAAAATTATAATAAAAGAGAAAATGTGACATGTTACATTTTCTTTGAACCAATTTTCCTCCTCTGCAGGTTTTGAACCCAGTCAATAAATTCCCATCTGGGAATCAATATCTCTGAAAATCTTACAAATTCTTTTTTTCCTGCTTCAGCTTCAATACAAATTTCAGCCAGGAACATTCTTTTACCTCTATATATTTTCTGCCTCTTTGTGATGATTTATTTTATGGGACATTATTTATATGAGCCATACAGCAACAGCTGACAGCTGTGCTATTCAGTCACAGGGATAATCTTTCCGTTGATTCTTGGTCTGACCTGAGAACCACAGGCAGAACGCTTGTCTTTCAAAGCAGTCAAGCTATTTTGATAAATGTCTGCTTTAAAAACTGTGGCAAATTCACTTTGAGAGAATTTACTACTACAGGGATTTATATGATTTGGATTATAAACCATCTTGCCCATGATCTAATGATAAAAAGTAATGTGGCGGCATCTTTGTGCATGTGTGTGTCAAAAGTGAGTGTGTATTATATATTTAATGCACAGGTTTAATTTCTATTTAAAGTCCAGTAGTAGAAGATGAACAGCTTTTCCTACTGAGGTAAGTATTTCAACAATAGGAGAGAGGAGTAGTTCAGTTTGATATCAGATGGTACCACAACATGTTTTCTGAACTGAGTAACACAGAAAGAGAATTATTGTTTCCATAAAATTGTAGCATAAAATTGCAGCCCTCGGAAATGTTATCTCCTAGTGATCCAGACCTTCATCTCTATAGTCAATGTATCCGCCTAATCACCTTTGAAGAGTTAGACGGTTTCTCTCCCATGTTATCTAATACTCAGTGGCACGTCCTCATCTGTTTGGAAGTGCACTGGAAGAAGCCCAACTCAATGAAGGGCATTTTCTGTGGCCGCTGACCTGTTTTTGCTTTGACAGCATAATTACCTCATCTCGAAAAGAGCTAATTAAATATGCTCCAAGTGGACTTAAAGTACTGGAGAGAGTGGATCAGAGGAACAAAGAGGAGGCAAGATGTCTGACTGGAGAAATTATATGTAATATGCAGCTGGCTGCAGATTAGATTTCACTACACACCAAAGTCTAATTTTTCAACAAAGGACATTAGTGAGTTTTACAGGCAGCCATGCTTTTTTTATAATCACCACTAATGATAGAGCAAGACATAACTAATTCAAAGCTTTCAATCATGTGGTTAATAGCAGTGGTCTTACCTGACTCAAAATGAGTAGTCGTGATAGTCCTCTCTGGGAAGAAACAAAATTTGTTTTAACTTGTTGCAGACGAAATCATTATCAGCCATAAAGCAACACTGGCAATGAAGAAACTTACTGACGAAGGTGAGTGGGATCTCAGTGTAGGTATATCCAGAAACAAACTAAAAAACAGAAAAAAAAAAAACCCCCCAACAAAGTAAAAGGTATTAGGCAAAAAATACAAAAGGTAGGAAATGTGAGCTGGATATAATCATACAGCTGCTTTCTCTTTCTCTACCTTGATCTGGATGTACCTAATCAGCTTCTTCAGGAGGAACAGGAGGTCCTGGCGGCCCACAGGGAGGTCTGTAAGTAATCAAAAGAGCGTGATATTGGTCATCCCAGCACAGAGTGCACATTGCATGAATATTTGGTGACATTATGTTGGCTGTTCTCACCTGCAGGATAGAGAACGTTCTTCACTACATGGATCACACCATTTGTTGCCATCAGGTCACTGCCGGGAACGTCCACAGAGTTGACATGAATGGTGTTGTTTACCTGGAAGTTCAGAAGCAAATATTGAATTTATATACAAATTCAACACGTTTCTAAATAGCATCAATACGACAACGCCATAAAATATCCACATATTAACTTTTTTTTAAGGTCCAGTGAGACTTAACAGATGACCACAGAGATCGGAGACTCTCAGTTAATTTCCCTGATTTATTTCCTGTGATTTAAATGTCTCCACAGATGTGAGTGAAGGTGGACATGGTGAGCAAGTAGGGGATAGATTTTCCTTCTCCTCCGCTTCCTCTCTCGCCCACCCAATAAGTCATAACAGTACCTGCCAGAGTCGAGTTTTAATGCCTCATTGTCATGAATCTTTGTCCCCTTTTTCTTCTAACTGATTCAAGCCTGCTCTCGTGTCATTAGTGCATTAGCCTCTTCGTATTAACGAAGTCCTGTAGGTCTGATAGGAGCCCTTGGCTGATAAGCTGCCATCACGATAGGAAAGAGAGTGAAGGCAATATTAAGGTAATGGATGAAGCGGATGATGGGTGGGTTAGAAAAATAAAGTAAAAAGAAGTGGCAGGTTTGGTCGGGGGTTAGGAATGAATGCCAAGAGTGGGAGTTGATGGAAATGAAAGGAAGCCAGATTTTATTACCTCTGGCTTTTCTGCAGAGACATCAGCTTTGAAGTAATGTGACTAGTGTGGGCTCTTTGATACTATTGTTTAAATGAAAATTTGGAGAAAAAATGGTGTTGTGTCCTGATGGAGTCTGGTGAAAATGAGATGGAGAGGAGTAAAACACATGTGTTTATGTCTTGCCTTTTAAACTTGCTTCCACGACATAAACATGTAATTAAATAAAGAATTATAATCTGTTTCTTCTTCACAAAATGCCTTATTTCATTTAGGCTGGCAAGTTGACTGGGTATAATCATAAAGGGCTTAGTTTGAATGAAACATTCTTCATTTAGTGAATTTCACATGTTGCTGCAGCTGTTTCATTGTTCAGTAACTAAAAGGGAAGGCGATCAGCATTGTCTCTTTGATTCTAAGGAAACAAGTACAAATGATTGTACTTACAGAAATAACTTGCAGATTTTTGCCCTGCAGGGTTTTGAGCAGATTGGTAACTCCTACTTCTAATCCTCCATTGATGAAGATGCCGTTGCTGAAGTGGTACAGCAGAATGGTTCTCAGAGTGGTTACATCACCTGTCAACAACACAAAGCCAACATTTACATGTACATTTCTCCCCCAATTCCCAGATTTTTTTTTACTTTATAAGACAACAAATGATCATTTCATTTAATGTGGTGTATGTACTTTTCAGCACATCTAGGTCTTCTCTGGAGAGCCCTTCAAAGGCATCATCGGTGGGTGCAAAGATGGTGTAGGAGCCTCCCTCCTTCAGCAAATCAGTCAGACCTGCAGTCTCCATCAGTGACAGGAAAATCCTACATTCATTCAATTTGAGTTAAAAAAAAAAGAATCAATTCATGCAATAAATAAAGAGGACTGTGGGAGTGAAATGAAATTTTACACTTTGGGGTTTGTGGAAGAAATGCTGATGCTGTTTTTCGCAGTGAAGAGACCAGATTATCATATCGGGGAACTGGTCATGTTTTGCTCATTTTAGACAGAAGCATTATTGCTTTGGACGCACAATGAGGATTTTGGGATTTATTTATTTACACATCTGCTGTCTCAGTTATTCCTCATCCTGTACAGGAGCCATTGTTTGTCAAAGAAATAGAAAATATGATTCATAGGAACTGCCAATATTGCCAACAGTGTTTGGTCTTTATAATGTGAATGTTTAAGTCATGAGAGCAAATATATTAAAAATAAAAAACTTAAAAAAGTATTAAAATGCTTTTTGATTATCAATCAGTCACTCAAACCCCCCAAAATAAAGAAATACGCTGTTTTTCTCACTTGAATCGTCCGTCAGCAATCAGGAGCTCATACACCGTTTTTTCGGCCGGTGTGATGAGGGACCTCATGAGATGCAGGGCACCGTTGCTTCCCTCCTTACTGCCGCGCACCATGCATGAATTTTCTATGCACACAGCCTAAACCAAACATTCAGATAATTGAGTCAGAGGTCTTAAAGTCACAATCTGGTACACATTTAGCTGAGCGAGAGTGGTACAGTCACCATGTCTCGTTTGCAATCTGTGCAATACATTTCTTTGAGTAAATTTGACCCAGATGATTTCAGTATCTGAACCCCCAGAGCATAAACACACTTAATTTGCCAAAAGCTAATTGGCTATTTTATTGTTATTTGTTTATAGCTGAAAGACACCAAAATCGTGTTAACACTTAGTAAGGGGCCCGGTAATGGCTTTCAGATCTGCAGTATGGTAGCCAGTACTCCAGCGTCTGTTCCATCACCTCTTATTTATGTGTTCGACTGTTTAGTGTAATCACCACACACACACACACACACACACACACAAAGCTCTCACAGTTCGGTAGATGAAGACCCTGAGCAGTTTGCCAGCCAGCGTTTCCAGCAGCTGTCCGTTGTAGAGCTCACTCAGCGTAACTTTCAACTTCAAGATGTGGTTTTCCAAAAAAATTCTAAGCAGGTTCTGGTCCATTGACATCACCTCATCTGAAAAACATAAGACAAGTTACAGATTTGAAATGACTCAGGTGATTAAAGATACCACTTCTGATAAATGATCTTATTATTTCTCAGATGTGTGTCTTGTGTGTTGGAAATAGTGGAAAATGAGGACAAAGTGGAATTTTCACACATTGTAATATCTCCCTGAAGATCTCTGTGGCACTTTGCTTCACATAACAACTTGCTCATAGACGGACTCACTGGTGAAGGCAGTGTTGAGAGGAGCCAGAAGCGTGTACTCTGTCTTTGGACCCATGGCAGCGGCTAAGCCCAGCTCAGACACCATGTCATTGAAAGTGCTCTGGGACGCTCCCATCAGCTCGGTCACTTCCTTGGCTGATATGAATCACATGAACACAACTGGTTGGTGATAACCAGGAAAATTACAAACTTGACTAATTGGAAGAAATATGAGTTGTGTGTTACCTGAGTTGGGGATGAGCACCTGGTCGATGAGGTGGATGACGCCGTTGGTGGTGACGATGTCCTTCTTCAGCACCATCTTGATGCCATTGACTGTCACACTGTCGCCGTCGCAGCCGATCTCTATGGTGCTGCCCTCTGCTGTCTCATACACTGAGCCTGCCATGATTGCCTCTGAACACTGGACACTGTTCAGCAGGTGATAGTTCACCAGAGCTGATGGCATAAACATGGCAAAGTTGAGGGTGTGAGAGTGAGGCAGCAAGATCGATAGATTGCACACTTTTATAGACTTTGAGGTGGCCTGGAGTTATTTTTATAATCTGATTATGGATTCCCAAAGCTTACATTTGCGCTAATTATTTAACACATGCACGCCAAGACACATACAAATTTTCTTTCAGCTCTTTTAGAAATATTTAGGTAATTCTGTCAACGTTCAGATATGTGATTACACTTGCATCTGAGTCCAACTGTCAAACTATGCGAGAAAAAATGGCCTGAAAAAGCACGGCAATTACAAGAGCCCTTCCAAACCCCCTGAAATTCAAATGCAATCAGTGTCGCACTGCAGGCCAAATATCACTGCGGCCCAAACCTTCCATAATAGAAACAGGACACAAGGCTCCATGTCGTTCTTACTTCAGTGGGTACTCCAACATGGTTTGTCAGCAGAGATTTTTTGCCGATTGTCTGAGAATGTATCTGAGGTTTTTGTGTGTTCTCACAGGAAGCCACTCACTGAGGACCCGGCAAAGTGATTTCATGTTAATGGACATTCCTGGCTGGTAAGAGACTCAGCTAAAAAGTAGCTAATATGTCACCGAAGAGACATGAGATTTCTGCTTTCACCGCAAGGTATGTGAACGTGCTTATGCTTGTGAGCGGGTGTCTGTTTTCTTTATTCTGGAATATAAGAGATGTGATGTGAATTTATAGAATGGGTTTGAAAAATGGCCTTAGTGGTTTAATTTAAATTTTTAATGTTACATTAAGATATAATTTATATTTGACATATAATTCAGCATGGCGACATAGTGGTTAGCATATCACATGTCTAATATACCTGCAATAACAGCCTTATTGCCCATGATACGCTCCAGGTAGCCTGGGTTCAGTTTGTCAAAGGCTTCATTAGTGGGAGCGAACAGAGTAAAGTGTCCAGGCCGGTCCAGCTTGTCCATCATACCAGAGGCCAGAGCCGCAGCCTGAGAAAAAAGACATTACAGTGTGTTTTATCGAGCAGGAGCAAACCTTTTTGGCAGAAATACTTTGATTCCAGCTGATGCAGAGTCTTGACATTGGACAAACCAGTTTCATTTATCAGATGAGATGTTTGGTTTTGAACGTGTGTTTGAGGTGCTGTGTTTTACACACATTAAAGGAGGAGAGATCGTCGTTGACGTCCAGGACTTCCTTGATGTTGTTGCTCACAGAGGTGATGACCCGATCGACCACATGCACCACGCCGTTTGTGGCCACCTGGTTACCGTGGATGATCCTGGCACAGTTCACCGTCACAACCTTGACAGAGAGCAGCATTTTACATTCAGCCCAGGAAATGAATGAGGTTAGAAGTCATTTCTAAACATTTACAGTAATTCTTCACAGTGTAGATAAACTGACCCCATTTGGATAGTGGTTGATGTACAGCCCCAGCTCATTGTACATGGACGTTTCAGTCATGCCATCCTTCAAGTCCTTTGTGAGGAGACGGCGGTTCACCATGTGGAAGTGAAGAGCATTGTACAGCTCGATGTTCACGTTGCTCTCAAGGGCAGAGCGTATAACCTGGGGAAATCACAGCATTAATTGTTGTACTTATTTGTGTTCCTCTAGAACAGCTGTGAATCTTCAAATTGACTCACAGGGTCAAGTTCATCCCAGGCATCATTGCTGGGTGCAAACATGGTGAAGGAGCCTTTGCCTTCTATTTCCTCTCTCAGCTTGGACATGTCAGCGTATTGCTGTGTGGTTGTAGCCTTTACGAGCCCCAGGGTGCCATACACGTGGTCGATGGGAGCCACTAGAGGAGGGCAGAACAGAAGGAACACATGTGCTCAGAAACAGGCTTCTATGGAATAACAATGAAATTAAGTTTTGAATTGACTCTGAATTAACTTGCATGTGTCACTGTTGCTAAAGGAAATAGACAAAAGTGGACCAGAGTACCAACCTGCAGGGCATCCTCTCATGCCCTCCAGCTTCATGTACCCAGGACAGCACTCATAAATGACCTGACTGCCAAAAAAGAAACATAGCAGTTAGACCTCTGAGTAAAATAGATCATCATAAAATAATTATCCATTATTATCAAAGTACGGAATATGAGAAAAAATGATTACATGTAGGAGTACATACAGCCATAGAGCATCACAGCCCATAATAATGAGTCATTGTTTTTTCAGCATGTAGACGTAATGTGTGTTGAGAGACAGAGAACTAACCACAGCTCCAAAATTTAAGTCCATAATTGGGCAAATGGCATTTGAAAGCTAGAGCAGAGATGATGAGGGTGTAAGAAAACATCCACAAAGGCATGCAATTTAAAGGAGCTTAAAAAAGAAATAACACCAACAACACCATCAAACTGGCAGAAGGTTCATAAGTCCCAGCGCACCAATGGCTGAAAGACAGACCAGCCCAAAACACTTGCCTAAAGTGAACCGGCCAACATCATCGCTATAAACCCAGCAAATGAAGAGCGAGAATGAATTCAGAAAAAAAAAAAAAACACTCTTATGTAGGGGCAACTGCATCAAAACAAGCCCTGAGGTGAGAAAAGAATTATTAGTTAGACCGACAAGCTGTGCATCACAGATATCAAAGGAGCGGGAGTTTACAGGGCGAACCCACAGCCACATAGCTTCAAGTGATTTTAAATTTATCAGTGAATAAAACATGTCAAGACAAACATCTGTGTGCTGACATATTTGTAAGGCTCACCAGCGTAGTTCTACAGTCTATAAATGCGTGGAAACTCCAGCTACCACGTTACTGAGGGAAGCAGAGATTTACAAGCATAAGCTTTATTGTCACGGAGATACTGTAAGTATGTTAGATTGAAAACAGACACAGGAATTTACTGCTGCCCTTCTGCATTCTCTCTAGGCCATTCATCCAGTTCACAGGCAACACTCCAAGAAAAATAAAATCTTAATATAAAGACGACTTCACACATCCCTTTATAAGGATTTCAGGGGTTAGAGGGAGCAGCTTATATTAAAATTTGTGAAAACAGAGCTCAAAGATGTAGAAACATCCTGGCAGGAAACCGGGAGGAGCCACTAACACTGAGCATGGCACGGGAGCTGCACACTTGACTCTCCGCCATCCGCCAAAAGGATTTATAGAAACCCAATTTGCTCAACATTGGCGTGTTAAACGAATGACAGTTTAGGATGTGAGAGGACACTGTTAGCCACAAGTCAATATTCCATAAAATCCAGGTTAAATTGAGGAATACATTAAGTTTTTAAAACAGCTCTTGACTGAAAAAATTAACTATAACCAGACATTTGTCTGGATCTTATCCCAAGTTGACACACAACTCGAAAACGCAAAAGAGAGTGGGTTTGCTAAAGAGGTTTGCACTGAAGAAGTGTGCTTGGACCTTATTAAACATCACCTCAATTTGGGGCTTGAGTTTTAACGTTTCCTGCTTTCTGTTTTCCCATGAAAATACTACATTTCAATACGAACTCAGTGTTTTCTTTACTGGATTCACATCCATTTCAAATAACTGTTTCCCTTCCTTTTCAAATAAACTGTTGTGACACATTATGCAAGACCAAATCACTCCCTTCAAAAGATACAGTGCAAACACACACATAAAACAAACAAAAAAAAACAAAAAACAACACTCACTTTCTCCCACTAACTCCCTAAAATGACTCACATATTTTGGCAAACCTCTCCAGTCCACATGAATCAGTTTTTGTGTGTTTATGGAAACGTGTGCAGCGCTACTAAATAGTGTGACTTTTTACACACGAGCCATGCTGCTTATAGAACAACCATCCGACGTGTTGATGTTAATTGATAAAATGTAAAACACATGAATATTCATACGTAGCTGGCTGTGAGGAAGGTGTGAAGTCATTGCTCTGCAGCTGCACTCTGACAGGATAATGGGTGCAGTATAGACCAGAGACAGAACTGGCCAGTGTGCTGCAACCAGGCCTTTGGCAGTGTAACTACATGAACCAGCTCAATATGGCTTCCAGATGAGGTCATTAGTGCACAAACATGCCTACCAAACACTTGTCTGGCATCAGATTAAATAAAATGACTGTTTTCCTGTTGTGCAAACAACCGAAATCGGTCTGTCATCAACTATTTTTTTTTCCTTTCCGGTGCCCGAACACGACACCAACATTTTTCTGAGTAACACAACTGTAACTGTAAGTTAATTAAAATGTCATTCTGAGGTTTTACCACACATGGTATTATTTCTGTAACCCTGATTTGGTGCCACATGTGCCTGCTGCCCCGTGTATGCTGTGTTCGTCACCTTAAGCACATTACAAAGTGGGAAAGTGCTTCCACTTGAACTGCCAAAAGATTTTTATGGAAATTGATAAAATTCATCAACTGACTTTGTCCTTTGTAAAGTTGTGGTTTCTTAGAGATTGGGTCCAGGTATCACTTCGAACGATGTATTCTCAGACAGTGATGAAACAACAGCTTGTTCATACACTGTCCTGCAGCATCTGAACAGCCACAGTGAAGGCTCAAATAGCCTCCACTAATCTCTCATCAACACCAAATCCAGCGCAGACATAACCACAGCTGGGTGGATTTCCTCCAGTGCAGGCGAACAATGTCCCCACTGTGACCACAGACCGAGGGAAGGAAGACTTTTTGAGGCTTTTGGACAGGTTTTTTTTTTTTTTTTTTTGGTCCTTTCTCTCAGTTTGGTATGGTTCATATTTAGACTCTTTGTGTTCCTGTGCAAAATGCTAATTTGATTCCTTCTTGTGGACAGCCAAAACTGTGAAGTGTATAAATCATATAGAGAGGGTTGAGATTGCTGCCTTTCTTTCATATCTTTCCTCTTCATTTCTTTGGCAGCTCTAAGCTAAATAAACTTTTATCACATTAATTTAACTTAACAAAATCCTTTAAACTTGTTGAATAAGCTTTACACAAAAGACAGAGAAGACATTTAAAAGACTGAGTGTACCTGTGCAACAAAAACTGAGGTGTTTGGTGTACCTGAGGAACGAAAAGTAATAGAGGTGTTTGGTAACGACCATAGAAACCCATAACATGTCCCCACTGGGTACCTTCATATTATGTTCTTTTATACTAATTGCTGGGTGGCTCCATGTAGTATTACTTTTTTGTGCTCCATCACTGTACCATGTACTGTACTGAATCGCTCTTTCATCCACACTTATGTCTTTATTTTCATTATAATCCTGACTCAGCAGCAGATGTAACGCCTTATTGGAGGACAGAGTAAAACATGTTGCATGTCGGCATCTGTCCTCTTGTACCTGCATGTGTGTGGATGATTGAGAGTTTTTTTTTTCCCCCCAATCTCCTGCTACCTACAAGACAGAACACCTCCAGCCGAGCCTTACACTCCATCACCACAACGGCACTGATTATGCGTATCCCTCCTCAACAATGCATCACACACAAAGAAATTATTTTCAGCTCTTAATATCTAGCCTTTTCACACCAGCCCAAATTCAAAAATTTTGAAGGTGTTTATCACTGAATTCTGAAACTTTTAGCGCTCCAACTGCAAGACTAAAAACTCCACTCAAACCAGTGCTGTCACATTTATCTAAGCAGGAGCTTCTTACAGCTCACCTTAAGATGGATAGTTGTCAAAAAATAAATAAAAAAGACAGGGCAGGACATGCACACAGATAGTGCGTATCACATTTCAAAGATGCCAAATCTGGTGAAACTGCAGCAGCAGTATTCTCAGTTTCACTCATATATACTGTACATATATGAGAATGTAAGTATCTCTCTCTTTACACACACACACACATATATATGAGAGAGAAAGACTGAGCTGAAATGCGTAAGAGGGGCAATTAGTTAGAAATGAATCACTGTTGAGGAAAGTTTACAATATCAGCAGCCCACAATAGTGTGAACCCAACCGCAGGCTACACAAGCATGCTCTGACTTGAAGGGGGGGGGTGAAGACAATGAGAGGCAGTTAGACTGTCTATATAGAGAGAAATCGTGAGGGTGGGGGAAGAAGTGTGTGCAAACTTGTTCTAAATGGAAATCATGATATATACATAAAAAAAACACTGAATTATTGAAGCTTGGACTGAAGTGACTCGGGCAGCTGGGGTCAGACAGAGCAGAGGTCATCTCAGCCTTTTGAACCAATTTTTTAAAAAGTGGCCAGGTAACATGTGCAGAAACCTTAATACCTCATTGTGAACCAAGGCATCATTTCATTTGAATATCTGCATTGGATCAGAGTTGCTGCCTCGACTGTGTATATTTAAAGTGATTGATGTGAAGAGGCTGGGAGTGGTTTGTGCTCAGGGTGGAGACCAGCTGGGCTCCATACAAATACAATGAACACACAAATTCATCCATTCAGTCAGACTTACGCCTTCTTGCCACAGATGGAGCCTTTGTACCAGTTCCTACATGTGCTGAAGTACTTCTTCTTGGTCCCCATGACCTGCTGCAGAGCACACACGTTGGGTCTGCAAGGGGAGGGATGGTGGGGGAGGACAAAGAAAGTGAGGAGCAGGAGAGAGAGAGAGACAGGTATGGTGAAGAAGAAAGGACAATGAGATGACGAGAGGAGAGGAGGGGAGAGTTGTTGAGTGAAGGTATGAAAAAGGGATGATGACATGTGGGAAGGGAAAAAGAAGTGTCATTTGAGCACACAAAGGCTCACGTGAAGTATATATGTTTTTGGTTTTTTTTAAACAATGAATCCTTTCCCTTTATTGGAAAAATTCAGAATTTGAACCTTTAGCTTTTCACTCTATCACCAATCATTAATAAAAATGAACTTCAAAAACTGATAAAAGTAATAAAAAAAAAAACAAAAAACAAACAAATAAAAAAAACTCTCTTGGACTCAAAGTGTAAAAATTCAGTTTCAAAGTGATTCCAAATTATTTTAAAAACACGAAATGGTGCAGATATATCTATAATAGAAGAGAAAATGAATGTGATAGACTATTGAATTTTCCAGTTTGGCTTGAATCAATATTTTCATCAATGTAGCTGACCTCTCTCTGAAATCATGATGTAGAGATCTGTGTGTAAACTATAACACACATATAAAAGAGAACATGCTGAGCATTACACAGTTCTAACAGCTTGTTAGTGATCATGTCATTTACATTCCTAAATCTGCAGAGACACAAAGGAAAAAATAATCAGGATTGTTGAGGTCACCAGTCATCTGCTGAAAATGAACTGGTGACGGTAATCTTTAAATTTGATTCGTGTGTTGGTCTCCATCTTCCTCTACTTCTGGATTTCTCCCCTTGTCTCATCTTCTTACCCTTGAGTCCTGGCCCGGATGCGACTGTGGGTGACTATCTTGTCATAAGCTGAAGAATCCACGCCGCCCAGGCAGCAGAGCGCCACCAGCATAAAGGTCACCACGAGCAGCTGATGCATCCTGGGGAGTTATCAGTCCTCTGTACTGCAAAGTCACACACACAATTATGCCCCCCACCTCCAAAGTATGCACAGGAGATGTGGGAGCACACGTGAGAGAGGGAGCTTTTATACCAACAAGTTTCTGCCTCTGCCTCTGCCTCTGCCTCTCTCTCTCTCTCTTAAACACACACCCATATCCACCCACTCCACCCGCATCGTCTTTTCCATACCATTACGTCTTGCTCTCACCCTCGCACAACCCTCTCTTGAGTCAAATCCCTCCAGCCTCCACCTCCTGACCGGAGCACAAGCTCATTGTCTCCCCCTCCCTCACGTTGTTTGACACGAATTTCACATGAACTTCTTCTTTACCACCATCACATCCCAGAGCACCCAGGAATCCCTGAAACTCAGACTTTACCTTTACCACAAATCCCCAGTTGCTCTTTGTCTTCCAGCTGTGGACTGTCCTGTGAAACTGCAGTTTGATACGGAAGGTTTGACCCGTGGGTTTGACGGTGATTGAGAATTTTAAGAGGGGGACACTCTTGGAGTCCCATCAAAGCAGAAAAAGAAACATGTAAGTACACAAAAGAAAACAAGATGACTCTATTTGTCAATCCTACCTCAACTAAACACCCACACAGACACACAACTGGCAGCAGCATCTCTAACATGTATCCTTGGGACATTTGGCAGTGAACTGTGTAAATAAAATAAAATTAAATGTTTTTAGTAGTAGTGGAAAAGTAGTAGAAAACGAAGCTATAAATCAAATCCAAACACAAATGGTGATGAATTTGCCTAGAGGATAGTTTTACACTTTGCTTTCCAGAAGCCTGACTGTAGTTTTCATTTTCTTATCCCCCTCTTGGGATAGCAATCTCCTCCTCATTACTTTTATGATGTGGATTCATCATTTCCAACAGTCTTTCCTCCCCATAACTCCTATTTTTGCTTCATCCTCCCTGCTGTCATGTTCATCGTTCATCAGCTCAAACTCTCTCCTCTGTCCCAACGGTTCTCTGCGGCTGTCTACATCTTCCGGGGTCGAAGCCAGATCTGATACAGCTTCAAAGAAAAAATTCATCATGGAAAAAACACCACAGATGTCACCATGTACGGTCATGACTTGTGAGCACGAGCAGGTAGAGATCTGGGACTTCAGGACTCTCTTGGCCGTTGGTGCCTTGAATTAAAAACAGATTTTTGTAGTTTTTGCAGTCAAAGTATAGCAGGTTCAGGTGAATGTAAAGATCAGGGTCGTTTCCTGTTGCATGACTCAAAAATAAAAGTTAGTTTGTGATCAACAGAATAAAATCAGCATGTTTTCTTATTTGAATGACTGATTAAAAGAGCCCATTGAGTAACCCACAGTAAATCACAGATGAACTCACTCTGGATGAACTTGCATGACCTCTGTGGTTCCAGGGCAACACGGAGGAGGCCGAGCTTTCTCTGAGACAGCTTCCTGTCTATGATGCTATCTTAGCAGCAACAGGGAAAAATAAACCTCACTGAGAAAGAACCCATGTACAGTATTCAACTCTGTCTGCAATTTACAGTAATTTAACCTTACCAACTATTGATTTCCTTTTTGTTCCCTCCCCTGCCCCAGGCTCGTCTAAGACACACAGAAAAACCACATATACACACACTCACACAGATTTAAGATAGACACAGAATCACCAACGGTAAATGATGGAATATTACTTTGATCACAGTTAACTGTAAGTGATGAGTCCCTCTTTTAATTGTCTTTGTTGCATCAGCTCTCTGTCCTCTGAGATAAACCTCCAAGAACGTCTCAAAGCCTGTCGAGCCTTGAAGATCGCCGTGTTGTCATCAGCAGGACTGCAGGTATGTATTTGGGTTATGAAGCAGCAGAGTTGAGAAACTCCATCCTATAATGACATCTCCCCCTAGTGGGAAGGGTCTGACAGTACATTCATGTGAGAGGCCTCGAACGTCCCATTTCTTAACTTCTGTCCAGACTCATAATATATGTTGGAGTCTTACAGCACTTTGCATGTTGTGAAGACACTAAAAGTAATTTCATGCAATGATGTTTTTTGCTTTGAAAGGAGGACTTTGAAGTTTGAAGTGAAAGTAGTGAAAAGGAAATTATTAAAATAATATTGTGGGGCTTTTTCTTTTTTTTCTTTTTGCTTCACACACATCCTTTGCAGCACAGATCTATACAGCCACTAAGGTTTCAAGTTAAGTGTAACCAACTGAGTGCCCAACTAAGTGTAAAACCCATCACCTGTTCTGTTCCTGGGGCACAGCTAATGGCTGAAAAATGGCTAGATGTGTTTATTTGCAGAAGATTATGGTGCCACAGTGAAGTAAACCTTTGTTACATTTTGAATAAATGAAAACGCCAAATCAACTCTTTGCAGGGGGTAATAATGTGACAAAGGTGTGGTGTGTTTGTGGGCGAGCAATGACTGCGTGTGTGGAAAGGAGCAGAGAGAAAATGGAGAGTGATTAGTTTACAGCCAGGACTTACGTATGCTCCCTAAAACACACTGACCATCACAGGCTGCCTCAGATACACCGATCGTCTACCTGACAGACAGAGACGGATCAGTCTGCGACCTCAGGGAACACTTTTCGGTATAAACTTACACAACATCTTCATTTTACTCGTTACACCTTTGTGTGAAATTTTTTTTATCATAGTGATGGAATCCTCCGTGTTCAAAAGAAAGGGACATGTTAGAGGTCACAGCGACATCTGACCTTAGTCCACCTTACTCAGATCAGTTCACCCTTTGAGTCCATCTGAACGTTTTGTATCAAACTTGCAGGAATTCCTTCAAAGCCTTACTGAGTTGTGTCTTCATGACAACAAAGCTTATGGAGCAGCAACCCTCCAGCCAACATCTGTATAACAAGTCCACATTTACACACTTTTGTGCGTTCTGGGCACCAAAAAAGAGTTTGTGTTTTACACTTTCACTGTTAAATCTGTTTTGGATTGTGAGGCTTGTGTTACACTGTCAGCGTTTAGAAATCTGAGTCATGTTTAGAATAAAAGCATGCAATTGTCTGTTTGTGGTGTGTCACGCATATCATGCATTTTTAAGGCTGATGGAGCCTTAAATACAAGTTATTCACACAAAAAGTAACACACTAAATTTAAGATTAAAGTGTCCTCACTGCCCACATGGCGTAAAAGCTTCTAAAAGCCATGACAGGACAACAAAAAGCAGATGTGCGGCAGAATCAATTTCATCTACTAAACGGGTGTAAAGACCCCAGCATGCCAATTTTTTCCTTTCCTTTAGTTTTTATAAATGTTACATTTGTTTTAGAACAAATTCCTTAAAAAAAAAAAAAATAAAAAATAGCAGAGAAAACAAAGCATCAGGTCATCTTCACCATGAATTCATCATTCTCATTAGATCCCAATTTGTTTTATTAAATAACACATTTAGACCATTACATCCACTTTAACTGTAAATGTTTTTATATTTTCTTATATTTCTTCTTTCCTGAGGTAATTTTATAGGAGTCACATCAATTAAATTTTCCCAGGTCAGATCTCATCAGCTCAGCCATAACTGTGTAACTAAAACTTTATGCAGCACTTCATAATAAAGCATTGTATAATTTAAAGTATGAGCATGGGAATATTCAGGTGTTCCTAAAACCTGTGACAGCCTGGTTCAGTGCAGCTGAAAGATCCATCACAACCCCAGAAGTAGCACAATTGAGCAGTTTCATCACCTGTTGAATATTTCATTGCTTTTCACTTGCTTGGTCACTTGTTTGCAAACAGAAATGAGAACTTACAGGCCATGATTTTCTTGTACATGGGTGACTGTACTGCAGCGAAACACAAATTGAACAAAGTTGTCATATACTGACATTCAGCATTAGTGCTTTTATGAACATGGCACTGCCACACTGCCACCATTTTTTATTAAGTTGCTTGTGTGGTAAGCGGTAGATTTTGTCCCTCCTCTCGAGAGTTTTGCTGGACGTAATTTGCATTCTGCTTTGTTTTTGTCGCTCTCGTTCACCTGAAAATAGTTCCACACTGCTGACATGACTCCTCGCTTCCCGCCTTGCAGTCAAGTGCTGTAAACTGCGCGCTGCCGTAAAGTGGTATCTGTACTCATGCCCGGTATCAGACCAATACCTGATACCAGTATCAGTATCGGTGCATCCCTACAAATAACTAATTTAAATTTTTGTTGGCGAACATGATTTATTTGGAAACATTATCATTGTTAAACAAACCTTTCTTTACTGTAAAACAGTTCCAGAAACAAAATTATTGTCAGAAAAATGGAAATTCTTATCAGGGAAACTTCTAGGCATGATCAGGCATCATGACAGTAACATCGCTTTTTGGTGTTGTCTCCATATTTGTATCTGTCTGCAATCTGCACTGAACAAAAGAAAAAAAGCCAAGGAAAGATGGTATTTTTGACTTTATTTCTGTTCTACGTTTTAATCTCTATAACATCATTCATATAAACTAACAGGACATCTAAAGGTATCTTTCAAAAACAGCAAGTTCATTTTCTTCAGGAGTGATAAAACATGAATAATATGTTGCTTTAAATGGTTTAAGGGCTCTGTTCATGTTGTACATCTCCCATTGTTCTTTGATAGGCAGATCGGCCACACGCCGGCCTGCACGGGAATACTTGTTGTGTTGTGAACTGTCACCGCTTTACGTACGCTTGTCCTTGTCTGAACGATTGGAATCACAATCCCAGGTTGTTGCATAGAAAAACATTGACAGAGTTGCTGCTGCTTGATCTAAACTTGACACGTCTTTGAGATGCCGTATGCCAGTGTAAAGTGTGTAAAGTGCAGAAACAGAATAAGGCAGAAAGTTGGGTCTAAAACTGAACACATCTATTGCTCTAGGGAGATAAGAAGGGATGAGATAAAGCGGTGTAGAAACACACAGGAAAGGAAAAGAGGCAGAGACGAACTGATAAGAGAGCGATGGATAACGGGCAAAGATGGATGCATGCTAGATAAGAGAAAAAGAGAGTGAGAGGATGTTTAAAAAAAGGGGTGAGATGATCAGTTTCAGATAATAATAATTATTTTTGATTTATCTGGAGGGAAGAGATAAGATAAAATGACTTTATCCTGAAATGTATATTCTTTACCGTGCTCTGTTCACCTTTGCTGCATCGCATCTGCTAATATCACGGAACCAAAAGGCCTCCCTGAGTCTCCACAGATCAAAACTGATCATTAGTTTCGAAATTACTGGAAAAGTTAGACTCTTTTCAAAACAATCAATATGTTTCTGACACTGCATTCCTCATTTGATTGTCTGTATTTGGCGATACGCGGGGTGTGGCTGGATTATGCATCGGCTTGTTTTATGCTTCATCTGTGCATGTTCCTGTCGAGGATCCCTCAGCTGCTGGGTCAGCACAGGAGAAACTCTCTTTGGTTTCTTTTTCCCCATCCTCATCCAGGCTGCAGTTGCTGTTTAAGACCTTGCTGTCGTCATGTGCTGCCTCAGTCACTGCGGCTTCTTCCACCGTTTCCCCCTTTGAGAGCTCTCTCCCAGGCTCTCCACCAGTCGTGTGTTCCTCGACTGGTTCCTCGGTATCTGAGCCCCCAGACTCCCCTACCTCCTCTGATAAAGAGTACATTTTTCTGAAAATCTCCCCTGCACCCAATGTGGTTTCATTCCCGGCCAAGTGGCGTTTCTGGAACAAACCAAAGTCAGTGATATCTTTAGGGAAGTTTTTTCTCTGACTTGAATTTTCACTGTGGCTCTCATCAGAAATCAGGGGCAGGAGTCCGTTGGGTAGGCCGTTGAAGGCCTCAGGTGGCCTGGGTGAAGCTGTGGAGCTGCCTAACTTCAGGATGGATGCGGCAATCTTGAATCTGTTGGGTTTGCTTTTCACCTGGCTGCTCTGAGTGCAGGAAGAAACCTTGAGCGAAGAATTAGGGTACGCAAAATTAGACTCCACCGAGCTGCCGCTAGCCTTTGCCCCCTGTAGGGCGGGCTTTCCGGGTTTCATCATGCCCATTACCTCGTATCGAAAACTGGAGATATCTTGTTTCAGCTCCTGAGAGAGTAAAACAAAGCGTAAGTTGCCTTGTTGAATCAAGCAATGGGTTTTCATTTAACAATCAGCCCAGTTGTTGGTATCTGCAGAGCACTCCACAGACTATTGATTCCATTTCAACTCAGCCGATGCCAATTGGATACATTTTTATCCATAAAAAAATGGCACAGCACTTTCTTTTACCTGCAGGAAGCCGAGGTATTTAACCCAGAATACCTGGGTTTCCTGCACTGACCATTAGAACTGAAGATGGATGGAAGATAAAGAAGTCTAGTTGCTTCCCACTAAACACTCCATGACTTCTTTTTGGGTCAGTTTTGGTCTCCAGCAGCTCCTGAAAAAAAACTGGATCTTTAGCTGCTAAATGTTTAACTATGCTCACCAGCTAGTTTTTGTCATTTTTCTGTTGTTTTCGTAGCTTTAAGTATTTTTCTTTCTCTATAGATCCTGAGCCCCACCTTGAAGTTCTCCTCAGTTAAGCCTTCCTCTGTCTTGGCATCTCTGATCATGGCAGCCACATAACGTTTGACCAAGTTCCTCAGCACCTCCTTCAACAGTAAAAAAAAACCAAAACAACAACCTTTGAATAGCACAGGATCTAATATTAAATTAATGTGTTGAGTACATTTTTTAAAGTCATTTTCAAAAGAGATAATGGAAGTATTCACACTAATGAAAACACATTTTGCGCTACAACCCCGGCAGAAAGCACTAGAATAACCTCCTGCAGATGTGAACAAATAGAAAACACTCAACATCGAAAGGCAATGAACATCCCGCTGAGTGCAACTATCAGGCCTATTGTATGAGACATTGCTTTGGCATCCTATTGACGAACCGGAACTGCAAAGTGGAGAAAGTCAAAGAGCAGAATATGTGATCTGTACCAAACAAAGACAGAAAAACGCCAGCAGAATATGGTGATTTTCTCAGCTTGTTTTGAAATTCAATACACGTACCTGATACTGATGGTTTATCCTCAGATTCTCTGCTGCTCGCCTCTGCACAGAAATCAGATACCAAAGTTAAAAAGAGAGTTGGGGATCAGAGAAGAAACAAAATATATTTAATTTATCTTCATAAAACGTTGCCACCTTTATGTCTCACAACATATAAACTCCTAGGAGCTGCAGTAGGAAGGATTTGTGCTTTAAATGTGATTTCCATCACGTGGAAAAAAAAATGGATTTCATCATTTTCTCGATCAAATGTTTACAGCAAAATGGTAAAAAAACACTCAAGGTGGCATCGTGAGTCTAAAAGGAAAGAGGTTTGGTTTCTAATCACATAAAGAAGAGCAGAAAATCCTGATGTTCGATGGATTAGTCTCTTAGTCAATGATTTGAGTCACCAATCATTTCACGTCATGGTTGAGTTTTTAAGAAAAGTTTAAGTCTGGTGGAGAAAATAAACACTTATTTAAACCAGGACTAATGAATACTGTAACCTCTCAGTACAAAACCAAACAGTTCATTCCTTTTTGTAACGTGACACTCATAAATATGTTTTTAAATGTTTGGCACCCGACTTACTCCGAGAGATCCAAAGGTTTCAGGGCGCTTGGAGTTTGTCCTTTTGCACACTTGCCTCTTAATCCAACACACAAGGTACCAGAAAGATTTGGGGCTGGGGATGATGTTGAACGGAGCAGGCAGCGTAGCCCCTTCTTCAAAGTAACTCATCCACAGCTTTGTCCGTGCAAATTTCCATTCGATGTCTGCGTGATCCTGAAATCAAGATCAGGGCACAGTGGCAAAACATGTTTCCATTGCATCATCTATTCTAGACAAGCACATGTGCGGTATTTGTTTGTTTGTTTCTGTGCTTACAGCGATGTGCTGATAGGAGTTGTTCATCATGGCTATGAGCATGTTGAGGAGCACCACCAGTGAAATAATGTTGTAGGTGCCGAACATGGTGGCCCCAACAAACTCGGTGAACTGGTGGTCTGCGTCCACGTTGGTCACGTACAGGCTGATCAGGCCGAAGATCGACCAGAAGAGCGACTGCAGGGTCTCAAACAAGCTGCAGTAGGAAGATGCACGCTACTCAGCTAAATGTTGGGTGAATGTTTTAAGAATTGAAGGATTTCTTTTTATTAATCTGGAACAAAGCCCGTTAGACTTCTGTTTATGAAATACTCTTAAAACATCAGATTCTGTTAGCAACAGAATTTTTTTTGTGAGTTTTCACACATTTTGCGACTATTTACAGCACACACACAGACACACAACTCCCTCTCCTTCTTTGCTGCTCGATTTCACAGCATCACACGTGCTTAACATTAATGCGAACTCACGTGGAGAAGGCATTATTCTGCTCCACGCATCGGATGCCCTTGCATTTTCCCTTCTCATCTGAAGCCTTGGTCTCGTAGTAAAAGTAGAGCTGGTTCAGCCCGTTGGCAAAGGCCAGCAGGACCTGGAGAAAGACAGTGCATGCAAAGTATGATGCGATTGTATTTCTATCACATTTACTGTCCTGCACTGCTGCCCTGTTTATCCTCCTGCAAGTGTGCAAACATCTGTGTGTTTACCAGACAGTAGATGAAGAGGAACTTCAGGATGTCCAGCAGCATTCTCCCGAGGGAGATCTGCAGCGGCCCCAGATGGGAGTTGGCAGTGAACAGCGAGATCAGGCGCAGAGAACTGAAAATGTTGGCTATAGCAAAAACTGCCTCAGCTACCAGAGTTGGATGCCACATTTCCCACTGGTTCCTTGGTTTACTGCCACTGTACTAAACAGGGAAAAGAAGGTGGAGAAGCTTAAGTGAGAAAAGACGTGAGTTGATACGTACACTACTGCTTGCAGAAAACTAGTCACCTTAGTGTAGGCTACGATCTTGAGGGATATGGTAGCCAAGTATAGAGAGTTCATGACGAAGTCCATCAGGTTCCACCAGTCGTGCACGTAGTCTTGGAAACCGCCATCCCACATTTGCTTGATCTCTGCCCAGATGAATCCTATAAATACAGAGATTGGCTGATCAGCTGTTTGATAAATAACCTCGGACAGGACTTGTGCTTCTGGACTGCAGCTGTTCAAATGGAGAAGTTATTTTGGGGATACAGAGGCCCAATTTCTGCACATACAACTTTGGGCGAGTGGGAGTCAGAGCACTAGAAGCTTGAGTGGGAGTAAACTCCCCCGACTAAAGCACCACTACAGAAGATCAGAAGCTACCGAAGATAATATCTGGTTATTTTATCAACAGGACGATGAGTTTGGACGGTAAAGCTTCGATTTACATACAAAAGTCCAACTGAATAATAACAAAGGTAATATGCTGATGATTAGCATAATAAAACGGATATAAATAATGTTTGAAAATGTCACCATCTCAGTTCAGCATATCTGCATTAGCAGATAAACACTAACCACTCACCAAGCAGAGTTCAGTCAGAGAGCAGGTGGCCCTGGTAACTTTTCATTTCCTGAAAGTCCCGGAAGGTGTAGAAGTTTTTCAAACTGGATGAACTGAACTTCTGCAATTCTGATGGATTTTTATATATCATCATCACACCGCATCAAACCATCTGCCCACTGTCTGGCGACTGCGGTTATGCAGTCAGGTTTAGTCATTAAGTTGTACACTTGTATAGTTTTACTGTTGTAAAATATAATTTCTTATATCATTAACTCATTCTTTTTTGACAACTATAAATCTTTTCAGACCAGAACCAGCACAGACCAGAGTTTCTCTTGCAGATTTATTTGACAGACTCTTACTATAAACGTTTGGACTCACTTCACAAGCTTTAGAAGTGGTCTGAATTATACTCAGAGAACTGATTTATTCTCCGCACCAATGTCATTTGAGACTCATGGATCATAATGTTTAAAGCCACCTTGAGGGAGGAAAATAAGGTCTGATCACAACTCTAACTTTTAGAAAGTGATCTTGAGTTCTTTAGCTAAACAGCTAAACCACCCTTTACTTACCCAGCACCCAGGGCAGGATCATCCACTCCACAGTGGTTGGTGCGGGGCCCTGCCTGTCCTGCCGGTCCTGCTCTGTGGTGACAATGTGCTGGGAGGCGAGAAGCAGCAGGAACAGAAAGGTCAGGTAGGACGCTGTGTGGCAGATGAACTTGATGAAGG
Organism: Remorina albescens; assembly: GCA_034769265.1. Taxonomy (NCBI): domain Eukaryota; kingdom Metazoa; phylum Chordata; class Actinopteri; order Carangiformes; family Echeneidae; genus Remorina; species Remorina albescens. The sequence continues at coordinate 5,204,582 of CM068490.1, read as the reverse complement.
GCTTACGGATGAAGAGGCCGTAGCGACTCTTTGGGGCGATGAGGTAGCAGAGTGCAAACACTGGGTACAGGAAGCCGATGAAGACGCAGGTGAAGAACTTCCCCGCCCAGTGCCGCCGCCTCCAGCCGGGGAACTCATCGTACCATCGGGATGCCAACAGCTGCTGGCAGTTTGGCTGAGCTACAAACTTAAGGAAAGAGAAGAAGAGATGGAAAAGTTTTACTGACACTGTCTCAGAGGGACTTTTCATAAACCAATCTGAGGTAAGATTGCAGTATGTGAAGCTGCTGGGAGGTAGCATCTTCAGCTATTTAGTGCTTTTACACAGGACACTACACCCAAGAGCTCACATGCAGCAGACAAACAGGCAACAATAAAGTGTTGTAGGCGTTAAAAACTGAAGAGTAATCATCTACATGTATGGATATATCAGAAGGAAATCAAGTCATGCAAGGAAAGTGGGTGTGCAGAGAGGCTAGAGCAAAGCAATCCACATGTTGTGGATAAAGTGGAGGGTTGTGTTTTTCTATGAACACACTATATTTTTTGTTGATTTTTTTTTTTTTTGACATAACAACACCGGACTGAAACGTCTGAATATAATTGGAACGAGTCTCGAGATGGGAATATTGCGTCTTAAAGCAAAAAATACTACCTCATTTTTTACCCGCAACTGGGACATAAATCAACATGTGGGAAATATTTGGTTCTCTTTTATATTGTTTGGTTTGTTTGATGTTTTGTGTTCCTGGGGGTTCCATGCCTTATGCAACTGTCAAAGTAAAAAAAACAAAAAAAACTGGAAAACTTTGCTGAAGTTCTCCTCTTTGTAACTAAGTGCAGCTTTAAAATAATCAGTGAAGATTAAACGTCTGCATCACAGCTGCAGCTGTGCTGTGAGACTGTCTCAACCAGTTGGACTCAAGCTACATCAACAGCCTCTGGTGATGATCTCGAAGTATCTGGGTAAAAGTGATGTAGACTGAACTGGAAAACATTTGTGTAACCACATCCACATGCACACACACACAGGCGCACACATGCTTTTGAGAAATGTCACGCTGGGCCTCCATATAAGAGTCAAAAGTGTCAACCGGCACTGGTGGGTGTCAATTCCCCATCTCTGCAGCCTGTTACCATGGGAACCAGAGATCCCTGTATGCGTCAGGGTCTGGAGTGAAATGGCTCGTTTCATAATTCAACTACGCTATTACTGCAAAACTTGAGGGGAATAGGAGAGTATGAATTTCACAGATGAGTGGAGAAGGAGAGGAATAACTTTTACCAGTGAGAGAGCAAGAGCGAGAGAGAGAGAGAGAGGATTAAGATAATAGGGATGATGAATGGTACAGCAGCAATTTTCGGTATCAGAAGCATATGTTCTGCTGACAGGAGAATAAAGGGGAAAGAGAAGAACCCCCTGCGGATTTCTTCTTTTCCGAAGAATCTTTGGAGCATGAGCCTTGTTATAGAGAAAATGGCTCACCTCGTTATGTTTCACCCAAGTTTACGGCAGCCCCATGGGTGCAGGATAAGTCATGTAATTAAGTATTTCATCCAAGAAGAGAATAAAATAAAACAGTTTGAAGAAGAAAGCCGCTGTTTTTACATTCTGCAGCAGTAATGTATCGAACTGTTCTGTATATTTAAAGAAAGCCTTGATGATTTTTTGAAATCCCGTCAGTTCTGGAATAGAAGTATTTGAGTTTCTGAATTTACAAGAAAGTGGCCCACAAATGAACAAAAAGGCTTCAGTGTTAGTTTGCATCTTATGCCACTTTTCAGAGCATGTTATCTGATTAATGATCGCAAACAGGACGCACTTGAGCTGCCTAATGCGCCTTAATCAGCATGTATTAAAACTTGACAGAGACGCTAATGAGGTCACAAATTTGAGTAACAATTTAATTAGGAAGCTTGGCTATGCTAATACACTTGTCTAAAATCTAATCAGATGAACTATTTTGTGTAAGAAATCTTTTGTTTTGTGGAGACATGATAGATGAAAGCAAGCAAAGCAAATCTTGTTTGTGAGAAAAAAAACAACAACAAAAAATGCTTGTTATCTAATATCTTAATGAATCTCTTTCATTCTTTTTTTTATCCTGAAACCTTCTGCGGTCATCTATCCTTGAAGAGAAAGTCAAAACCCCATCACATACCTCTGTTATGACATCCTGCTTTTGTTTGTCATATTCACTCCCATCACTTAGCAGTGCGCTGGTGGCGCGTTTGACTTAACTGTCTTGTTCACACAACCCAACCAGAATCTGTTGGGCTCCCAAGTCCATTTGGGAAAGTGTCTCTTTACCTTTCCCACTTCTCTCCAATCTCCAAAAAACAAAAAACAAAAAACCACAAAAAAAACCCCCCCAAAAAAAACAAACCACCAGGTAAGTGCTTATCAGTGTGTCCACTCTGCAGCTCGGTGATTATAAGCTCTCCTGGAGCTCTTTTCCACTTTCTCCGACTCACACTGTTGAGCACACAACTTACAGCTGGTCATTTTTTAAGTTGCTTTTTGCTTTTGAAAAAAAAAGTTTAAATGGGGCTGGAAACGGATAAGCGGTAGAAGATGAATGAACGAATTAATGAATCATTTGAAATCTGAATATGGCTGAACACTGGGGACTTACTGCAAAAAGCTGATATATGTCACTGGGAATTGCTTAAACAACTGAGAGCTAATGGTGCTTCACAACATAAAACTTAATCCTATTGGTGCAATTTCATCGGTTTTTAATGGGAACATTTAAACATGTGAAACACAAAATTGCAGTTTTTATGAGATGTCACAAGGGGGCAATGTCAAACTGCAGCATGTAAAATTAATGGGTTTCCCTTGGCGCCTCTCCGAATTTGAAATAATAAAGAGACAGTTTGTTTGTTTCCCCCTCCGTGAATCTTCAACGTACTCACCTACATTTTTTTCTCTTTTTTGCAGGCACATAATTAAATGGAGGGTAATCCACTGCTGGAACCCTCAGGGTGATCTTAACTTTAAAGTGTTTGTGTTACTGCTCACATTTATCTGATTTGACATCCCGCTGCATCAAAGCACAGACTTCTACTGTAGCTAAGCTCTTTAGAGTTGAAGCCTGTGGCGATTTCTCCACAACCAAGTCTTAAATTGCCTCCCTAAACCCTGAGAGCAGAGCAGTGAAAAATCTGACGCTCCCCCCAAAAAAAAACAGAGATGCAAGGATAAAGAAAAGCATAATAGGAGTGCGCACACAGAAGGTCAAGAGGAGCGTTCAGTGTATTCTCAAAAGCAAGAGCTCACTGGAACAATCATCAATAGACATAACCATGAAAAAATAAATAAATTCACACATTCATGTTGAATGTCAAGCCAATTATTTAAGAGTTTGAGTGCTTCTCTGAAAATTGGTGAAAGACCAGTGTGATCAAGCCACAGACAAAGTGCCCTGAACGTAATAACTGACCTCTGCCCAAACAGTCAAATGAGCCTTTCCAACGCAGCTAAGTGTCCACTTATTGCTCAGTGTCTCCCACTGTCTGCCTCCGAGCTCATCTGTCACCAGCACAAAGCAATCCCTATAACTACCTCTGTATCTGTGCCTGCGTATGTCCAATTACATTTGACATGTCATTGTGCCTCTCAGGAGTGAAAGATGTTGTTGTATCAGCGGTGCTTCATTGAGCCTCACATCTTCTACTGCAAACTCTCTGGTCAAAAACTTTATTGACATGTGATACTTCACACAATTCATGTTTTCTATCTCCAAATCAATGAAAACTTGACTGTAGAAAAAAAAAAACCACACAATGTAGATTTTTTCTTTTATAATATGATTTTGATTTTGATAATTGCACAAAATATTGTAACACAGTTTCTTCTGCAAGACCTCTGCACATGCTAAAATAGTAGGTACACAACTGCTTTCATACATAGTGATAAATCAAACCAGCTCTTTTCAATATTGGATCTCCCAGCGCAGTATGATTACTTGACTCTTTCCAATTAAAATCTAATGCTTGTGTTTGAGTTTTGAAATAAGACACAAAGACTGAATCCTGCAGATTCTTCTGTTTGTCTTTTAGGGGGGAAAAAGACTTTATCATTGAGTTTATACTAGATTTTTGACATCAACTACAAAATAGGACACACACACACACACACACACACACATGCATAATGAGGAAAAAAAGCATTTCCAGCAGAATAACCCCCCCTTAAATTAGGTTGAAATATCTGCTAACCAGCCTGGGTAGTTTGGACATTCATCATTTGAAAAGGGCAGCTGTGTGGATTGCGGCTGTCAACACAAGACACTGTCCTCTATCAATGTCGCAGTGCAATCAAATCGGTGTTGTGGATAGGAAGCAGGAGAGGGGTATATTGGGATATCACCTGGATGATTTAAACTCTCCCTGGGACGAGGAAATCAGCGAAAGGAAAATTGTGGCAAAAAAGGGCAAAGGTAAGTGGAGGGGTACACAGGGTATACAGGGTCTGAAAAAGCAGACATACAAAGAGCCTGTCCATCATCATGTCCACCTGAGAACCTCTATTACTCCCACTCGTCTTTTCGTGACTCCTCATCTGCCAACCTGTTTCTCCAGGTGCAACAGTTGGATGGAAGGAGTAAATGGCAGCATCACACATCAGAGCTCCTGCAAAACTGCTCCAACGACCAGACAGAGCTCCTTGCAGGAGACAACTGAGTGAAAAAGAAGTCCCATGGGGGCGTGCTGTTTCTGCTTCCTCCTCATTTCTGCCTAACCTTTACACTTAACGGTACAGTCACGTGGCGTTCTGTCTATTTGACCCCTTTCTGCTTGAACAGGCAAATATAAAGCTAACCAATAACTTTGCATGTCAAATAAATCCAGCCCTCTCACATCTTCCAGCAAAATGCAGTTCATGCCTGAGTTAAAGGATTTCCAGGGAACCTTTTTCTATACACCCACTGCACTACGGTTTTAGCAGGTACGCTAATGCAAAGAGATTCCAGCCTCCACTGAGTAAATGAACAAAACGGTAGATGCAGATGAATTACCTGAAACACTTCATCACACTTATCAGTTGGGATGCAGACTGAGCTTGAGGAGGCTAAAGTGCTACAGAAATTAGAAACATATCTCAATTAATTATGCTAAACGACACTTTGTACAGCAGGAGCAGAGATTTGATAATATTCTTCCCAGGAATTAAAGAGTAGCTTTTGATTAACGTATTTGTATACTCACTGTTCATTTTTCTAGCCAGTGGGAAAGTGTTTATCATGCATGAAAAACAGAAGTGTAAAATCACATATTGTTTTTGAGTTATCAGGTTTCTATCACTTCTTTTATAATTATGAATTGATCCATTTATATATACAAACCACAACAGGTGACTGTCTTTTCAGTAGTAGAATCAGTGACTTAAAGTGAATTAGTGACATTCTATAAAAATATTTACAATATATGTGAAGTCAGTAATCATCCTGAATCTACAGCTGCACATCGAAATCTAAGAATGGAAGTATTACCTTGCAGCTGTAATACTCTGATAATGGAATTCAAGCTTCTCCCCACCAATCTGTCATCAGTGTGCGCTGCCATAGTGAAAACAGATAAAATCTTACCCAAAGCAGCATCTGGCAGCATTAGAAAAGAGCTTGATGCTAATATAATGTCATTACAATTGGTTCATTTTGGCTTGCTGTGTCACCAAGGAGCGGTACGAGCTAAAACTTGGCAGTTCTACTCAGGAAATACACAGTGAAAGCTGCCTGGGGCAAGTGGCATCGCTATCTCACACCAAGGTGTGCTGTTGATAATGTAGGAAATAATTCAGGACAGGAAGAAAGGAAAAAGGCTGGCAGAGCAGAACCAAGAAAAAATATGGGCTTTTTATATATATTACACAATTAAACGAAAACTCCCCTGCTTCCTTCCCATTACTGCTCCCTCCCCGCAAAAAAAAAGAAAAATATGTGTACATGTGTGATATACTAGGTGGGCGAGTGGGTTTAAAATTAAGCACAGATTTCAACATAAATCTTAAGGGTTATAAATGATCTGTATTAAAATCCATCTCCTAATATAATTCCTGCTCACCTCTTTTTGGTGGTACTTGATTGCTAGTTTGAGTCTCGCCAGGTCATTGTTGCCCTCCTCCTCCAATAAGTTGGAATCATCTCTGTAATTGAGGATCATCTCCAGCTCTCTGGAGCTCCTTGTCTGGTCAAGGAGATCCTTGGCAAACTGTTTGCACTGCTGAGACAGCTCCTCATACTCCGATTTGAACTCGTTCTCTACCTGAAAGACAGAGGAGCGGTGTACACATCGTTCAGTCATCTCTGAACATTTAGAAACCTGGGAGAAGCTGGATGCTAAAAAGAAAAGCAATATAGAAAAGAAAATCTCAAGGAATAGACATGCTGAAAAAGCTGTTTTTCAATAAAAGCATCTATTGTGAAGGTTTAAAGCTATCAAGCTTTACAAAAAGTGTTTCGAATAAACTTTTATATTATTTTACTCTAGTTGGCAATGGCTGGACCAGTGTTTATTTTGTTTAAATTAAATTAAATTTAATAGGAACAATCATATTCAAGATTGTCTAATGAGTTGAAGTAAGAATGAATGTCTAATTGTGGTATTATTAAAGGGCACATTGAGGTTAATTCATTCGCCATACAGTTCACATTTCTGTTGTGTTTTTTGCTGCCTCTCTTGAGCTCACCTTGCTGAGCTCTTGCAGCTCCCAGCTGAGCCTGAACGCAGTGAGGAAGGGGTCCTCGCTGGACAGAGCAATTAGCGAGGGACTCGACAGCGCTTTGTAGATGTTGAGGCGAGAGCGTGAGTGTCGCAGGCTGTCAACGTCTGAACTCGACACGCACTCAACGCAGTTACAACGCACCTGCAGCACCGAATGAAGCATGAAAACATTCTGTTGAAGCTCCGCTGTGTTTGATAAAAGCACTGAGACACGTGCCACTGTAATATGTCAACTGATTTCAGCAGGAGGCCAGCACACATTATTAAATAGACGCTTTATTGAAGAGTCCTGACCTTCAGGGTTTATAAAATACACTCAAGCTGAGCCGTATAGGAGGCTTTTGCTTATCTGATGAATGGATGTTGACAATTTATATGAGCCTGAAATTAGAGACATACGGTTTACCCACCTCATGTGGCTGTGGCATAGAGACACCTTTCTGCACCAGGAGCTTGATAATTTCATAGTTGTTGGTGTGTGCTGCGAGTATGATGGGAGTGATATCAGGGGTGAAGTCAGAGAACTGTTTGTCCAGTAAGATAGGAGGAACCTGTCCAGGGAAAGGAAAAAGCATTAGGTTCAGTGACACTCTATTAAATCAAGCACCTGTCCTCGGGTTTACAACATAAACTGCCAATACACACACCTCTGGGTGCTTCTTTCCCCACCTGTCACTTGCTGTTCAAAAGGTATTCATAATTTATACCAGCAAGAAGTTTGAAAAGTTGTAGCCAAAATGGCATGGCAGCAGAAAAGGGTATAGTCCAGTCCAAAGAATGAGTATTGCATTTCAGAGGGAATCATTATGCTGAAAAAGAAACTCATTCCACCTAACCCTCTTATCAATGACTCAGTTAAGCCGTTTTGCTTTTCCCATGTCATTCAGAGGGAATACATGGCTGCGGGCTGCAGAGGAGGGAACCGGCCCTTTTCACTTCTTTTAATCAAAAGCCTATTATCTGATTTGGTGGTGACGGAGCAAAAAAGGAGAGAGTGAGAGAAAGAAATGACGGTCAGAGACAAGTGGAAGGATAAACACGTGATAGGTAAGGGCCATTTTGGCAAGCAAATGCAAAGGGGAGGGCAAGGAGGAATAAGGGGCTCTAGTTCCTGTGAGACAGCCTAACAAGGCTGATGTTAGAGAAAAGCGAGTAAGGACCTTAAAAGTAGCTCTAACAGTCTAAGTATAAAACTTAATTTAGTCTTCTGGTACATTTATTTCAGTGATACTGAAATATTTTTAGGCTAAATCGTGATTCGCTAAAACCTGTACATCAAAAACATTTTCTTGCGAGTGGCTTATAATTTCATGTATATGATATAGTTGTTTACTACCCACATGGATGCTGGAATACATCGGGCTTATTGGATGTTTCACTCACCCCTCTCTTCGCTGTTGGGTGTGTCTATAACAAATCTTAAATTGTCAATTTAATCCAATTCATTATTTGGATTTGACAGACACTTTTTTAGAGGCCTGACATATGAAGTCGTTTTAAAAATAATTCTCTCTTAAATTCTCTAAAATATCCAATTTTGAATAGAAAGAGAAATAGCACTCGTGAAATTCATTACCAAATAGAAAAATATGAAGAATTGTTATCTAGAGGGAAGGTTTATTTTCTCAATGGTATCCTATAACACAGATTACACCCTGGAGTCATTTTAAAATATGGATATTAGCTACTTCTGTAGTGTACTCTCAATAGTCACAGTGCAGCAGTAAGTAAAAAAAGTGGCACAGAGCTGAGAGTCTGAGTGCAGTCATATTTCGCAGAGGAGGGTGATCTAATAAGCCATATACTCTGCTCTTCATGTGGGAGGAGGAGGGATATCAAATAGTCTACATCAAACAGCCCTGGCCAGAGCCCAGGCACAGAGCAGGAGGAGTGCAGGCTGGGAGATGTGAAGTTATGACAACAGTGGAAAAAGAAATGAAATAATAGCCCACTTGTCCATGCAATGCATGTTTCTTACTCATACTAGAAAGAGGGCGTCCACCATCAGCATATTGATTAAAAATGCAACGTTAGCATCTGCCGGGTGTTTACCTGACACTTTTTTTTTTTTTTTTTTTTTTTGGTTAAAGCCTCCCTCCTGGTTTTCGCCACTGGACACTGAGCAGATTTAGTGTTTGAAGGACATTGTGAACAGGTCTTTGTATTCACAGCAGGAACGATACTATTGTCTTTCACTATGCTCTCTGTCATATGTGGGAAGAAAAGGGATTCCCTTACATAACTACTGTCTCTCTGCGTGCACATGGCATGCAGGTTGCATAGAAACTCGAAGAATGCAGACTATTAAAAAACTGACAGCACCCAAAGGCCCTTTTAATTGAGAAACATTGTGAGCACCAGTGTTTCTGCCACCGACAGATGCATATCTGCACCGAGAGGATAATACATGAAGAGGTTTAAAGAGCTGATATCAAAGGTGCTCTTCAGTGGAAAACAAATACGCATTAACACTGAAAGACTATTGCAAACACATAATTCAGACGGCCCACAAAGCACAAGGACAAATACACATAATTGCAGCAAAGCTTAAGATGAATCTCCTTATTAATATATCTCATAAAGTTGGTGATGGTGGCCACAGAAAGGACGCACATCTCCCCTGTAAGCCTTTGAATATAATCAATGTGCTCCTCTCAGGGAGCGATCCATTTTCACAATCTACTCATTTGATTTGGAGACACTATCTTACAAAGACATTAAGGCAAAGAGGAAACGCAGCAGCTGATAGATGTCGCGGCCGAGGAGTTTGGCCTGGAAATATTTGGCCTCTCTGTCTCAGTACCTCTCCTCCATCCCATCCCTACACATCCATTTAACAGACAAGCTCGGCTATCCCTTGTACTCGGGCTCTATTTTTTGCTAACTTCCCTTTTCCTCTAATTTCTTCTTCACTATTGAACTTTACTTTATCAAAACCAAATGCAGGGTTTCCTCTAACACAGAGCAGGAAGACTTATAATGGATTATTGTTGTGGTTTACAGTGCATTACTGATAGGAAGAGGATGAAGGTGTACCTGTGTGCCTCAGTATGTGCTGTATATATGTGGTGCGAACAAGTAAATGAAAAGTGCTGAACAATTAGTGCAAAGAAGTATGAATCCTCAAATTAATTAGACTATTACTATTAGTTTTTGATTACAGTAATTAAAGAAATAAAACAGGCAGTTTTCATCAACTAGATGGAGGGATTTGCTTAGAGGCAGTATTGTTGCATTCAGAAACTAATCTGAATCCTTTCAGAAAGAAAAATACTTTTGAACACATCAACCTCCTCCAAACAAACTAAACATAACATTTTCCTCTTGGTAAATATATTCATTTTATCTCTCTGTTAAACCTGAACCTTTTCCAAAAATACAGACAAAGGCTTAGAAAGACAGCTTTGGTTGTTGCCAACAATGTTGGGTCAGTTATTACGGATGGTATAAAAAGCTGCAGGCAGCCACAGTACACTTTATAAGCTACAGTCTTTAACTGTATCTTTAACTTTAACTGCATCCTATCATTCAGTCATATCTGAAATTCTTCCTGTGATTCCGCATCTTGTTTAAACTGAAGGTGGGAGCGTTACTGGTTAAAGTGGTGCTGTTTTCATTGTGTTAGAAAAATAACATCTGTCCACTGCTGGATAAAAAGAAGGTTATTGAGCTTTTTACAACCAAAAGCAGCACAGGCCCTCTCCTCACCTGCATGCCGCCGCTCGGCTTCTTGTGATTCAGCAACAGCTCCACAGCTCCCACCACTTCCTTGCGGATGGCGTGCAGCAGGGCATCACCGACGTAGACGTTGAAGCTCAGCAACAGCTCGATGATTTCAAGGTTCTCGTTCTCAATGGCAATCAGCAGAGCCGTGCGGCCGAGGGGGTCGATGCAGTTGATGTTGATCTTGAAGTAGATCTCTGCCTCCTGATAAGATAAGGCCAGCTTATATATATCATTGACTAAAATGGATAACAGCCATTGACACAGACTACCCATTGATTTCTGAAAGGAATGTTTTCAGAGATGACAGATCGACTCCGTGGCTTCGTTTACAGCACTAATGACCACATTTTATCAACCAAACTATATTAGTAGAGGTTAAATGGCAACGCCACCCAATAAAACTGTGCGTATGAATCTTACAGGGTACTATTGCATATTGTATAAGTAGTATGAAGCCAAGAAGACATGATAAATTGCCTGAAGTGTTTCCATTTCAGAATTGTTTGGGGCTGACGACTGCAGGTTTGTGAGATTACACTTTCCTTCACGGATGTGCACGGAAAAAAAATGGAAAAATAGGGAAGGAGCCATCATTCAAAACGTGTATTCTGCTACTCTGAGAGGACACTTTAATGAATGCAGCTAAAGTTTTAATATAAAGTTTATCTCATTCCACAGCAGATCATATTGGAAATGAGGAGACGATCATCATGGCTGCATATTTTAGCCATAAATTGATTATTATTATTATTATTTTATTGTGGATTTAATAGCCATCCATTCATTAGGCCATCATTTAGAGTGTCAGTAGCTGCATTCATTCATATATTCATCAGTTCTTTCATATCTTTCATGAATTTATTGTCACACCAACCTCCAGAGCCTGTTTGACACTAGCAAAGTCTCCCTTCTCCACCGCTCCGAGATAGGCCTTCTCCAGGGGCGACAGCTCCGACTCGGCCCGCACAATTCTCAGCGGGATGCGGTCCCGGTACGAGGAGCTGTCAGTCCGCCGGTAATAAAGCTGTGACATCTCCGCTGGGCTTCAGCTTACCAGCAACCTGCTACAGCTGCTGCCAGGCAGGCGGAGTTCACACTTGGAGACACAGGGACAAAGGTGTTAGAGAAAGAGGGCACTTTATGATGTCAAGAGATCTTCCCAGGCAAGAAACTATGGAAAGAGATGAAGCTGGCCATTTGTACCATGATTTACATATCTAAAAACACCTGTTTTAAGTCTCTACCTTTTAATTTTTATTGAAATATGCAGATAGAATAAAAGAAGTCTTAAGAGTTATGATTTTTTGTCACTTTATGTTTTGTTTTGTTTTTGTATTCATGAATCTTTAAGTTTTCGGGTGCTTTGGAGCATTTACTGTACCGCTTTTGATTTCCATATCTCACTTTTTTTTTTTTTTTTGACAAACACAGCATGCACCAAAAGAATAACAAAATGTAAGCAGAAAAACATCTCGGATCGCTGCATTGTTCACTGTTGTACCATCGGGCAAATCAAAGAAAAGCAGTTAGAGGGGATAACTCAGAGAGCTGACATCTCTGCCAAGGCCATATCAAAAGACATGCATCAGGACTTCTGAGAAAGAACTCAGCTTCATGGGAAATGGCCCATATCTGCACCGAAAATGTAATGGATTTTTCCCAGGCCTGTGCCCTATCCCTCCAGAAAGTAGGGTGCAAATCGGTTCAGCACTTTTTCAGTAATCCTGCTGACAAATAAAAAGACATGAGTGAAAACATAACCTCCTTAGCTGTAGTATAAGTAGAGGGAAACTTGTCAGTAGTTGCTGCAGATAAAAGCATTTCCCCAAAGAGACATCATACAGCAGTAGGCTTTCAGCTTTGGAGCTGAAATAGAAGATAGATTTAATTATTGGCTTGCTTATCGCTTTGGTTAATGACATTAATTGATGGACAGCAATTAATTTTTGGTTGCCTGGTGACAGTAATATGATGTATAGGTTGGATTGCTGCTTTTGAAAACAAAAATGTTTATGTATGGTACCTAACCAGATGATGAGCAGGATCTCAGAGGTTCTCATGAATACAGCAGGTTCGGCCCATGTGGCTAAAACTGATTTACTCCAACATAGCGGTCATATCATACATTACTTACAGGGCCGACTGATTTGTAGCATCAAATCATGGGGGAACTGAGTGGATGAGAGAGCAAAGGAGATGAAGATAAAGGAAAAGATTTGATTCGGGCAGGTAGTGCCTGATGCCCCGTCTCTGTCACGCAGCACTGTCACAGGAGAACTCATTACCTCTCCGTCTCCATCCTATAAATAATGTGTGGATTAACAGACTCACAGCAGGCCAATTACTTAATAAGAACAAGCAGGGAAAAAGCCATTTCTTTTATCAATGTGTCTTAAACTGTGTGTATTTCGCCCAAAGCTCTGTGTTATAAAGTACCGTTTTTTATATGAATGCTTAATATTCAGGGAATCTCCTTTCTTGCTCAGAGTTAGATCTAAGATTTATGTCACTCTTGTTTTTATAAGCTAAATGCGAATTTAGAGCCAGCATGGGCTAACATAGCTAAGCACAAAGATTGGAAACATCTGTATTGAGAGAAAACAAAATCCCCCGAAGCATACTGATTATATCTTCTTAGTTTAATCCCTATGGAGGCTGAAGTGTGTTTGTGCTGAAACACTGCCAGCACAGTAACTTCCCCAACTATCTACATCAACCTGAGGCTTCAGACAGAAACTGTCATATAAATAAACTATATTTACAAATAGTTTTGCACAAATTCAGCAAATGAGCTAAGATTTTGTAAGAGTTTAAAAGGGGCTGGTAGGTGGATCTCATTAGGTGGACTAAAGGGTGTCATGTTGATGATAACCACTAAAAAAAATTAAAGATTCATATTGTGTGAATAATAAATGTGATAACGTGGCAGATATTGGGGACCTTATCTTCACTAGTTGCCTTTTCATGATAAATTAGGTGTAATTTTTATTTGAGTTACAGAAAAAAGACACAATAAGTTACAGATGAATTTGACACTGAGGTCATTGCTTGCTTGTTTTTCTAAAATGTTCTATAGATATGACAAGAACATTGTTATCATGGAATATTTTGGTCACTATAATCATGTGGTGACTGTCTGATATCCAGAAACAGTGTACACAGAGCCAGGCTCACTGTGACCCCTGCTTCCAGTCTTTGGATTGGAGCTAACTGGCTGTAGCTCCATTATTCACCACACAGGCACGAGTGCATTATCAAACTTTTCATCCAACTATCAGCGAGAAAGCAAACAAACTCAATTCCCTCAATGACAAACTATTGCTTTGATCAAATAACCACAGTATATCCAGTGTAGTATTTCATCTTTAAGTGCATGTGCATTAGTAGTTCTCTCATCCTGCAGGGATGTAAGATGGCTGAAAGGCACTTGTTGACACCAAAGTGTAAAATATAACTATAAGGATGAGTACCAATGCTTTCTATGTGTTCCTGCTTTGCTGTCAGATGTCGCCTGTCGTCTCCTCTAATTGCCAAGGTGTTCTAATTTCCCACCACGAAAGAAAGAAAAAAAAAATCACCATAGGAATAAATCTCTCTTCCACTTTACACTGTCTCCCACTGGAGCAGCCCTTTTATTGGCAGGTTTTCAACTTTTAGATCCTGGCCATTAGTTTGATGTTGTGGAATGATTTCACTTTGAATCAAATATACCTTTGAACCTGCCCCATGGGGACTCAGCAAACGCTGCCACTGAATAACTTCAATATGAAAAAGGTGGAGTAAAAAATCCTGCAGAGAAAGTGTAGACAGCTCAGAAATGAACCAGGATTCAATAGAAATACATCTTCACTTCTTTTTTTTTAATCTTAATTTTATAGTATATTGCACTTTTAAGTGTGTCTCTGGTGAGATTTTTGGGAGTCATTGTTCCACCAGCAGGCTACAGGAGGATTTCTGGATGCTCTGCAGATATCTGTGTAAGCTATTATTGAAACACACACACTTCCTGCAAAATCGTGCATTGATTTTGGGAAACACTACACCACAGCTGAGGGAGCCTGTGCTTACTGGAGGGCAAAACAATCATAAAATTGTCAGTTTCCTAATTAACACACAACAGTTCTGTGTAAATTGAGAATGGAGCCTGTGCAAACTCATAGGTGAGATTTTTTGACATTGTTATTCACGTGTTTGCGAGCGAGAAATGTTCCCGGAACAGCATGGATAACAATAAAAATGGTTGTGGTTAAAGTCTCCATGGATCTGAGAGTCCCCAGTGGCGCCTTATTACATTTCTTTTTTTTCTGATTCTTATCTCTCGCATAATAATAATAAAAAAAAAAACCTTTAAATGTACGTACAAATTAAATTTTTTAAGCGGATAACTAACCTTTGGGATGTTGTTCATTGGATCTTCGCTGAGGGAGATCAGTGTTCCTCCTCTAGAAAATATCCAAACACCTCATGAGCAATAATAAAACAAGAAGCTTAAGGAAAAATCACTCGCCTAAACTTCTTGAAATCATCCTCCAAATGTGGAAGCTGCAGTCTGGCTCTGCATGAAGATAGCAGAGGTTTATTGGTGCCCTGTGATGCCAGTCCGTCTTTCTCTTGTGATTTCTATCTTTTTTTTTTCCAGTTTAACCTGCAATCTCCTTTCTGGTTTATGTTGTCTTAGATGTATGTAGATCCAGAGTCCAGTCCGTTTCTATCACGACTTCCATCCGGTCTTATTTGGCAAAAAAACGCAGAGCGGCGCGCTCCGCATTCAACAAGATCCTGGAGACCAGAATAAAATAAAACAGAACAAACATACAAACAAACAAACAAAAAAAAAAAAAAAAAAAAAACGACTGCAAAGTTTCCTACACCCGCTCTTGCAGCGTGTCCAAATTCCCCCGGGGGGTTTATTTTCAGCGATGCCCACTCGACTTATCCACCTGTTGGGGGGAGACTGAGCGAGCGGCGGCGGAGCAGCCAGATGCCCGGCAGGCTGTCTGCGGAGCGCCGCTGCAGATTGGTCGTGCGCACTTGGCGACGCATTGTACACCGTGGCACCGCATAAAGAGGGGGGGGCAACAACAAGACACTCAACCAAACCCATTCAGCCTCTCTGGAAACAAGTGAACACCACGCACTTCCAATTCCCTCAGCTTCACTTGTCTCAACAATCACACCCGCAATGAGAAGCTGCGCGTCGTCTCAGCGCCATCGGCGACTCCAGATCTGCTCTCTGAACACATTGACTTGTCCTCTGATTGCTCCATTTGTTTTCAAGGTCATTATATATATATATATATATATTTTTTTTTTTTTTTTTTTTTGGGTTCAAAACAATCGAGCACATTTCTGCGTGCAAAAGCGATGTAAAAACTGAAGGACATCTAGTGAACAGAGACAACATGACAGGTGGAATACAGTGAAGACATTCAGAAGGTTTCTGCTGCATAGTATTTAAGAAACTGACTTTTTCACAACCTGGAAGAACAGATTTAGTTCTCTGATGCACCAAAAATCCAGCATGATGGACATTATACAATGAACAAATTTGACACTGGTGGTTTTTATGTGTTTGCTATTATCAAATCAGCTATAAATAATGTAGTAATAGCGTCATCATGGATTCTTTTGGTCATTATAATCATGTGGTGAAAGTCTGATATTGGTCTGAATTGAACTAACTGGCTGCAGCTTCATTTTTCACCCAACAGGCATAAATGCAGCATCAAACTTTTCATCTAACTCCCAGCAGGAAAGCGAACAAACAGATTTGTCAACAAAATGACAAAAATTGATTTGGTTTGTTAAGAATAATCTTCCCAGTTTCAAGTTTATGATTTCTTCTTCAAGTTCATATTATCTAACTCAGTAATTTGGCTTTTCAGGTTTTAAATAATAAACCCTTCAGTTCTCTCAGCCTTGGGGGAAGAGAGATGGCTGAAATAATAATGATGATATTAGAGGAGCACCAAGCCACTGTTTTCCCTCCATGAAAGAAGATTAAAAATTACAATAACAAGACAAGAACTTTCATACGGTTTCTACTCCTTGAATATTGAAGAATCTGACAGTGTTTTATAACCTGAAACAAACAATGTTAAATCTCTGCTGCACTCATTCAAAAATCTGATCTGACTGATGTTGTGATTTTGAGTGGGATGAGATCATGGAAACTGTACAGCCGTCTCATGTTTGTTGGTTGATCGGGCTTAAAACTGAAGTAGCAAGTCGGACTAACCATGTAACAGGAGTGAGTTGAAGTATTGATGAATGGTATTTATGAAGTCAAGTTACATTTCCTAAGATCCACAGTCATGTCTTCCAAAAGCATATCACCTTACCAAGTTCAAAACACACACAAAAACACTATAAACTCCCTTAAACACGGATAAACTATCTGCTTCAGTCTTTCTTTCTCTGATTTATAAGCCTGTTGATGCTGTAAATTCTTCTTAATAGTGTGCAATGCTGTAGAATATCCACTGACATGTTTATAGAGTCTCCAGGCCAGGCTCATTCCTTGTGTCTGCCTATGTGTGTGTGTGCGTGTGTGTGTCTTTGTGTGCCGGTTTATCTTGGCAGAGCCTGCATTTAAACTGCAGCTCCTGTCACAGTGAAAAGTGACCAGGGACACATTTTTGGAAACACAGAGCCTTTGATTACTTCGGGCTTGCATCTGTCACAACGGAGATACCGAGAAATTAAATTGTGTTCATTGGACAGAAGATGGATTTATGGGTTTGCACCGGGGCGCTTCCACTAATGCTCTGCCTGCTCTACCTCATTTGTACATAATGAAGCTAATTATTCCAAAGCTATATCCACTTCAGCATTATTTTGTGTGACTGTGTTTCTGTTCTATGTATAAACACTCTAAGAGATTTTAAAGCTGCACTGTCGGCTTCCAATTAATTATCACCGGACCAAAAAAAAAAAAAAAAAAAAAAAAGACCTTCTCCTATCTTTGGACTTTTCTGTGTCTCCTGAAGCATTTCTTAATGATGCCTCTAATTTTTTTTGATGTACTCTAAAGGTGAGCAATAATTAATTAATTAAGGAGCACATTAATTAGTCCAGTGATACTAATCTAAGAACACACATACTCAGAGAAATGCAAAGCAATAGTGAGTTGATCATGACCGGAAGATGGGGAATTGAATGATGTTAAAATCAATGTGACATAGTAGTGATGCATTTATCAATTCTGTGACAGTGAAATAAAGTGAGCTAATATATCAGTAAGTCTCAGGTCACCCATGTCTCTTCTAAATGAAGGCTAGTGCACATGTATTGTTTTTGCAGCGTGTTAAAATGAATACCTTTATACTTCAGAGCACAGTGGCCTGGCTGACGGGTCAGGAAATGTTACCAACTCTACAAATAGTCATGAAGCTAATTCTTCTCCCATAATTGGGGCTTTAAAGTGGATTGATTGGAAGTGACATTTAAACAAAATCCAACGCGATACAAAGAAGGTGGGGGGGAGAAAAACAAGTTAAGATTTCACTTCACTTTTCAAAAAGCTGCTCGTGATAACACAGGCCCTTTTGTTGTAATGGAGGTAGCACTTCTTGCAGTGGTTGATAATATTTGGCCCAGAGGGGGAGCACAACATGACTTCCGCTGTAGAGGGATGTGGAAGAAGAGGGGGGGCTCCTTCTGTATTTTTAGGGCTGCTCAAAAGTTGCCTGATGGTGGTGAATTCCTGTCCTGTATCAGAAATGTAGTATTAGTTCAGTTGTTAATAAAACAGCTACAGGGTATTGCAGAGTGAGCATACCTGATCTGCTATTGCTTTGTTTGCTGATAAGACTGGATTTATTGATTTCTGGCACAAGATTTTTTTTTTTTTTTTTTTGGCAGGTGCTAACTTATAAACAACTGGTGACTGGCCTTGGCGTTAACAGTTGCATGGGTTTTAACAGATGGTGCAATTCTCAGCGAGGTAACAAAGCTAACAGACCCCCTCCTGTCTGTGATATTCCAGTGTGAACATCCAGTTGGCAGTGACATCTCCCTTTGCAGAATCCCCTCTGTCTGCCCGGGCCTTCCCTCTTCTTCTTGGTCCTATCTCTCGCCCACACTCTTTCACACAGCGGTGGGTTAAACCTACCTCTGCTAGAAGCTTGGCAAAGAGTTGGACCCGTTCTGTGTTACAGAGGTATATATATATATATATGTTTGTGTGTGTGTGTGTGTGTGTTCGCTGGAATCTAAACTTGCTTTCTAACCCAATTTATCTCTCTTATCTCCATGGAAACGCTGCACCGTTCCTCATCCTGTCCCAATCATCTAAGAATAATCAATCAGCCTTTCATGAAGTTAAACTGCACAACCTGTCAAACATCACGCTTATAAAACTTAAAAGGTTTTAATAATCCATCTTTTCTCCTGTGTGCTGTGTTTGGTAACAGTGGACGTGGTGGTTTCCTGAGTTTAGTGTGACCACCTCAGCCTTTTAAATCCCCATTACTCTCACGCTCTGAGAAGCTATGGGAGTAATTAAAATTGATCTGTCTCTTACCTCCCTGGAGACACACTGGGCTGATATTGCCCCCTTGACTCCCCCACACACAATTCACATCAGAGAAGTAAGAAACTTAGGAAAACTAAAAGAAAATCCATCAAAAATACAGAAACCTTGTCTCAAGTAGGTGTACAGTGAATGGCAACGATTTAGTGGTGTTTTTCTTAACAGTGCTAATGCACCTTGTCACTTCTCGATACCTGCAGTGTGTTTCATTTCCTGTCAGTTCCTATTCACAAAAACACAGTTTTTGACATTTGGGAAACATTGTGGCTTCAGTTTAATGCTAAATATGTTCTGGACACATTGAGTTACCATTTTTATTTTACCCAAGACCCAATCTTCCCCTCACCGGGACTTATCTGCCTACACCAGACCATAAAAACACTGATGACAACACATGACAGATGTTTAACATGTACATGTTTATCCAAATGCAGGTAGGGCACCGAAATGCACCTATAAAAACACACACATAAATGAGACTCAGAGCTTCTCTTTTGATTGGATGACCGTTTTCTGAGTGATCTAATGAAAATTAAGCTGATTTCAGGAAAACATTATGTCACATCAAAATGTGCAGCGTTTGATGGCGACTCTGGAGTGGCTTGGTTTATGACAGCGAAGACTGCTCTGTGGTGACCTCACAAAGTTAAGAAAGTTCTGACAACTCAAGGCACAGTTTTTGAAAACAGGCTGTACGCATTTCTGTTGACTGAGCCCTTTGATACCTTTACAGCAATAATAAAGAAACAAGATTTAAATAATTGCAATATAGGACCTTTTAGGTTGCATCTGGAGATTTGTTTGCTTTTTTTATTCTTAAAATGAGGTAAACGAAGGATTCAATCTTTTTCATACTTAATTAAATGTGAAAATAAATCTTTGTTAAGTCTAGTATCTCCAGTGGTGTATCCCATTTGTTACAGGTTTGTCTTTTTAGATGAAAACACGACAGGCTAAGGAGGTTAAATTCAAGTTACTTTGACATGAAACACCAAATTTGAGTGATGCCAAGCGGTTCTCAGTTCTTCCAGAGAAACCAGTTTGTAGCAGCAGCAGAAATGACTAACGTTGCAGGTCTATCCCTGTCCAGTCCCCGGAGAGACTAAACAGATCGTCTCAGAATAAACATATGTCCTTTGTAAGTGTATCCTGAAGCTATGCTCTACTGTGCAAGATGTTCACCAACACTGACCCTTATGAAAGAAAACACTTTGACTCCACTGCAGAGATCTATCAAGGTCCTGGCAGTTATCTGCAGTTATCTTATATTTACGTAACATTCAGCAATGCTACATTTTTTTTTTCTTTATGTCTGTGAAAGAACTGTTTCCAGAAAGCTTCAGGATTTTTTTTATTTATTCATTTATTTATTTTTTACATTTCAAAGACCAACACATTATGATTCTTATTAGGGTGATTAAACTGTGATAGACAAGGGCTGTTAAAACAGTCTGACTGTTAATGTCACCCATTCAAAGAAATATTTTATGCCTGGATCCTTCAAAAGGAAAGGAACAATTATGTTTTCGTTTCGCTTGACTGTGCTCTTTGTTTTGCAGTAACGGCGCTATTATAATCAAGATGCAAATGGCAGTGGTTGCCCTTGAAATCTCAGTTGTCTCCAAAACAACACAATACATCTAAAGTATATACCTACTTCCCCTTTATCTGTCATCCTCAGCTGTAGCTTTGACAATGGCTAGAAAGGGCTGCTACTAAATTGGATGTCTGCTGTTGGCCTTTAAAGCTAATGTGCAGGAGAAATAAATGGTTGGTCTTTTAGCATTGGTTAAACTTTCCATTCTCAAAAGCAAATCAGTTTTAAAGCTTTTACCCCACAGGACAGTAAAACAACTTAACAATGGTGAATAATAAAAGGGCAGCTTTTACTCTGGGGAAAAGTTTTGGCACACATTCACATTCTGAAATGCAACAGAGTGCATAACTTCACACTTAGAAGAGACAGGATGTTTCTGGTTCTATTCATAGAATACATGATGGTGTCTTCAATCAATTTTTCTCATTAAATTGCTTCTCAATTTATATTATTTGGTCTATACTTGGTATCGTTCTAGATTTCAATGTGTCTCCTCTTCCTAACTATAATAAACAATTAATTGACGCCAATTAAAACCGTAGTAGTTATTCAGAGTTTCCATAAACACATTTACTAGCTACTGATGAGACGGCTGCTTGAAGCACTTTAGCAATCGTCCATGTATATAATGTACATGGCAAAGTCCTCTTGTATTAATTAAGATTAAACAAGCAAGTCAGGTGTTTTCACAGAGTCTGCAATGTCAGCATATATAACGGAAAGGATTCCATTGTAAACACGATCTAGCACCAAGTAAAGTGCGGAGATGCAATCAAGTGTGTGAGCATGCTGCAGTGAATTGCGTAATTGGCCTCAGACTACAACCTCTGATGTTAATCCAAGAATGTGAGACAAAGGTGGTTAATAAAACAGCTGACGCCCCCACTTCCTTTGCTATCAGAGTGAGAGACTGAGCAGATTTAGCCTTCATTTGTTTGATGATAAAGTGTCCAACCCCAGACCCAGGTAACCCAACAGATCCATTGTACTGTTGTGTTCACAGGGTGGGGGGGTCGACAGTTTTCCGCATTTATTTTCGACCTCAAAACCAATGTTGATGTCACAATCAGTATGTTGTTTCTATTTGCAAACTGGCAGCATTTAATTGGCACAATTCACCACTGGAAGGGCTTTCACGCTGTGCCAATATTTGGGTAAAACAAGGATTGACATCAAATTTACTTCTTCGGTGGCACAAACCTGTGCCCGTATCCCGAGGTTTTGTGTGTGTTGCTGTCTTATCTGTAGCATCAGCGTACAATGAGTCAGCATAGCAGCCTATTTGACCACCAGGGCAGTGTAATCATCAAGTGTATGAAAACTCCTCAGTTCAGCTGTTGGCTTTTCTGACAATTTTTAAAGGACAAAATAGAGACATTTTCTAGAATTTATGAGATAAGTTATTTATCAGTGTTTTCATTCAATGTGATATTGCAAAGATCTCGCTGCTTTACTTGTTGAACAAACTCAATTGCATTTACAATTCAGCTCTAAATATTAGGCTTTGACTTTGTCTGAAACATAATCAATAGTCATTCATAATCAACATAAACAGTTCCATGTAAAGTTTTGCGGAAAGGATCATTTTAGTGGATGCGTGTCTACTGAAACATACAACATCTGAAGAAATCAAAACTCCCATAAGACCCAATTTACTGAGCTTCTTTTCTCTCACGTCAACAATTCATAGTATCATGTATTGCCGACACAAGTGAATAACCTCTGCAGATCTACTAGACAACGTACCACAAAGAAACCAACATGTTTCTCCTCCTTAAAGATATTTTCTGTCCATATTGTGATCGGCAGTAATTTTCCAAAATGTAATGTATATAAAACAACTGCAGCCGATATGGGGTTGCTTTTTACATATCACTTCTCTTGTATTTTTTTTTTTTTTGGGGGGGGGGGGTGTTTTGTTTTCAGTACAGGTGTGCAAGCTATTTTCACTGGCTGTTGTTTCCACCTTCCTATTCTCAAACAGATGCAAATCATTGGAGCTGGGTGCTTAAAAAGGACACATTTGTAATTATCTGTCTGTGTCATCCCTTTAATTGACAGGCAACCAGTCCTGAGTGTTTTTTTCCCAGTCCAACAAAGGTTCAAAGACAAAAAATTAGATAAAAGGACTATTTTTTTATTTTGAAAATGGGCAACCACTTAGAAATCTGAAAGGGCTGCTACTCTCGGAAATATCTCATAAAAAGCAGCAAAGCATCTCAGGATGATTATGTAACTCTGAAAAACTCAAAATTATAAGATACTATAAAATCGTTACAAGCAAAATTTTGAGCTGCACAAACATGCAATGGGTTAAAATGTGAACCATGCCGGTCTCTGTGTGTCAAAAAAGTCAGACAGAGAGAGGATGCAAAAATGAGGGGTGAATTAGCTGGCACACCTCCTGTTGCCAAGGTGACTGTTGTCCCTCGAGCTGCAGCTGTGTGTGTCCATGTGTGTAGCTGTGACGGTGTGCCCATATTTATGCATTAAGCATCGGCGTGTGTGTGTGTGTATTTGATTTGATGACAGATCCTCTCACTTTAGCGAATCATTGTGTGTGCCTCTGTGCCACAGGGGAGTTGTTGGAGACCCAGGTGTTCACGACTGACCCCCTCGATCAAGGGTGGGGGGTAGATGAGGAGTCAAAAGCCTTTTGCAGAAGAAAAGCAACTGAATAATGTCCTGAAGCCCAAATGGAGATGACAAAAGGTGTTGATACGTCTGAAGTGCGAAAGGAGGAGCCTCAAGTAAAATGCCTTGTGTGTGCGCGAGTCTCTTTGTTTACGATACTGTCTATGATGTATATAGTGGACAGACAGACACACACGTCACCTTCCTCCATCCTCCAAAACAATTATTGATTTCCTATGATTGCCAACCTCCCACTTTCTTTTCTGCCTCAGATTTTTAAGACAAAACATCATTTCCGCTTGAAACACAATTTGCTTTCCCGTCACTGGATACTGATTTACTTCCTTCACTGGCTGTCCGTCAGGTTGTTCACCACATTTTACTGACCTGGAAATAGTTCAGTAGAATGGATTCTAGTTGCAATGCATATGATCAATAAGGGGTCATTCTGAAAAAATATGAACCCACTGAAACCACAGAAAATGCAAACAAAATGGAAACTGCATGACAGTCTAGGTGTGCTTGTGTTTTGATATCTAGATTACCGGGTTCCTGTGAAAGAAAGCTAAATAATGGAGAAAGTACATTGCTGTAGGCATGATAAAAATGGTCCTTTGATGATAATCCCAGCATGCTAATATGCTTTAAAAAAACCACACCATAATGAGCAGTAAATGGAAATTAGTCCCCAATAACAATGTCATTAGCGTTTGGCCAGATTGAACAGATGATGAGGATTGTGTTGATTTAAGAGTTAAAGCTGAAGCATCACCAAAGTTGGCCTCTCCTCCGTATCAGACAGATACGGAGGAGAGGTGAAATATACGATGCTGGAAGGGAAAGGAAGCTTTAAATCAGTTTGTTCCAATTACTTAAGTTCTTCAGTTGCTCGCAATTACAATTTACTACTGCAGACATGCAATTAATGGTGTTTAAATGAAATGCTGCAGCTGCCCTTGCCCAGGGTCTTTTCACAGGTCTCCGACTGTCAGAACGGGTCTAGAAAAACATTCATTCAGCCTCTAGTTTGCTGTTGAGATCTTGTTTGTATATGTCTGTGCGTGTGTGTGTCTGTCTGCGTTGAATGGGAACAAGCTGACAAACTAAGAAATCCTAGGTTACTGTGACTCTTAGCCTTTGTGCAAATCTTTTATTTTTTTGTAAACAGCGTTGGTGCAGTCGCTGCCACAATGTTCTCATAATTAATGTTGCAAAGAGTCTCAGCTGTAATTAGTAAAAAAGGGGCTTATGAAAGCTGCTTTCAAGAAGCAAAAAATGAATGCCTTAAATGCAAAGGCACTACTTTGAATTCAGTTTTGTTTTTTTCCAAACTTTCAAAAGGCAGGAAGGTTAATTGGACAAAAGTGAAATATTCATGTCTGAAATGTTCAAAGTCAATTTGGTTAAATGGTGTAATTAATTCTGATGTTTTCCAGCATGGATAATTCTGGTAGAATAAATTTAATAGATTCCGACACACAAAACAGTCTTAATGCCTAATACACACATACAGGCTTCTGAATCGTAAAAATGTAGGACATATGAAACAGGATGCGGATTGGATTGGACTACTGCACACATCATATTTGCTTTATTAAATACAATGAAATAACTTCCACATGTGGTTCCTTGTTACTATGTGGTGGATAATGCAGCAGACAGTGTTTATTTTTTGTTCTTGCGAACCTTCTGGCACTTTGCTCCACGTTTTAACTTATCGTCAGTGAAATCCAACACTGCAGACAAGTTAGAGCCATTCGTCAATGAGAAAATTATAAAGCAGCCTTCCTTCAGCCTAGGGGAGTGTATGTGTGTGTGTGTGTGTGTGTGTGTGTGTGTGGGGGGGGGGGGGGTTGCCTAAAACTACAGAGTGATGGTACTTCATGTGTGCTATTTACTCTTTTCTCTTTGTGGGCCTGGACCTCCATTTGACACACTGAGATTTAACTCTGGGTGCACACATGGCTTATAAATGTGGCACGCTGGCTTGAATATTGATTTTTTTTTGAGGTTTAACAAGAGCACCCTTTATTGTTGACTCTACGACACCAGAATTACTTTTCAAGGCCAAGCGCTGCCAAGAAAACCTTTAACGTGGTGACGGTCAGATTGCAATACTGACATCACTGGCTCTATGGCCACGAGGTCTCCTCGCAGACAGCTAAAAGATTACCAAGATGGTTGGCGTTAGAGAACAAAAAATTGTTGCAGCCAGATAAGCCTCAGATAAGGAGTTTGTTGAATCTGCCATTGAGTCACTGCAGTTCAGATGTAGAAATATTGAGTTGTGACACTGACTGCTTATATACAAATATACAGGGAAGGAAATTAGATTTTTATTGAGAAGTTTTTCATTTAGAAAGCACTGGAGTCAAGATGAGTGATGAAGTTCCTCATATGTTATATTGTACCTGTCCTGTTGTACTGTAACCAAACACTGTGGCCCTTCCCCTGTCAGTGTTTCTTCCACTTTTTGCTCTCACTGTTCTGGAGTAACTCAACTGTTGATCTGATTGTGATCTGCCTACCACACATGCACACCCCCTGGTCATGCTTGTACTAATGCTTCAGGAGGTTTGTGGTAATTAGCCTTATCGACCTCTCCAGAGGTATCAGGGTCATGGGTTATCAGACGAGGAATCCAATAACCATGCAAATAAAGGTAAGTTGGGGAGACTGATGTGTCTTGAATTTTTTTTGTTTTTCCTCCCTCTTGCCTTAGGCAAAAAAAAAAAAGAAAAAGAAAAAGAAAAGAAAAGAGAGAAATCC
The DNA here is from genome assembly GCA_034769265.1 of Remorina albescens. Classification (NCBI taxonomy): domain Eukaryota; kingdom Metazoa; phylum Chordata; class Actinopteri; order Carangiformes; family Echeneidae; genus Remorina; species Remorina albescens. Next base: position 5,178,594 of record CM068490.1, on the reverse strand, counting down.
AATTATTAGCTCAAACTGCATTGATTGTATCTTTCCCTAATAGGGTATTAGGGGAAACAGAGAACAGGAAAGGCAGTATCTACCTCACACAAAAAAGGCTCATCTCAGGCTGCAGTGGGGAAGACTTTCATGCAACAACACGAGCCATCGGGTGCTTTGTCATCAAACAGACATTTTGTTTTCTCCAACGCTTCACAGGATCTGCTCCTTTGATTATCACTCCACATTTGAACCAGCCGAGCAATTATACCTGCCTTATGTGCCAAATCACATACAGCGTCTGCAAAAGAAATCAGACACTTGTGCCATGTCGCACACGAGAAAGAGGAAGCACAAATGAGACAGTAATGACGTTTTATAAATGAGGGTTTGTGGATCGCATGCAAGGATGACAAGTCCTGGATGTGCGACCACCCACATCAAATGCACAACCCATGTAGAAATCAGAAGATCATAAATGAAAATAATCAGCTATTTGCTATTGCAACAAGAAAGACATACAATAAAGGAGTGAGGGGAAGATCTGGAGAAGAGGAAGAAATATGGCCACATGACCACATACTATATATATATGTTCTATATGTACTTATTGTAGTCAAATATTAACACATTATATGGCAGGAATTCTGTTTCTGGCAGCTCACACTCTTTCTAAACTAACCCAAGGCTGATATTTTTTGTTTGATGTTTTCTGTGAAGATTTCTTCTGTTTGCTGTGTTGCAGTGCTGCACAGTCTTCAGGCACATTATATGACCATCAAGAGGATTGTTGAGGATTTGGTGTTAAAGCGACGAGCAAAATAGTCTCTTTTAATACCAAAAGGAAACCTGAAAACAGTCATCTTCAAACTTTGTCTGGGGAAGGTGGCAGCATTTGAAGCCAACACTCCAAATCTACACATACTGAGTTGACATAAAATGTCAAGTGTAACTCCTTCTTATTTTTATACTTATTGGAAAATATTTTCCTACTGTGGCAAATCCCTGCCTTCCAAATGCTTTCCCATAGCAAAATAGATGCAAGTTAAGAATTCCTAGCAATGTTTCTAATTGCTTTCTTCCACCAGAGAAACATTAGGAAAATCAGAAACATCCTCTCTCAAGAGGATGCAGAAAAACTAGTCCACGCATTCGTAACTTGTAGGCTGGACTACTGTAACTCATTATAATCTAGATGTCCAAACAAATCTCTGAAAGGCCTTCAGTTGATTCAGAATGCTGCTGCATGAATATTAACAGGAACTAGAAAAAGGGATCACATCTCTCCTGTGTTAGCTGCTCTTCATTGGCAGCCGGTAAAATTCAGAACAGAATTTAAAATCCTTCTGTTAACATATAAAGCTCTTACTGGCCAAGCTCCATCATACCTCAGAGAGCTCATAGTTCCTTACTGTCCTAGTAGGCCACTCCGCTCTCTAGATGGAGGTTTACTTGTGGTTCCTAGAGTCTCCAAGAGTAAATCGGGAGGCAGATCTTTCAGTTATCAGACTCCTCTTCTATGGAACCAACTTCCAGTATCGGTCCGGGGGGCAGACTCTTTTCAAGACCAGGCTTAAAACTTTTCTATGTGACAGAGCTTATAGTTAAAAAGTTAAAGTGGATTTACTCTTTAGCTATGCTGCTATAGGCCTAGACTGCTGGGGGAAGGACTGAGCACCTCTCTCTCTCCCTCTCCCTCTTCCCTCTCCCTCTCTCTCTCTCTCTCTCTCTCTCCCCCTTTTCCCTCTCCCTCTCTCTCTCCCCCCCTCGCATGCGCCGTCATACCAACAACCTGCTTCTCCGAAATCCCGGTTTCTCTCAGTTCCAAGCATGTGCACTGCATTTACTGACCATGTTTTCCTGAAGTCTCTGTCTCCCCCAGCTCCTCTCCTCTCTCTCCCCCTCTCTCTCTCTCCCAGCTCCTCTCCTCTCTCTCCCTGTCCTCATCCTGCAGGTGATGAATCATCACCATCCCATGTTCCTGCAATGCCTGCTGCTCCCACATCTTCAAGAATTCCATACAGCATCATTCCTACGAACTTCATGCAGCATCATGTTCCTGCCTACACCTGTTTGAATATCCCCTCCTCCTGCTCTCTTTCTCTCCCTACTCTACCCAACTTTGCCCCCCCCCCTCCCCCGTGCCTCTCTCTCTCTCTCTCTCTCTCTCTCTCTCAACCCAATCGGTCGAGGCAGATGGCCGCCCCCCCTGAGTCTGGTTCTGCCCGAGGTTTCTGCCTCTTAAAGGAAGTTTTTCCTTGCCCACTGTCGCCGAGTGCTTGTTCATCGGGGGATCTGTTGGGTCTCTTTAAATAATTTTATAGAGAGTTTGGACTAGACCTGCTCTATATGTAAAGTGCCTTGATGTAATGTTGTTATGATTTGGCGCTGTACAAATAAATCTGATGTGATTTGATTTGATTTGATTTATTGCCGCTCCTCTGGGGCTGCACAGCAGTTTCCTACACCTCTGAAATGATCGATTTCATCAGGGGAGCAATAAATGACACTGTGGCCTTGTGGTATTGACAGGCTTGCATTTATATTATCTATAGTCATGAGTTTCTCTTTTAACACAATGATTTATGCAGCAAAAACTGCAGTCCCAGGCTAAGTGAGTGGGTAAAAAAATATAAAAGCAGATATCTGTCTGTCAGTTTGATGTTGTATTTAATGCACTGTGTAGACCTGTAGCCTCTGCAAGGAGAGAAACTTTTGTGTTTCTTATATTCATGAGAAGAACTCAGTGTGCTGGAATAGAAATACTTGACAACTTCCTCCTCACCAAATGCACAGTGTGCGGTGGAAACATGTCTGGAGGTGCAATAATGGATAAAAAAAAAAAGAGAAAGAAAAATAAAATTGTGCACTGGACAAAAAAGGGAATTAAGATAACAGAGGATATTGGTGTAACTGTGTTATTTCCCAATTGGTGAAACAGCATCAAAAGCTTTTTTATTTTTTTTAGTTTTAAACTATTCACATCCACAACACACAGTCCACATGTAAACTTTTGGTACAGAGTTTTAGAGGATTGTGTGTTGGGGTTGAGTGGCTCACTTAGCAGTACTTCTGCAATAATAATTTAATAATTGGTTGGGGGGGGTGAGCATTACACAAAACAAATCTGAGTTACATAAGCGCAGATGGGAAGGAAAATTATACAGAATAATAAATCAAGGCAAGAAAACAGAAGAGCGAGCGAGCTGAGGAGTCCTTAAATGGCTAAAGTGCGAGCAGAAACAACACACTGTTAGCAGCGATTAAACCTTTTTGGCCCCTGATGCCAAATTTTTTGATGAACTGGTAATCTGCACAGCTGCGTTATAGTCAATGTTTCAAATAAAAAGTGAATCAATGTGACATTTTAGTCAAATTTTTTTGATATGAACACTTTCTCTCCTCAGTCAGCATGCAGAAGACTGAATGAACATGCCCTGCTGGCTTTACTCCTTCCCTTCACACCCATCCCATTAAAACTACATGCGTCTCTCTGAGAGTCGGGGTACCATCACAATAACCAAACCTTATTTTCACCTCGCATGATAGATTTTTAATCTCTAGTTTCTGGAGACGGAAAATGGAACAATTGTAAAAATGCTTCAAAAAGTGTAATCTAGCACCTTGGGAGGAGAAAGCTTTCCAAAGCCTCTCTGAGGACACCATCACCATGGAAATGACCGGTCTCTGAAAATAACAGGAATGATCAGTGCAACTGTAATTATAGGTGCAGAAACGTGAACTCCATAATTTATTTATCACTGTGCTTGTACTTTGGAGCAGATCCACATTTGATAAAAGAAAAAGAAAATACAGGTTAGGGATATTCTTTTAAAGGATATCTCACAGAGCCCTTTGCACGAATACATTAATTGAAAACAAGATGCCCTGCTTTTCGAATCTCATATGGCCTCGTTAACTATAGTACCAAGCCATGTTTACTGCTGATTCATGTCTTCTCTGAGGTTATTTCTTCAGGAAAGTATTTGCTCTCAGTATCAAGGATAACATTATAGTTTGACCTGACGAAATCATCCCTCCATTCTTGAGGACAATAGCAGCCATATTGCTGCAGCCTGTCACTTCCCTCTTTGTCGTGCGATTAGTTTCATTCTCGTTTATCTGCATAAAATTATCAGTGCCGTCAGTGATGTCAGCGGAAATCAACAGGATGAAAATGATTCATTTTGAAGCCCAGTGTGGTTTTTAAATTTTACATTACATCTATTAAATGTTTTTGTTTTTTTGTTTTTTTTTTTAATCTGAGGTGATGCATTTGAACGTATCTCTTCACTTATTTTTGTGGCTATCATTCAGAATCAGTACCAATCTTCACATTTTTTATTAAGTGTACCTTTCTTTCGCTAGCAATTTTGGTTTATTCAGCCTGCTGGGTTATCTTACATATTTCAAAATCAGCTGCTACCTCAAAACATTTATATCTCTTTGGACATATATAAAGTTTTTTATTGTTGTTAGGAATTCAAGTAGGTAAATACATATTTATCCGTTCAAAATGTTTTACAGTTTTACTTTAAAAGTGACCAAAAGAGGTATAGAGGCTCAAATGTTATGGACTGAGGAGATCCCCTGCACTTCAGGTGAAGGTTAATGGTTCAATCTTATAATTTTGTACCTGCATATACAAACGGACTGAAGGTGGTGAGGCAGCCTTTTTTTTAAATTGTGGGTCACATCTATGAAACAGCGTCCCTGAAGACCTGAGGGCAGAAGAGGATCGGAGCCAGGATCGACCCTTTCATTCATTTTAACTCCCTTCACATTTTTACTGGTACATATTTGCTTGCTTTATGATCATATACGCCCGCCACCATTTTTAGTTTCTGGATTGTTTTCTAATAAATCTTATTTAAGTCATTTAAGAGCGGCTTGTCAAGCAAATTAAGTTATATAAAATTCTGATGATCAAACTCAAGTTTTCACATTTAAGTAAAATTAAAGAATGTGGTCATGAGAAGTTTTGTTTGACTTTCAAGATAAATGAAAGCAGTATAAGATGTAAGCAGCTGCATGTTACATCTTATAAATGTTAGAGATAATAAAGATTGTGAGGCAACGAAGCCTCTGGATCTGTGCTGTCATTAATTGTTAGTTAATAGCAAAATCAAACAAATGATAATGATCTGAGAGACAGCAACATTTCACTGCAGTTAACTCGGGGAAAAAGTTGATAGTGATCTGATTATTGGCCTAAAAAGCTGAACTTGAAAATGCAGCAGTTGCAGCTCATAACATCAGGATAATGGACCTGCCTGGAGGATATAAGAAAAATGGGAGAGGAGGTCACAAAGGACAGTAACAGTGAACAGACGGCAGCTGAGTGTGGTCATACCTAATGTCTAAAAGGGGAGCAGAACTCCTAAACTCCGGAGGGGGTTATCTACTGAATGTCACAGCATTCAGCTTCACATACTGCTCAATATCAGTTTTTTTTTTTTTTTAATACAATCTTAGAACAAAAAGGTCTCTACTGGCGAGGTGCAGTGCACATTTCAGACAGAGTAGCAAAATCAAATGCGGGGAGGAGACATTTCTAATATAACAATTCATTCGTCTCTGTTCCTCAGTCCACTGAACGGTTAAGTGTCCCTGCTTTGCTTAGTGGACCATATGGAACATGGTCATGCTAAATGGGATACAGCAGATTATATGCACACTGAATAATCAAATTAAAATGAACTCAGCGAGATAGATAATGAACCTTACCCAAATGACTCTGGTACTAAAGGAAGACATTTAGGTATTATCGTCAGTTTTAGATAAAAAAAAAGCAAGATGGTATCATCTGGTACCTTGTGGATAAAAAAGGCTGATTTTCTGTAGAACATGATATATCTGAGAAAACTTCATTTAAAGAGATCATACGCTTTAATTTCCCATGTTAGGTTTGCAGGTGGAGGCGATGCTTACATGTGTAAGGAAAGGGAGGGAAGGAGAGAGAAAGCTCACAGCTTTGTTCGGTCCATTAAGGCCAAAAACATTTCAATCAAGAGCTTCAACAAAAACACCACGGGGAGCCTGTACCAAACAAACAAAACAACTAAGAAAAAGACCACAGTGAAACAACATCATGCCACTTTATACATGACACAGCTTCTAAAAATGAGTCGTGCGAAGCTGCTTCACAGCAAGCTCCCTCACTTTAGAAATCAGAGAAAACTGGTGTAAAACAGGAAGGCGTGCTTTGAAGAAAATAAATCAATTACACACTGATGATACCAATTGTAGTAAATACACAAATCCTGTGTCTATATGCCTTCCTCCACCTGAGGATAGGGTAACACTAGTGCCTTGCTGTCGTGTAAAACATCGTGAAATGGCCTGCCTATGCATTTAAAGGTTGTTGAACATGTGGTGTGGTGGTGGATGAAGAATCCTTATTGGCTTTTTGATTAAATTTAAACCAATTGTGCTGTCCTCTCTGTGTGTGAGAGAGAGGCAGAGGGAGAAGAGGCTGGCATGCTGGATGTGATCAAGTTTCATCTGGTTCATTTGGCTCAGGTGCAGAGCCTTGAAAACCTCTGTGAATGGAAATGTTGAGGGAAAAAAAAAAAAAAAATCAATATTTTTTTTAAAATTCTAGTTCATTGTATTTCAGTCCACCTTTTGCACTGTACAGGTCCATATCACAAGGACTCTGAAATACAATTGATCTGGTTGGTTGATTGATTGGTTTGTGGCGATGATGATAATTACAATGAACTCTTTACACTTCTAGTCACTCAGTAAACAACAGAGAATCTCAGCGGACAATCTGACGCGCACAATCTGAACTGAATGCTTCTCAGCTCCATTCACTAAAGGAACGTATAGATAAACAACTGCAGAAAACCCATCATAAAAAAAAAAAAAGCTTTTGTTTGGAATGAATGTCACACTACACTAAGTGTAAACCATCAATTCACCAGCCTCCATTAAACATTTATCTGTAAAAGCCCATTTTTTGTGAGGCTGCGAGGACTGAATGCTTAGAAGGTGTTAGGTGGCCTACTGCAAATAATCTTGACAGGTCTCATATGTTTTCGAACCTTCTGCCATATGGTATCAGACAGTTTGTGTGATGTCTGCAGCGATTTAGATGACAGCTTCAGGTCTTGGTCTTGAAAATATTCAAACACTGAATACTAACAATACAGCTTGGCGACAAGAATGTCTGTATTTGTTTTTCAGCAGTTCAGGCTGAAGCTGTAAAAGATGAATGTTGTTCTAAATTTTAATGCTGAAGTAAATCATCCGATGCGATGTATTTTCATACATAAATTAGAAATACTCCTGAGTTTTATATGTTTCCATGATTACAAATGCTTTGCATGGCTCAGCTCTTGAAGGTCATCAGTGGGAGCAGACTGTCAGGGTAATAATGCCCTGGTATTAACATTTTACTCAGTGATCCCAATTGCTTGTTTTTTTTCACTCAAGTCTCTCTGTGTGGCTAATGGTACGGCAACATTAGCCTACTTGTACACAACAATTGCCGAGGCAATGTTTCAAATTGTCTTTAAATCTGGTTTGTGTGTCAGCACAGACACACTGTGACTCTGCGGCGCGCCAATCTGCCCCATCATACTGGTGGTACAATGAATCACAGGCAGTTAAGTAGAAAGTAAGCAGCCTCAGGCGCTTGCTGGCGTTAAGCTTTGATCAGGGACCTAATGTGTGGGAGTATCTATCTTCATCGAAACTAAATCCAAAACCAAAATTTTACTTGATAGAATATTGATATTTACTGTTACTGGAAAATGAAGATAGCGGTGAAAAGCATTGGTGAATAATATTTATATGCAGCTCCTTCCAGCCTCCATGGTTGGTGCTACGGGATAGTCTTTTCTCTGAACAGATAATCAATAGTTCGGCTGAAAGAGAAGACGGTGGGGATGTCTAAAGAGGAGTGAGGAGGAACCTCTGGCCTTCCCAGTAGAGTCTTCAATAGAAGGTTCAACCACAGCTTCATATTAGTGCTGTAATAGGTTGGCCTTACTGCCTTACTGACCTCCTCCCTCTTACAACCACTATCAATTCACACAGCCATTGATCTTCAGATTCTGACCACAGTGCCATCATGTTGCCTACAATCACATGTGAATTTTTATTTCTCTCCAACAATAGGAGAACCTCTTCATTTATAATTCCCAGCCATTTGTGCGATTGTTAAAGTAAAGCTGTTTCTTTTCCAGTCATCTCTGATGTTTTCTATTACATTAAATGACCCAAAAGAAGACAGGGACAAAACAAAAAAGTGTTTACTTTGCATCCATAAATCAATTCATGACACAAAAGAAAGGAAATATGAACATAAGGTTTTTGTTTTATTTTTACATTATTCAATCACTGACCTTTTGAAATATTTTAAGAAGAACACTTTGGGAATTGTTTCCCAGAATTTGCAGCGCTTGTTGATGATTGCAGTTGTGTAAATTGACTAAAGTTCACAAGCTTTACCCCCCCAGTCAAAGTTTTGTTAAACTGTTTGTTTTTGTTCAGTTACAACTTTCCATGAAGCTTAATTGTCTGTTATTTGGTATATTTCTTCACGCAAATATCTGATAAAATATAATAAATTACACTATCTTGTATGTGTATGATCACATTTTTAAAATAAAAATAAGACTGGTGGACTTAAAACAGCCGTACCTATGATGATATGCAAGACATGTACAACAGAAAACCAAGTAGGCTTAGATAACTATGCACATAAAGATAGAAATTTACTGCAGTTCAGTTCTCTCTTAGAGGCACCACAAGACCAGGATTCAGTGGAGCTTTGCAGATATGTAGGATCGAAAAAATTACAGCAGAGAAAAAGCTATTTTTCTGTGAAGTAAGGCTTTTAAAAAAGAAGAAAAAAATAATCTAATTTTAAAATATGACTTTTCACGCACCAAAGGGCAGCCGGTGCTTTAATACACTGAAATACAAAAGAAAAGACTCAGGAAGAACAAACGGAGATGAGGAGATAAAACTGCAGCATAAGAAGATTTTAGATTGGTGTGAGCTTCTTGCTGGACACACTTGATATCCCCCCTACTCCTTTTTTTTTTTTTTTTTTTTTTTTTAAAAACATCATTATTACAGTACAAATGACTGGCTGGGTGTAACTTGAGTCCAACCACTTGGAAAATGTCCTCTCTTGGTCTGAAGCATAAAAACCTCCTTAGGAAATAAAGCTTTTGATTAGATTTGCTCTCCAATCTGGACACAGCATCTTTTAACTCAACACCAATGGGGCTTGTTGTTTGAAAGAGCAGGAAATCTACGTCTACTATTAAATTTCATACGGGATCATTATGTTTTTTCATATCTTTGTATTTCCGTGCACAACAGACCTTTGGTTGCAAAATACCCACAAAAACATCTCTTCAGTCGCTCTAATCAGATTGTGTCACTTTTTGTGAATAGATACAGTGCAGCTTAAACTTTTGGTACTGTCTAATCAGAAGATAAGTTTTATATTCATGTCACACACCGATAAGAGCAACAATGCTTTCACGTCATTGCTGATGGCTGTAACTGCTTTGGAAAATACCCATAATTTCACATATAAACTGGGGAGGAGAACTGCTTCCAGATGAGCCTGTCTGACAGAAAATGTATTAATGTGTCAGGAGAAGTGTCATGCAGTCCCTGGATTTAACTGGTTTACTCCATTTAGAAGAGAAAATGGACCTCTGCTTTTGTTAACAATGAACTTTTACTGCAGTAAGAGTTTAAGGATAAATTCTCAAAACTTGGTGAAAAAAGTTATATCAGTTTCTGAATGAAGTAAAGAGAACAGTTTTTAAATCAAAATTCAACACATGTACATATTATATTTGTATATATATGTGTGAGCACTGTTAGACATAATGACTTAACATAATGGCCAGTCAGTATCAGGTATAAGGTACGTCAATATTCATCGGGTGCCTTTTGTTGTAAATGTGACAGTTTGTTAAAAAGGCTCTTGATTAAGATGGCATCTCTTTCTGCTGTGGTATTGTATAGCTAAGGTGTCCTTTAATAAAGTCTTTTTATTAAGCTCAGTGGAAGACTGATGGTTTTTTGGTTATTCATCTGAGAGGGAATAGACCTTCTGAACTGGCGTGTGCTGATAAATATTCAGCAGGTGACATTTTATAGTTGACGCCAGACACCCCAAAATCCATCATGTTCTGCAGCTTAGTACGGAACAATGTGGCAGGACAAATTATTGCTCAGTCTAAAGGTGAGTTGCTGATTTGGAAATTCGGAAGACCATAAACATCAACAAGTAAATTGAGAAAATTACATTAATTTTGGAGGAGGAAAGGTTGTGATTTTCTTTACATTTATTTATTCTGAAGGGAACAAATGTATTATCCATATTATTCTAATGGTTGGTCTAAGAGAGCAGGAAAGTCTTTATTAATCACGTTTATCCGTGAAGTGCCGGAGGTGAAAAACGAAACTGAGCATCCCTTCATGTTTCTTTCTGTGACATGCCACCACTCTGCATACATTTTTCACTTCTCCCTTGATGTTGCTGCTGATGAAAGACTGGTTATATATCCTGATTCCCAGTAATCATGTCAGTGAAGGAATACTTATCAGACTAAACATGACCAAAAACTACATACTACATATGGAGTATGTAACTGCACACTAGATGGAAATTACATTTAAAGACAGTCCTCAAATTGAGCACTTTTAATCAAAATGGAAATATAAGTGTCATTGAGTACTTCAGGTATTTAATGCCACGATATGGGCAGATGACGGCTGTAATAATTTCACGCAGAACAGAAGATGAGAATCGCTGCAGCAGTTACTGGTGGTATTGCTTTTTTTTTTCCAACGCATTCTCAATCCATCAGACTGCACACTGCAGGGAAAAGGGGATAAGAATAATTTAGTGAGAGGAATTAGGTTCAATGACTTAGTGTCTGTGTGTGTGTGAGAGAGAATTATGGACACTGGGCTATTTAAGGTTGTGTTACCATGTATGTAGTGTTTTATCCTTTAGCTTTTTAATTTCTCAAATAGTTTATGTAGCATTCAAAATCACAAAGCAAAACAGATGGGAGTGTCTTAGTACAGTTATTCACTAGGCTCTATATATTTTGACATGATAGGGAATCCTGGGGCTTTGTACACAGCCCAGTCCATGTATCATTAGCACCTCTGGATGGTCAAAACACATTACTTTATCACCCTGAATAACCTCAGACTAATTCTAGTGAACGAGTAAATGTGAGTTGACATTTTTACAACACAAAGCGTCTGCTCTGCCTTCAACCTACGCCCTCTCTGAAAGAAGCTTCAGTAGAACAAGTTCACATATTATACTCCATTGGTAATTCAGATCAGTCCCACACAAATACTTCTACAGTGCCATGAAATTCCCCAGGGTCTGCATCCAAGGCCCGTCCATTATCACTGAGCACCTCTGGCTGTGCAACGCACCAATTGCACCAAAACAGATCCACCGAAGTGTAACTATTAGCCAAAGTCAACACGAGTTGACTTTCATCACATCTCCCCTCCCTTTGGGCAGTCAAACATGTGACAGCAGTCTCACACACAAAAGCTTGTTTCAGAATTTCAAACATCTAAAACAAATAAAATCACAGGCGGCAAAAAACAAATAAACCCATTTAGCTTCTAAATGGGCTTTTCATTGATGGCCGAACACAGTCCACTTCTGAACAATAGAACTATTTCATTCCCCCATTATTGATCAGGTGTCATATGTTTATGTATATACTTTATGTATGTATATATACACATGTAGCCTTAGAAATGGGATAAAACATGTTCTGGATGTACATTATGGTCCCATTTATTCTTTCATGAGTTTATAATGCTGTAAAATATCAACCACTCAAAAGAAAAAAACTCACTTTTATGTAATTTTGAGAGTAACTTTGTTGTAATTTAGTAGAGAGTTTTCTGTTTGCCTTTGTATGAAACTGTTTTCTCCTCCAGGATAATAAGATTAATTTCATAAAAATGACTGATCCTTGTGAAGTAATGTGCAGAAAAAATAATATATAATCAACATCAAAGTAATTGGGATTTTTAAACGACACTTATTAACCACTGACTAATAGTTATGTTAACCTCTCATCAAAATATCCAATTTGTGTACATGACCTCTTTTCTACAGAGCTTCAGAATAATGAGAGTGTGTTCTGTACAGGTTATCACCTTGAATGGGTCAAACTGTAGCCATTCTTCTTCTCCTTCTGTCCTGTTCTTTTTCATATCCTGCTCCGGTAGGTGAATACAAAGAAACATTATTCAACCTGAGGCAATGAGCCAAAACCTGTCCAATGGTTAGCAGGTGCACAACGGGTAATGTTAATAGATGGCTGGTGCCCAATCCCTAAACTGTCTTAATTATTTGATCCCTTTCTCATCATCTCTTGCTCTCCCTTAGCCACCCATACAAGGTGCAGCGATATCAGCGGGGTCTCAGTGGCACATAGTGTTGTACCAACCAGGTCTAACCTCACTGTAGTGTAACTATGCATATCGGTTGTGTGATGAATTATTACGTTATGGAGATGGAGATGATTCTGTCTATAATATAATGAGGATGGCAAATGAGCTTTGTTCACAATCTATACTGCCCTCTGACTCACTATACCTACATTATGTACGACAGTATTCATTAACCTCTACTCCAGCCTTTATGCATACACACACAAACACACACACACACACACACACACACACACGCATGCCTTGCACAGACCCACTCTGAACTCTGGTTTCTCTTGAGCAGTTATTAGTCTTCTCACACGGCAAATCACAGACCTCTGAGCTTTTTGTGAATTGGAAAAGGGACGAAAACTGAACTCATCTCCTCTGTCAATAGAGACACGGTTGACAAAAGCAAGAAGGCCTCGGGGCATTTGGAATCTCTTCCGCTTTTCTAATTTGTCCCAGACACTGCAAGAGAACCTTCATTGAATCAAAACATGTTTAGACAACAATTTGTTCAACAGGCACGAGGAGAGGTGTGGCAGCACACATGGAAAACAGTGAATTAAAATAAACAGTTCGTGGCCTCAAAAAGACAAGGGAACAAAACAAAGACAAAGAGAGTACGTGTCATCACACTGCAAAACATTAGCATAACTGAATATTAATGAAAGCACAAACCGTTATGCCTCAAACATCAGACACCACCACTGTGTTGAATATGCGTCTGGAGACAAATTCATCATCAACAAGCAAACAAGCAGGTATTTTGGCATGCAGGTGTACAAAATGGCATGCTCCTTGCCCAACCATTGGAAACTTACAGATAATGTGACTGAATAACTGTGAAAGAGGCACAGATGGCTCCACCATCTCATCTACAAGCACAATGCTGTGACTCACCAGTCCAGACCTAACGCCTAAAATTAGATTGCCAGAATTTTCCCCATTGAGAATAAAAACATCTCTTGCATTTACTACTTGATAAGGTTTTAGCAGAGCCTTCCAGTATATCACTGCTGAAGCAAAATAGAAAGAACTTGTCATCATTCAGAGCACACAGCTGTAATAATTGAATGTAGTTTTCTTCTAATTGTGTTTCTTCCTAAGCCACCTAAGGGGCACCAAAGGTCTGAGGTCTGGAGAATTGTTTAATATGAACAACTGCTTTAATAAAAAAGCAATGAAGAGTTTTGTTTCAGAGAACTGATTAAACTTGATAAATTAAATGTCGTAGATTCCTGTGAATACAAAATGTTTTATTTACTATTCATAATAACCTAACAGATAAAAAAAAAAATATTTGCATGGATTCATTTGCTCCATGTGCATCAGTGGAGGGAAACACTGTTGTTTTTGGCACTATTCATGGAATGGGGTGGGATTAAGAGGGACCCATTTTCAGGTGTATTAGAGGTTTGCATTGCTGGTAAAATAGATTGTTTTCCTTGGGTGCATTTTAAAAGTAAACATTCAGGCACAAAAGCTTCTTCTCCGAAAGAGGAAACCGATATCTTTGTGCCAGATGAGCAGAAAGGCCACAGGCTAATATATGACATCTAAGATGAAATTAGTTTAGGGTAACATTTGTTTTCCGAGTTGCCCTGCTTCTGGGAGAACAGTTGCCCAGAGTCAGAGGAGGTTCGTTAAACACAGACTAACAGATGCAGCGGTGCACCACCACGACAGCTTTGTTACGGGAACACTGCCGCTGTCAGGACTCTGGCAGCTTTGCTGTTGTCGATTCTTGCAATACATGCAGCATGGTGAAGAATAGTAGCTCAAACTCTCATTCTCACAGCTGCTTCTAATTGGAATGAGTAGATTTATTTTTATTTCTCACTCAAAGGCATCCAATTTAAATTGGGCAACATACAATGAACTGGCACAGACCTAGCCTGCTGTTTGTGACACAATCCTGATGAGCATGTGGGCACTGCAAGCAAAAATCTTTGTGTGTGAATCCAACCAAAATACCTCCGCGAAATGATGCCATGCACCATGAGCTGTGAAAAACCAGCGCAGTGCCTGATTGTTTCTGAAAGATTGCACTTTCCCTCTGATGCTTTGAAATCTCACTGTGTTTATCTGCACGCGTGCTGGTCTGTGTGTGAGACAGATCTCCATCACTTCAGTATAGTACCTGTAGTTTCCCCCAGCCTTTCATCCATTAAGCCTCTGACTGTGGGCAGAAGCCCTGAGTACACTCTGTGCTGACCTTGGTGCCAAAAAACAGCAGGCTGATCTTCACCAGCTTCACAGCCTTAAGTGTTGACAAAACTGGTTCCTTTTACTCTCTCTACATCTCTCTCTCCTACTGATATGGTTAAGTTTTTACGCTAGTATCTTATCACACTTTTCTTGCATCACACCTTAGCATGTACCCAGGGGACACACAGGATACAACTGCTATGGATGAAAAGCGATTGATGTTAGAACTGTTTTCTGGCAGCACGAGCACATAAACTCTGAGCATGACTGTTTAATTAAGAGGAAACTGAGGTTTGGAGGATCACTATCGGGGATGTTGTTTTCCCCCGAACAAACAGCATTTCATCTTGAATCCTTCTTCAGTAAGTTCTGATATAAAATGAACAGGAGGTATAATTGGCAGAGGTTTAAGCTGTGGAAATTGGTTATAAATATAGCAAGTGGTTGATGTGAAGGCATATTTCATGCATCTTGTAAAAAAATTAAAAAAAATTAAAAAAATACAGACATTGAGGGCATCCTCTTACCTGGATGTATTCTGATTTAATTTAACATTACCATGGCCCAGTATCAGGATGTAATGAGAATGGCAGACTGCTTTGCAGCTCTTTGGTTAGCACACTAACCTACAAGTGTCTAAGATGGCTGTAGTTATATAGATACTGTTTAATATGTTAAATTGTTTACAGAAAGTCCCTCCCCCAATGGCGTATAAAGCAACTGTCAGTATAGGTCGCAATATTTATTATCATATCTGTTCTACACAGACAAATCCCTCTTCTGCTGATTCACATTTACAGTCCAGTTAATATCTTCCACTCGTGCAAGTGCATTAACATTAATGTTAATTCGGTAATTCTATGACTGAATGTTTTTCTTTAACTATTATAAATTAAAAAACAGGTTAAGAATTGCATTCATTGAAACTTTTCCTGGAAAAAGATCGTCTACACCAAAGATATTAGCAGCACTAAGTACCAAGAACCTTTCGAAAAATCACATGGGAATACTGAGTAGACCAGCCTGTGCAATTAGCTCTCCAAATAATTAGTCCAGTCTAAAACCAGTGCTGCTCTGGTATATTGAAGAGAAACATGTAGAAAAGCTGATGTAGGAGAGCTGACAGGGCAGAAGCAACAGGAGATACTGAGAGTGGTATGAATTATGTATTTGTAACAAAGTACCTGGCAGTGGGGCAGCTTATATATTTCAGTTGATGGTGTTGCTTTATTTGGAGCAAAATCTTTTAAATTTGGTCCCCCACACATTTATGTTCTGGCCTGGGAAAGAGCATCAATCATCTCTGATAAGCATGAAATGTTTTCAATTTGCTCCAGCGGTAAAGTCTAATAAAACACAATTTTATATAAATGCTTTTTATTTCCTTTTGTGAGCCTTACAACAACTGAAACATTTGAAGGTTGATCCCCTTTATTTTTTGTGTAATTTGCACCACAGTGATTCATTGTACACTGCATGTTCGACCCTGCCTTTCATTTCAGTGTCGTGCCCTGTATTAACTGGAAAAGTGGAGCTCTGCTTTCATCCATTTATTATGTCAAATTACAATTCATTGCAAAGCTCAAACTGTCATTCACAATAAAGCAAATAGCCTGTTGGAAACCAAGGGATAAAGATGACCCACCCCCACACACCTCATGCCAAACTAACCCTCATCTATCTATAGCATCACACTGTCTCTGACAGGTCCCCCATTTCAGCTTACCTCACTTGGATATCTGCAGCTCTGCCACATATTAACTTCTTTCAAGTGTTAAGTGTGATGGCGGCTCCAACATTTCCCCTCCTCCACCTCCCAGTCTGGAACAAGGTGTCATCCAAAACATATTAACTGGGGCAGGAACACATTAATGTGGCATCACCAGACAAATTTAAAGAGCGCACAATGGGAAGTAATATACAACAATGACAATATGCAATTGGTTCTATGCTGCACAAATTCAGCATTCAATATTCATGTGTTTGGACTACTGCAGAGGAGCAGGCAGGGTCAACCAAACAAAGCAACATCCATGAAACCAATTATGAGGGTGATAGCTACGGGGAAATGATGTATTTAGATAATGAGAAGAAGAACACTGTGTGCCTATATGGTGTTTGTATGTGAGAACATAAGATATTTTCAGTGCATAAAACAGGACATTGGCCATCTGCAGTGACTGACAGTGTTTACATGGCAGGGGAAGGAGAGCCATTACTGCCAGACAGATTAGACCTAAACACAGATACTTAGACACAAGTCTCCAGCCCATCACCATCAAATTAGACTAAAAAAACTGGCAGAAAGAACAAGACCTTTACAAATATTTTTTTTTTACCTTAAGACTCGTTTCAGAAACGTTTTAATTCTATCTATAAATAGAATATGATAAATTGGAGATGTGACATTACACAACAACATCAACTTATCGATATTACAGTAAATGCACATATTTTCTTCCAAGTAAAGTTATCAGCCACAGTTGTAGCTCTCTCTACCACAAATGTGTGTTATCATCTACATTTGTCAATAATAACATATCATTAAACCCAGGGGGATTTTCTTTATTAAATGACACTGCAGTCCTGTAAGGTTTAAATGTCATATTTGAAACAGTGTGGCATATTTTTAATCCTATTCTTTTCTGCTGCAACGGACACACATTATTCTCCATAAAAGCCATTAGATATTATTCAGTCTGCATTAATCACTTCTTAGCCACGGATGGTTGAGCTTGGACAAATAATACACAGTAGAAGCAGTTAATCTATTTTCTTCATATGAACAAACCCCATATGCACAACAGACTAGACTTAAAATAACTAGACAGTTTTGTGCATAATCTCCACACAAAGCACGGGAATATTTTTCTCAGTAGTGCTCTATTCATTAAGCAAAGGTTTCATCAGTTATTGTCTCAATGAATGAAGTGTCCCAGAAAGTTAGAAGGAGATTTATTAAGAAGGTAAGAATCAATCTACTGTCACTTTCAAATGTCACCAACACCCTGCAGAGAAGCCTGCCCTTTCCTTTACCCTCTAAAACTTAATCAGATAATTAGAAGTTATTCTGCACAGCACATTTGGGCCAAAGTCTGTGGCCGGTGAACTGCTGACGAACTGAAGTCCTCACTGATTAGGAGAGAGCTACCTTACACACAGAACTTGAAAAGCTCCGTGCTGCATGACAAATGGCCCCCACTAAGCAGGTTAGTATCGATTACACAAAGGCTATCCACTCCAAAATGAATCCCGTCCAATGAGGCAAAAAATGACCAAAAAAAAATTAGTAGCGCAAACTCACAAACTCCCATTGATTTTCTCTGTTTAGTGTCAACTGAGTGATCAAATGTGGTATGTGTATGTGCAACTGTTAGGCTTTTTTAAAATATAAACTACGACATTTTTACAGCTTTGGCATCAAAATACCTACAAACCTTGTTAGATGTGCCAATCACACGTATCCCAGCATAATTGTGGTTCAGTGTGTTTGGCACAAATTCTGATTTTCATCCTATAAATACAGTTGGCCCTGTCTGCGTGTGTGTGTGTGTGTGTGTGTGTGCGAGATGGCAAACGAAAGGGACTGAGCTATAATCATAGACAGTCCAATTAGTGCTTTGGGCCTCATCTTCAGGAGTGTAGGCAGCTGAGGTACAAATAGATGCACTGCTCATTCTCACATGCACAAATATAAATGCACACATGTTGTTTATAAACATACTCTGGGAGGATAATAACCATGAAGAGCTGTTTAAAGGTCAGTACTGATAATGATCATTTGCTTCTTGAAATAACTAAGAACTATCTGCCACATTTAAGGGTCTTATTTGTTTTGATTCTGCAATTCCCGGTGCTTTTTTTTTTTTTTACCTTTTGGAGAATGTGAGGATGAGCAAGCCTTCAGTAAAGCAGACACCATAATGCCTTTATGCCGACCTGCAACAGGAGGCTGCTCTGTCGGCGGTGCATTTGATTCCCATCTTTGAATAAGGACAAGGGTGAAAGAAAGACGGTAAATGACAAATTGGATGCAGCATTTTGAAGACGAAGATGGTAGAAAGGGAGGGAAAAGGAGGGGGATGGGTTCAAAGCCGTGGCAGCGCATGAGTGGGGGAACTTAAAATAAAAAAGACACATGACAAAAGGAGGGAGAGACGCAGAAGAAGAGCTGACAAATGAGGGATGAAGCAAGGGGGAAAAGAAAGTCACTTTTTCTACAACTGAAATCCAAACATGCCAAATGCGTCACTAAGCTATTGTCTATTTTGTATTTTAACAGCTTTTTCATATTGTGTAAAAACAAAACGTGATGAAGCTGAAATATGGTTTGCTGTTAATTATCTGAAGTGTAGATGTGTCACCAGAACCGAGCATACGAACATCCTTCATAAAGCCTTCCATTTCATATCTTCTACCGTGCCCTCATACTCTTAACACCACCTAAGCTTCTCATTCTTCCATATCAGTCTCCTAGTTACCTTTTGTTTTTCATGCATCCCTTCTCACACCCTTTGGGGGGCTCTTACTCTTACAACCTCTGATCCAGCCTGAATAAGAATTATAATTAAAGTAGATGCCCGTCTGCTCTCCAGCTGTTGCCCTTTAAATGTGCCTCAATCTCGACTTTACATTGACGCCTCTTTAACTCGCCTGCCACCTTAGAACCAGCCTGTTGGCAGAGATGATATGCTGTTGACTGCAGATTATAAATATGCATTGCACACGGGAAGTACAGGTTGTGGAAAGAGTATAAAAATAATTTTTTTACTTTGAGGAACTGTCATCAAGGGGAGTATAATACATTATTTATGTAAAATGAAGTTTGAATACAAGTATTAAATCTGTAAAAAAAACAAACATTTTTCCCCTACAATTGCTTTATATTTACAAAACCCAGAGTGTCTGCACCTAACCAAATTATTCTGTCATGCAGCATTAGATTTTGATGTGTGTGTGCGTGCGAGTTGGTATGGTTTAATAATATATCTATGCAGCCTCTCTCTTCTATCTATCCTTTATTTTTTTTGGGTACGAGTACACCACCGTGATAACGACTTGTCTCCTGCAGTGCGTCAAGAACAGAAAGGTGTGATGTAAAGTACCTTGGAGTATACAAACCCCATGTCCTGCTCGCTGATCCCCTGGGTTACATTTGGGGACAACTGCTTTGCTACTTTGCTTATCTTGCCCTTTCCATGTTAGCACAGCCCATGCAATTTACTCCTCAGCTCAATGCTAATTACAACTCAGTGAGCAAGGGATTATGCAAAGTAAGTAAACAGAGAAAGAGTGACACAGGGGTTTCTCTCCTGAGGTCACTTTGAGATAGCGTTCACAGATGATTATTCATCATCTTGCTAATTAATTGAAGCTGAAAAAAAAAAAAGCACAACTAAAATTTCAGTTTGTTATTTGTTATTGTTATTTGCTACAGACACAGATGTTTTGGATACCATTTAAACTTAACAAGATTTGGATGTTTTGATTTTAAACTTGCAAACTTCAAAAAACAAATGAAGTAGATGCTGCCATTATGACAACTATGAGAGGACAGTCTGTTGTGGATATGATTACTTCAGGCTTTTAGACAACAGAACAATATGTATGAAAATCTTAAATGCGTTTCTTTGACAGAATTTTCTCCTGTCTTTGGAAAACTGGTTATGGTGTAAAAATGAGGAACAGAAAAGAATAAGGTTCAGTGTCAAATTTGTTAAATACAGGTATATTATGAATATTATATTAAATGTATAGGTAAAACTTGAGTCTGGTCCTCAATAAAGTCTCAAGGGTTTAATCACATTGTTTACCGCACATTAATTTCCTTGTAATACCATAAACACTGAGAGTTGAATAGAACTTCTGTAATCTCCTCAAAGGTTAATTAAGAGTAACAGCGGTATTATTTTGGGCTATATTATATTGATTGGGATACACTGCAACTGAGCAACATGTAGAACATTTCTTCATATCAGTAGCATCCAACCCATCACTGATATAAAGAGGCTCAGTAAGAAGAAACAATGCAACATAAGGTCTGTTCCCTTTTCCTGAAGGTGACAGTCCAAGATAATACTACCGTCTCTTCACCGATGACCTTTTCAAACACTGAAATACTGCTGTTGCATGAATTTGGTTGTATTTGGTTATGTGTGCACTGTGCACACATGATCACCTGCATAGCCAGCAGCATTAACATTGATTACCAGTATACATCTGCAAGTAATTATTTCACTCTCTAGCCAGGAGTCCTGCTCTTGGTATGGTAATAAAGTCTATCAGTGGAGGCTGCACGGTGCACTGAAAGCAGCTGCTGAGTTTTGCATATTGAACCCACTCTCAGACCTCCTCCAAGAGAATGATGGGATTGTCACATTTTCATCTGCTGCCTCTTCTTCAAAGCAAATATGTCCTCACAGTGGTGAAAATGGACAGTCAGTCCATTGAAAACCTGTTTCTTTGTTGAACCTTTACCGAGCTAGGATTTTCTCTTTACATCAAGCATAAGATCAAAGGAGGAGCTTCAACCTGAACGCTTCATTAAAATGTTCTGCTGCATCTTGGACAAGCTGAATTAAACCACTAATTCAATGCTACTTGCAAGATGTAAAAAAATTTTCAAAAGATCTTGTCAGCTTTTGATATTTCGAGTGTCTCACCCCAGTATATTATCAATAAACAAGACATACTTTCTTATTTGCTTTCATGCCACCGCCCTAAATGCTTCTTTTTTCATTCACCACCATATAAGATATCTTCCTTTGTTCTTTTTCCCAGCCTTTAAATGCCTTCCTCTGCATTTGTACTTTTTTCTGGGGGAGAACCATCACTGAAATCCCAAATGTATGTGCATTTGTGTCTGCAGTGTAACTCTGAGTCATCATAATAAGTCTGCTCCCATTCTCTTTGCTGCATGTCTTTCCTCTGCCTACACAGCATCACCATCTGTCTCTCACATATCTATTATTCATAGAGTACGAGGTGGTGAACTTACATAGGTAGCATCTCAAAAGGCATTTGCAAATTTTAATTAAGACACAAAATTACTGAAGATTAAAGGCCAACTTACTAGTTTCTGGAGTTTTCAACTGTCTCACAGTTGGTGAACAGAAGTGTCTGTTATTATGTGACCTGTGTGTTGAACTTCACCCAAAGTGGATTCCTTGATCCTTTCTTGGTCATCTGTGTTTAGTCAGACTCTCTTCCAGGTTTCTCCTCAACCCATTGATCAGGCTATACATGAGAAACTGCACACCACTCCGGTCTCCATCTTACTGTAACTCTCACTAAATGTTTTGACAGTTCAGCTGCAAAAGGAAGTCCCAGTGGGATGTTTCTGGAGAAGTAGGTCTTTGTCCTGCTCATCATCATCCCATAGTTCCACGCCTTCCTTTTAACAAAGTATATATATATGACTGGCCATTAAAATGGACATTAAAAAAGGCATCACATACATTTTTTCACATGCAGCTCTGATTGATCTGGTTGTCACTGATGAGAAGAACCGAAAACTGACCTGAGGGGCTCCATACAAACTGAACTACTCCTGAAATACAAAGATAGCTGGAGTCTCTGCCGGTCTTCACCAGTTATTCAGATGTGTGATCATTCAAACTCAAAGTAAATCTGAGAAAGTCTATGGCCTGGTTCATGCTTCCTGTTTGGTTTGATGACACCAGTGAACAGCTTGATGTGACTGACCTTGATGTTCAGGATTTTCACACTTTGATAAAAAATTTGTATGACCACGTTGAGATGGCAAAATGCTGAGATGCTGCCCACTTTGGCAAGACAATCCAACCATGATTGCATAATCTGACACACCTACTGTTTTTATTCCAGCATTAACTCAGCTCAGATCCTTGGTTCAGGATTCATATTGGGCTGGTTACAATGATATATCCATGCAAACATAGACACATCAGGTCTGTCAGCCGGAGTTACACAATTTTGGCTTCTGCTGTAATGTAGAGACACTGTGCACATTATGTAATCTCTGGCATAGTTATATTAATGTTATGCAACTGAATGCACATGTTGACAGGTATAAGTCCTGGTGTTCTTTGTATGCTGTCAACTTCTGAAATGACTGAGATCTGGCTGATTTTTTAAAAACAAACAAACAAAAAAAAACCCCCAAAACAAACAACCAATAAAGAAAAACCCGAACTCCAAAACAAATATTATTTAAAGATGAATATTAGCCATTTTATGGTTTTCCAGTCTACATTATAGCAATTTGAATCAACATTCAATTAGCTACAGTTCCAAGCACCAATTAAAATATTGTTCACAACAAGCAACACAATGGCGGCTTCAGACTGATTTGATTTCCTATTAAATAACTTCTCTCACCCGTGTACTAGTAGCTGAAACGCACAAATTTCACACAAACGTCAAAAAACACATTTTCTTGTCCAGGACAAAATATTAAATTAGTTAAACTTTACCTGAAAGAAGGCGCCCATTTAAACTTCTCTCTTGTTGTATGTCGCTCAAGGAAAACAGAGTGCGCGTTACTGTTGCTATTTACGGTAAGTGTTAGTCGTTCAGTAAAAATGCCTGTCGATTATTAGCACAAAATATACCGTCACTGTTTCTTATAATGAACTGTTTCGGGAGGGGATTTTTTTTTTTTTTTAGCGTTTTCAAAAAACTCTTAAGTCATTCACAAAACAGTGAACACAAATAAATGTGCGGCAAAAAAATACTACTAGGTGGATGACGTGTGCATGTAAGGGTCCTTCGGACTTCCGGGTGTGTATAAACAGTTGGCTAACGAAGTCGCCTTGTGAAAATGTGAGTTTTTTTCCCTCGTGTTATGCCAAATTTATCTCAGTATTTGTGATGATAATGAATGAGTCTGGATGTGCCAATGAGCCGTATTCACTCCCTTCGTTAGGTCTAAAGTCACGTTTAAAATCACGCTGACGTCGGACCCCCGGCTGCCGTACAAAGTGTGAGTACACTGACAGCTCAGCACTGACAGCTTTACATCTCTGTGCATTTACTGTATAAGAACTGGATTGAACACCAGTTTAAACCACAAATTATGATATTATTCACTTTTGTGAAAAACTATATTTTTGTGTCATATTTGAGCTAAACGAGCGTTGAAACATCTGTTAGTGTAAAACTGTGATTTACATGCTGTCCCTTAATACAGCAGCTAACAGTGCTGTTGATAGTGTTTTCTTTTTATTTGCATACTATTAGTATGGATAATAATATCTTGCTTGTTTTGTGGGAAATGTAATACCTTAAATGCACCTGGCCACTTGGGTGTTTGTATGACTCGTATGAATAAATCGTGTGTGCCCACATTAGAGTCCTGTGATGTAAACACGGCTGAAACAATAACTAATATACATTTCCAAAGTCAAAATATTATAAAATGAATTTTAAGTGTTACAAAGGCAATAAAAAAGGATGGATGAACCAACACAATACTAATAGTTGATGGGGTCTTCCTTGAATATCAACACAACGTCACTTTTTGTTGGGTGGATTTCATCAAATGTTGGAAATATTTATTTCAAATTATGGTTCATATTGACCTGAGCTGCTTCTCCTCGTTATTCAGATTTGTCACTTCCTTATTCATGCCTACCTATTTCTAAATCTTTTCTACTGGATCCAGATCTGGTTGTGTTGTTATAGTCATGATACCAGTTTGAGATACATTTTTCTTGGTGCCTTGAAGCATTATCCTCCTGGAAGTAGTAGTCAATAAATAGTGTATTTTATTGCCATTGGAAATACTCAGAGTCTGGCACTAAAATCATGACTGATTGGTATTAAGTGGCTTGAACTGTGTGAAGAAAACACTGCCCACACCATCATCAGCAGCCTGGACTGTTGGACTGTTCATGCCAAGGCTGTCATCTGCTGAAGAAATCCAGAGTCAGGTGTAAACATTCCCAGACCTCCCTGTCCGTATCTGCTGGATCATATGAATTATCGTGCTGCTACATGATTAGCTGAATAAACAGCTGGATAGGTGTTCCTAATAAAGTGCTCATAATGATATATGTGAGCAAATGTCAGCCCCAATAATATGCACATATGCACACATCATTGGGACAAAAAAAAATGTTATTCAGTGTTTTTAAAAGGGGGCACATATCATAATTCAAATCTCCTTTGGACAAGCATCCCAGAGTTTGGGGTCTCTTCACCTCTGGTCATTGCATTGGTTCCATAAACAGGATTACATAATTTAGGGAGATTTATCTGTGAGAAAATTGTGAGTAAATCTCCATTGATCAAAACAAATAACACAGGCATGATGGGTGGACCTTGTAAACTTTTAATCCTGGTGAAAGTAAAAAGTAGAGTAATGACTGTGACATTTATTTGGCGCCATCACACTGGGGTTCAAAACAGAGAGCAATAAAATTAGCGCGGAGTCATCCTCTGGCTATAAAACCCATAATTTCTACATGTGCACACTGCAGTCCATGTCAACTGTGTTTTGTCACATTCCAGCACAGACAGTTGAGTACAATGAGGTGTTGACTTCTCAGCTGGTTCTCTGTGAAATCTTCACACTTAAACCTATGTAGTGACACCAAATCAACACCTTTATTGTAAGTGAGATCTGTGTAAGTGGGATCATTTGCAGTGTCACCATTGGAGCATTTGTCTTTTGGAGTATTGAGAAGTTTACTTTTAATCTGCGCAGTACAAAACTTGTCTTGTCTTCATACATATTAAAGGATCCAAAAAGTTTATGTATAACAGCCAATAAATCATTATTTATTTTGTTCAGTCAGGCTCTAATTTCCATTTGGACCTTAAAGTTTGCTGGTTTGGCAAATACGGTATCAGAAATTATATGTGAATTTTACAAAACAGAAAAGGAATTTTAGTTTCTGCAACTGCAAATACATAGTTTAAAAGTGTTGATGGATTTTGCCCTCCACTACCTCAGTTCCTTCCATGTTACCTTACTTGGTCACTGCTTCTCCTAATTTTTTAATTTTTTTATAATCTCACATTTCTGAAAATATTTGTCTTGATGTAGGTTTTTATAGCCCTTGGAGCATGTAGGAGGGGTCCTCCACTGAGAAATGTTGTGTTGGATCCATTGGAGTAAAGTAGCAGCTATCTGAAAGTGTGTAACTATTTGTGCCATAAATGGTCTCATGCTTTCATAGAAATGAGTCAGACAGAAGTAATGTTACACTCAATTGAGCCTTGTAAAGAAAATTTCTTTCCTTTTTATTCTGTGGGGATTGCAAAGAGGGGCGCTCATAGTGAATGGTCATAGATATACACTTCTGGAGCTGCTGTGGTGTAAGTGTTTAACCCTCAAACAGTGGAGTGCTTGTTGATCGACACTCAGGTCAATAGGTTGAGAGACAATATTTAATCATGGCTTTCCTGCTTTAAAAAGTAAACAGTAAAAGATTGGGGAATAAAGTAAAGTATTTTGTGGTCTTTTAAATTAAATCCTTGTTGATTTTTTTTTTTTTTTTTAAATTTATTTTCCATAGACTAAGTGTCCCAGACAGCACACCGTTCACAGCAGTTTTGAAGTTTGCAGCTGAGGAGGTAAGCTTACGTTATACAATTCTTCTTTAATGTTGATAGCTGTTATTTGGCTGAAGAGTTCAGATGAGGTCAGATGAATCAACTCTCTCTCATAAATGGAGAAAGGAGAGAGGATGCTACTGAGTTTTTCCTCCAAACACTTGCAGGGTTACTTGCTTTATAAAGTGACAGACAAACAAATGTACTGTTTCTGACACATGTTCAGGGTCTAATCGTGTCATTTCATTAAGTTTAGCCTAAATATAAACATTGATGTTGTAATATATATGTGCAGATTATGTGGGATAATTTACAATGTCACTATTGAGCTTTTCTCTCAGAGAGCGCTGACAAATTGACTTTCCATCTGCTCAGCACATATGCTAGTTTATTTAGGTTTTATTTAGGGATATAGCTTTACAACAAGACTCAACATTTGTTGCTTAAAATATGGAAAACAGGCAAAAGAAAATAAAGTCATAAATAAGGCACAAATTAATACATAATATATCAGGAAAAATACACTCATACTGGTGTGAAACCTTGAAAGGTAGCATTTAAACACGGCCTGTACTAAACTGAAGTCTCGGATCTGTAGGTGTTAGCAGACGTTTCAGCTGCATATTTCAGTCATATATCTTAATCAACTTGTATTTTAATCAATACAGTGATAGGCCGCACAGGCTGCTATTTCCACGTGTCCCACATGCTTTATACACATAACCAGGACCTAGACCTTGTTCCATTTAATGTCCATAAAGATACAGCAGCACAGAGGTTATAGTATCCTAATGGAGGACTGTGGCTGCTGCTGCTGATGTGCAGACAGGGCATTAATATGTTTTGGCACAAACCAGCTCCGTGATGAGACATAAATTTCACATTTTATGTCTTGTTTTGTGTCGTCTAATACTGGAGCCTCCATCAAGATCGAGCACCTTTGAGTGGGATACTGTTCATCATTTTGACCAGTAAAAGAGCAAAGACTGCTGTTCAGAGAGTCACTTGGATGTTTTTCTTTGGCAAAAGTGGTTGGTATTTAATTTAGTTTCATTAACCACTGCCAAGTTCACTTTTAATTAGCATGAGTGTATTTTAATCCTTGATTATTAAAACAGCAGCTTATGCATTACAAAACGAGATAGAGACACCTCATACAAGTACAAATTATATCTCCATATTTCCTAAAAGCCCTAAATAAAAATTGATATTATTTTACTTGGTAATCATCAGGGGCTGATTTGTGTTAAACTGCAGCCTTTTAAAATTGCTGTTTTATCCAGCAATTTAACATCACACCAAACAGAGCTCCATCAAGACTCATTAATTCTTCATCTAAACATTTTCTAATGTGTGCAGCTTGTGGTACCTGGCAGCAGTTTATTGAACAGTAGTCTGCTAACTCTGTCTCCACATTGACAGGCTGTTCCTGCAATCCTTTCACTGCAAATCCAACCAGCCTACACCCCCTCTGTCCAACACTGAAGTAGGACATGTATTGTACATGTGCTGAGTCATTTTTCTCCAGATATTCAACCATGGCTATCTTTCCCTCGGGCTCTTAACTAATCATTTTTCTTTGTGTGTGTGCATTCTGGTTCTAGTGGGGCTGTATTTTTCTGAAAACGGAAACACATTTGCGTCTGACAAGCTTGAAAGTTAGCAGACAAAAGGCTGAAAATGAAACAGACTACGCAGCATTTTCTTTTTCCTCGAGTTCTACAAAGTTGGTTGTTTTTTTTTTTTTCTGAAGACATTGTGTCTGCAGCTCCTATTATGAGATTGTCCCCCAAAAGATTTGGTGTATCTCATTGTGCTGAATTAATGGATGAATTTCTCTCACTCGTGATGATTTATTTTTTTCACACTGTGCCATCAGGCCAAGGGGAATTGAGCACCAGCATGTCCCTGATTATTCAATCAAAGGAACTTAGTACTGCTCAAATATTAGAAATGGGGCTTCTGTTTTGAATTTCACAATGGCAATGTGTAATTGTTGTCTGCCTCATTGTCTTTTACAGTTCAAAGTGCCGTCAGCGACCAGTGCAATAATAACAAATGGTGAGTTTAATGGGAGTCTTTCTACGAGTGACTTTTTTGTATCTTTTGAAAATTACTAAGTACTTAAGTGCCAAAGTGGTCTGTTTACAAGCTTGACAGTTATTCATAAGGAGTTTAGATCAGAGAGGCATTTTGCCTCGTGACAGAAACACAGTTTCAAAACATCAGCACCAAACTCAAGAGATTTAAGGGAGCTCTAAAAGAAATCTGCATGTGTTTAGACCTTTGAACTGCAGAGTGAAGCGGCAAATCAGGTGATGACTTAAATACAGTCCAGTCATATAGTGATACTGCATACCTACCAACAAACAAACTGTCTAAAATAAAGTAGTCTAAAATTTGTATAAAATACAAGCTACACATTGTAGCTTCCAAATGTATAATATATTGAGATAAAAGAAAAATATTTGTTGCCTGATTTTCACAGTTTCAAATTGAGATTCAAGAAATCCTGTCTAAAATTCCCATTGATTATCCTCATCAGTTCAATCCAGTAGTTTATTGTCATTGCTCATAAAACAGCGAGATAACATTTGAGTCATCACAGAGTTGGCATAACCATACATGCCTTTTATAATGTAATGTTCCTTTAATTCAATCCCCACAAGGGGATATGAAGAACTATACATAACTTTACACAAGATCAACGTGGAATTTATTGATGTACTTGGAGTCCAGGTCCTGAGGTCTTAAATGGAAAATTGCTGTGCTGTAGAAGGAGTACCAGTAGTACCCTTTGGGTGTTACTTACAGCAGCTGTAATTAATGGCAGTCTCTGTTTCTGCTATTAATTCTGCTTGACCTTTATTGATCTGTATCAGCTACCCGCTGGAATTCCAAGAATGCTGATGGCACTTATCTCGTCCTCCAAACACAGACTAACATGCATTGACCCAGTATTGGCACAGCATTTTGTTTGCACGTTAGACACAACTAAAAAAAGCAAATTGGAGCCTAAAAAAAATCCAAAGAGAATTGATTCAAGAGTGACTGGACTTGGTATTATATCCTTGAAGATGTTTGGATATATAACCTCAGAGGAGTCGTTCTACCTCTTCCAGGTATTGGTTCGCCACAATGGGACATACTGGTGAGCCCACATGACAGCCGTGTTATTGTCTGTGAAACTGACCCCTGAATTGAAAATATGGCGTGTTCAGGCAAACATCCAGTAGTTGACAAATCCGGTCTGGGTTAAGGTTGGTCCTCTTATGGAGGGTGTTGTCACCTAGCAAACGTTGCTTCACAGTTTCCAAAGCTTCTGTGGTTTGGATGCAGGTAAATAAAGAGGTCAGGTCATAGAATACAATGGTTTCATTCGGTTCCAATTTGACGTCTCGTTCACAAAATCAATGGCGTTTTGGATATGATGAGGTGGTTTGCCCACTAAAGGGGTCAAAATGTTTGCTACATGCTTGGCAATATCATAAGTGACCGAGTTTACGCTGCTGACGATAGGCCTGAGGGGGGGGCTCCATCTTTATGATATATGCAAGGAATGTTGTCTTGTGGGTACAGACAGCGGTAAAGTATACAGTCAGTGGTTCCCCTTTATGTAGTTTCTGGAGACATTCCATTATCTTCCTCTTGTAGCCACCCACTGGATCATGTCTCAGCAGTTCATAAGTTTTAGGGTCGCTGAGTAATGAAATGATCTTGGTGTTCCCTTCGTCCGAGCTCTAATGAGTCATTGACATTCAATAGCGGGGATAACGACTCCTCTGAGGCTATATATCTTTCATCAGCAGCCAGTCAGACTTACTTTACCTAGTCAGAAGGCACAAAATGAGGACGTTTTTGGATGAGAAGCAAAACGTCTTCAACGATATAATACCAAGTCCAGTCGTTCTCGACTCACTTCTCTTTGACTGACCTGGATGAATGAGAACCTTCACAGACATTAAAAAAAAAAAAAAGTAAAGATGCTGATACCCAGAAATGTATGACATACAGCTTACTTGATATATACTGCTTTTAATGATTATTTCATTATTTCTCTGACAACATGGAATGTTTATGAAATGTGGCTGTCAAAATAACAACCCAAGAGCTTCTGTGAAAAACGCAACAGAATCACATCTAAAATAACCTGAGTCTGGTAAATGTGAAAACACTCAACAGGTAAAGAACAGTTAATCACTGGAACAAATTACAGTAAATTGCCTTTCATTCTTTGAGGGAACATTGTCATTTCATTCAGTGTTTACTTACAATTAAAGTCATAGAAAAATCTATGCTTTTTGTTTACCTCTCTGTCTTTGTTTCGACAGTGTTGGACTGTAGAAAACAGTATGCATGATGTGTTCTCTCACATTGGTCATAAAAAGAGAAAATAAGATTTACGGGCCTGTGGGATAATGGTGGATGTATGTGATGACATATGACCTCCATGTTAAATATGAATTTTTGTTTTATCAGTGCAGAATTAATGAGTGGGCTGTTGTTATTCCAGGTGGAATTGCCTGCTGAGGCACGCTTTCATTTTTTGTTACCTATTGCAACATCATTATGGATGGCCTGCCAATATTGTAAATGGTCTTTTTTCATTTCCGTGCTACTCATTTGCATGATGGTCTATTCATTTGACATTGTATTGTGTCTTTCTTTTTATCTTTCTTGCATTCATTGTGACTCGCAGATGGAATAGGAATCAACCCCGCCCAGACAGCAGGTGAGTTATTTTGTTCCGTTATTAAAAAGAACAAGAAGAAAAAAGCTATTGCCTGTGTAGAATAAAACTATTTATTTGCTCCATTAAAGTCGTTCCAGATGATGTGAGATGGTAAGTGATAAGCTCTTCGCCACATGCCAGTGTACTTTCATCAAAGCCTTAATAACCCAAGCCATTATTACTGAACTTGAATAAAGTATCTTTCATAATACACTGTGGAAATGTAATGAAATAAAATTAATGAGATTACTTTGAGCCCATGATAATGGTGGGTGATTCCACAAAGGACCACAAAGAAAAGTAAGATGTCATAAATCGACCTGGCATAATGATCAGGCCTAATTAAGTCAGATTTGAACAATGTATCAGTAAAAGTAAGGGACTGTTCAGAAGTGTCAATAAATCTGGAACCAAAGCAAACAGTCCTCACTCACATTACCTGCTCAGCAAACATTGCAGTGATATGCACTGACTCTGAGAGGGGCTAGAGTGCAAACCACATTTGAACTGGCTCTGAGTGTGGTTGATTAATTGAAAATGATTAAAGTAAGCTTGAATTAGCAGGATAAATTTGATCTGGCTGCATCTATGTGTTTGAGCAGGTCTCAGAGTTGTTTATAAGGAAATGGTGTTTACTGAGTCTTCAACATAGATGCATTGCCCCGAGAAGCAATATTTAACGTTCAATTACAAAGCAACCTAGCAACTGCAGGTGAATTTGATGCACCAAGCTGTTCAGTGCTTTACTTCAGATTCCCATATTATTGCTGAGCCGTGGTGAATCACTTTTTTTTTTGTCTGTGTCAGCCTCCTTTGTGTTTTCCCTGAGGCCTGTACTGTAAATGTAGCCCACCTCTCCTTATGTAAGTCATCATCTTCCAAAAAAAAAAAACAAAAAAAAAAAAACACGTAACAGATGACTGGCTTTTCCGTATAGAGCAGGATAAGAAAATACCTGCTCCTAGCGAGGGCAAGATTGGCTCTTTTTCAGCTGAGAAAGGAAATGAGTGGTGGGAAATCACAACAGCTTTTTATCTGCACAACACTTATGCTCTGCTGTGCTTCCAAAAATAGCCTCAGTTCAGACACCCCTGTCAGATTGCCCCTTTTTCTTTTTCCAACCACTGCAGCCATGTTCACAGGATTGAGTGAAAGGTGGAAACTGATCAGATGTAATTTTACATCCCTCTTTTCTTCACACAGCAAATATTATGCATTTTTTCAGACATTATAGAGATGCACTTACATACTGTTGGTCCGGAGACTGAGTCATGCATACATGACCAAACTGATATGTTAAATTGCTTTGTGGTTATTATGAACTGACACTGTGTGATCTTGACAAAATGCGCCTGACAGATATGTTTTATTTAAAACCTTTATATTCCTCATAAGCTACAGTTACATTTACAACCTCAAATCGTTTTGGTTGTTTACCACCACTATTTTGTTTTAAACCAGCATTTCTGAGTAGAGATAGTTTTTAGTTTCTTGCCCAGCTGGCGATCTGTCATCTTGTTTGCAGTGTAGAAACAATAGTGTTTGTAAACCCCCCACCCACATATTAAAGCACACAGATTATAAAATGTTCTCTGTCCTGTGTTGCAGGAAATGTGTTTCTAAAACACGGCTCAGAGCTTCGCCTCATTCCCAGAGACAGAGTGGGAGGAGAAGGAGACCGATGCTGCTTTCCCTCTTTGACAGCTTAATGACTCACCCAGCAGAATCACAAAACACTTGAGACCCAGGAAACACCTCAGAGTGTGTCATATTTATTTTCTGGCCCACAACTGACAGTGGCTCACGTGAGAACACACATATATATATTTAAACGTGATAATGACATGCATACACACTTGCATGCTCCCCACTTTGTCTTTGTCAGACAATTCTTTTTTTTTTTTTTTTTTTTTTAACCTGAAGATATAGTCACATCAAAAGATTACAGAGTAATTCCCATACATATACAAATACAGCACAGCAGCTGCATCCTGGGAAAGATTTTAGCAAAGATTAACAAACAGCTGTGTCAATAGTTATGTTAGCTTTTGTATCTTTGTAAATTATAACAATCAGTATGACTAACAGTACACGCCTGTTTTGCAGCATTGACAATTATTTTTAATGGCATTGTGAAGATGGAAATGTGAGAATTAAATTTTTAATACATATATATATATATATATATATGTGTGTGTGTGTTCAACCTCCTCTTAGGGACCATTTTCACTATATGTGGCTGTTGATGTTGGAAAATGTCTGCCCACGTGACTTACAGTGTACTTTATCTGCTCCCAAAGAAGTATTCCTCAAATCATGGATCTGTGCTCAACTCGTATTGAGGATCAGATTTCCCGATAAGAGAATATCTACAGATTATGATACATTGGCTAATCTAAAGAAATGTGCTTGCTTGGCTATCAAACTGTGCAGGCAGGTAGATCTTTGCTGCCCTCTGTCAGGTTACATTTCACCCTCAGTTAATACTCACCCAAATGCCTCACCTCTGTATTCCAAAATATGTCTTATGTCTCCCCTTCGCACAATAAATATAAAAAGATTACCCTGAGTAATTTGTATATGTTTTATTAATATGCACCATTATATTAGTTAGGAACGGAGCAGCAGGTGGTGAGGAAATAGGGAAGGTAACCAAAGAGCATAGATTGGAACAAAGAGGTCCCCCACACTGTGCCACAATGTTTGAGTGCAGTCTTTAGTCCTGTGTCTTTTCTTTTGACAGGAACCTGCTGACAATTTCAAAAATGGCTGGATAGAGAAAAAAAAGTTTTTATATAAAGTCTCTAGATTCATTCCAGTCAAACCAAAAAAAGCATGACTAAGAAGCAGAGCAGGAGTGTGGGCTTTATTGTTTCAGTGACTGATTAATGAGGGAAAGCAGTTTATCCCCTTCACATTAATCATTATCGTCTAAGAAGGTCTGAATCATTTGGTTCTAAACCATTGTTTTTTTTCCCCCACCCCAGGGAAACAAAAATGCATAGTTGGTAAAGAATAATGGAAGAGAGGCTAATGGAGCGTGCATAATTCACAAGAGGAAGCACACCGTAGTGTCTCACCATCCATTATGACACAGGCTCAGATGGCTAGGAGGAGCAGGAGCGCCATCACAAATGGACCTCCTCATTTATTTTAATCAAAGTCACTGCTGGGCACATTCACCAGAGGTTTATTTCTGAAATGACTAAAGACCACAGACTGTTCTAGATGCAGGAGCATCTTGGCCTTGGTGCTCTGAAAAAGAAAATGCATGATTACTGCTAAATAATTCATATTTACAAGCCCACTGTGAAACTGTGTGCACATTTCATTTGAAATCTTTCAAATCGTTATGTTTTCTTATAGGGAGGATGGTTGTTGATCAGCCCAGCATAAATATATAAGTACTTAGATAACGATTACATAGATTCATTTAATTTAAAAATTAAACTTAGATGTTAAGTTATTTCATCCCCTCCTGATTTTATGCTCTAAGGCATGAAATTAAAATTTCACTCTCGAACAAAACAAGAGTGGCAGTTTAATCTCCATAAGCAACGAAGTAGAAGGAGGCTTCGTAATCACATTTCAGGTTAAGCTCTCTGTCCGGAGCCAAGTCCAGGATGGGCTGTGGATCCAGCAGCAGCACTTTTCCAACCTTCAGCAAGTTAAATGGCTCACTGGGAAACTTGTTAGGCAGCCTCCAGAAAGGCCCGGCCTATCAACTGTGCAGTGGAACAGATCCTCCGGGCAGATGTCACATCAATGATGATCTGACTGAGACGGGCTAAAAATGTGAGAGTCCCTCAGCTGATATGAGTCAGTGCACAGAGGACTAGAGGAGGGAGTACGTGAGTAGCTGTGGATTGATTCATAATTTTCTCATTATAAATGGCAGAAATGAGAAGAGTTTAACAGATCGCTGACATTTTACTGAGAGGGAGCAGGCCTGCCCTCAAGGCCATGTTGAGGGTCCAGTTTCTCTGCCGAGCACGGCATTGTGGGCAGTGCTCTACATAAATTTACAAAACTCTGAAGTACACAAATAACTTGCGGTATTACAGCTGCATGTCAAGCATCGTGTTTTGAATTTTTCATCTGAGTTTTCAGAATAAAACGCTGCCTGTTGAAACACTTTATTCACTCTGACTGACTGTGCATCCTGGTGCAGGCGTGTAAAAAATCTGAAATCTAAAAATTACAGTTTATCTCAATAGTTTTGGCTCACACAAATAAGTTTATGATGGATTAATGATAATGCTAAGTAAAATAGATTTTTGAAAGCATTGTGGGGCCTTTTGACAAACTTGTCACATTGACTGATTCATCTTTGTCGTGATCAAACTCAAAGTGTTCAGCAGTGTTGTTAGTTTCTCAGTTTGAAGAAATGCCCAGGAACATTAGACAGGATGCTGACAGGGGGTGACAGAATAGTACTGACTGATCGCTGTGGGGGGGGGTTGATGGAATCAAAGCCAGCTTGCTGTAAAATGGGTCTTCCGACTGATTTCATCTTTCTTTTTCCTGGTCTTTTGTGCCCCCACTGCTTTATAGATGACACGCTGAGCGTGCTCCTTGGCTTCCCATTAAAGGGCAGACAATCTAAAATGAGATCTGGAGGTCCTCCATAGACACAGAGTGTGGAGGACCAGCACTGTGACCACAGGTCAGTGAGGCATATAAAGAAATGAGGAACCAGGGAAGGGAAACAGCCTCCTCTCTGACAGCCCATCCACTCACTACCAATTCATTCTCATGCATCTGTCACTCAAACACATGCAGCACATGTGTATACACAGGTGTGTGTGCGTGTGTGTGGAAACACTGCTCCAAATGAGCTGGAACCTCCATCACCACACACAAAAGCCAGGTGGTATCACGCTTCAGAGACGCTGATAAAAAGCCCTAAGAGGCTCCAAATGAAGATTATTTAATTATATTAATGACCTGATTCTGCCCCCTTCTGTCTTAAAATAAGTATGGCAGCTGGAGAAAAAAGTCCCACAGGGGAGCTCAGAAATTGTTATTCAGCTCTGATTCATATTCTCCTATCTGCTCCTCTGCAGAATGACAGCTTATTAATCTCGACGGAGAACGGATATTTAGGCAACATGCATATTTTAGACATGCTGCCATTCTCTCTAATTCAGCAGAGAGACAGGCCACTCTACATATCTGAGCCCAGGGTAAGATATCCCTCAGATCGTGGATCTGATGATCTGATATCCTCAGGCCTAAAGTGAGATTCAAAAACTAAAGGAAAAAAAAATCTAAAGTTCTTTCTCATTCGCAATTGAAAATATTCTTTTAGAAGTGCTCTACTTTGTTGCCGTTTTGGGGCGTCTTTTGAAATTTATTCGATTTGAATCACAATTTTTTATTTGCTGCTTTAGCTCTCAAATGCAAATGAATAACTGACTGATATTTTGATAATCCAACCAATGTGTTTTTAGGAATAATGAACCTGCCAACATTAATAGCACATCTCCTGGAGAAAAGGCCCACACACACACACACACACACACACACAAACAGGCACACTCATGCTCTTCAGATGCAAATGATCCACTTATTTCATGTCAAAAATGGTGATTCAACTTGCTACTTGAGGAGTTAATAGAAAATACCTTCTGCCTCTCACCACCTCTCCCCTTCCTGGCTGTGGTTCCACTGTTTAATGCTACAACAACACAGAGAGTGAAGCTGGTGGTTTTCAGGAGGAAGTTACTTTCACATTTTCGTCAATATGTACTTCCTTTTCAGCAGCAAACAGATTGATCTTTTATGCATCTGAGGAGTCTTTTCTAGTGTGAAAACCTTTTCACATGAGCATTCATAACAGATATTGTATTGTCACACTCTTCAGTTCACAATAAGTGAACATTTCAGTTTTGCTGATATTATGAGCCAAGATGACTAAGAATGTATTCTTTATATCAGAGATGGCGGCAAATCCCCATAATAGTGCTAAAGTGTTTGATGTAATATATATACATTCTTACAGCATCTTCACTGTTTTTCGGATATAAGAGTAAAACTAAAAACATTTATGAGTCCCTCCACTCCCTTAAGTGGTCTTCTAAATCTGCTGAGGCAGTCCTGAAGCTAATATTTTGTGATCCCCTCCTTCTTTGTAGGCCATCTCTTCTCTCACTGCACCGACTTTTTCTGCACCAGTGTGTGTGAAGGGCTGGTGGGAGTATTAATATACAGCTCGGAGAATGTGTTTTAAGGACAAACAGCCAGAGGCAAGTTTAGCTTGTTTGTTGACTGTTGTTTGGCTCTGTGGCTCCACCACTCAAATCCAGAGTTAAATATCCCAGCTACTGTTGAAAGGATTCAACCCCTACAGTTTCTCGCACTGGTGACCTCCTGACATTTTATTCCAGCATAAACACAGGGGTTCACGCTGTAGTTTTAGGTTTTTTGTGAAATTATTGATTAGAAGGACATGAAGTTTAGCAAAGATAGCCATTGAGTTGCCCTTTACAGCAAGCAGGTTGACATTTGTGGCTATATGGGAACATTTTCACAGTGTCTTGGATGTAATTACTACACATTAACATTTCCCTCTGTGTGAACTCTAATCTCTCTGTCGATGCTGCACTAATATAGATGATCAAACATCCGCAAAACCATTCATTTACTCCCATCAGATTCAGCTGTGCTTTGTGTTTCATGGGAATTAGAAAATGTTAGTGTGGTGCTATGCGAATCTAAGATGGTGCACACGGCAAACATTGTGCCGGCTAGAACATCAGCATATTAGTATTGCCATTGTGACCGCTTTTTGAGTTACATAATGAAAGCTCATAATGAAAGGAGACTTGATGATTATATATATATATGCTGTGGTGAAAACTGAACCACTAAATATTACTAAAACACAAGCATTAAATTATTATTATTCTTAAAGCTTCTTTTAAAATGTCATCATGATGAGTCCATCAGTCTTCAGTAACCTACAGCTGATATATATTATAAAATTTTTAGAAGCAGCATCATCAAAAATTAGTGGATGACATCTTATCCAATCAAAGAAAATATACTCGCTCAATAGGACCCAAATATTACAAACTATTCTCTGAAAACTTTTTGTAATACTAGCTTTTACTGCCACTGACTGGATCAGTTAGTGCTGCACTGCAACCATTTTACTTGAGAAATTACATTTTACAAAGACCATTATTCAGCATATGAAAGCCCTTCTTTAATGTCTTCTGTCTCTCTGAGAAAGTGGCGCCATCAGGATTATCTTGGTTTGGGCTTGAGTCTTAAATTTTTAACAAGAAGCACTGCATTTCAAAGCAGACGTTTGGGGGCTGTGAGAGGTTGGTACTTCAAAAGTAGGGAAGGCCTAATGGAAGTCCTTTATTTCTGCTGCATTATAGGAATTGTAGGATTTAACACTGTAGCCTAAACCCGCATCAATACTATTAGAGATTTTTTTAAAAGTCGTGATATCAACACATTTGCTGCTTCAACTATGATGATGACCTTTTTTTGTTTTTTATTTGGAAGTGCAAGTGTTGACTGGCTGAATCCTGCTTTCCCTCATTATTATCCTCTGTTCAGTTGTCTCTGTGGTGAGGGAGCTAACCTTTCAGTCAGTGAGACTAGCATAGCTTTGCCCTTGTCCGTCAGGTAGGGCTGACTTTCTTGTTCCTTGCAGCACTGAGCAATGAAAACGCATTTTTAGAAAACCCATTTAAGCAGTACTTAACAAAACAGACCTTACATTTTATTGGTGACATGTTTCCCCCTTTGTGTTAGAGGCTCTTTGGCATCTTTTTTGACTATCCCTCGATGTTGGCACGGTCCACTTTGCACACAGGTGAGTCTGTTTGTCACACGGATACAGTGAACCCCGAGGAGAGGGCCGATCAGATAAAAGTAGCCCTCCTTGTAGTGGAGATCTCACTGGTGCACTGATATTAAATGTCAGAGAGTTTGTGTGTGTGTGGAAGTGTTGGTGAACAAGTAACAACTCAGACAAACAAAGAGAAGAGCAGTGATGAAGTGATGGTAAAGAGTGTAATACAAAGTGCTGTTAACCTTCAAACCAGCTGCACTGTCTGGTCTGACTCAGAGTTCAGCTGTGACTGTCGAAACTTTGTTATTAGTCTCTTGTACTCTCTCTATTTGCTTTTAATGACTGTCTTTAACAGTGTGGTCTTTATACACCCCGTGGAGTGTATTTTTGAAAGCAAATAGATGCCTGTTATGTCAAATGTCAGTGTGAAAATCCTCACTGGAGTACACTTGCAAATTAAACATGGATGTGTGTGTGTGTGTGTGTGCACATGTGTTGTCTGGGGCCTTTGATGTGCTCTCATAACTTTCCAGACAGCCTAATGTGGTAACCCTCTAATTTCTGCTCACCGCTCTCACCCCCAAGCCAGCGGAAAACTTTAATATCCGTGTCGTGATCATTTGAAATAATTAACACAACACTGGGATGGCTGAGAAAATTAGCAGAGACAAATTTAAACTCTGACTCAGCTTCACCCAGTGTTGTGGTACTCTCGTGTTTGCCATCCAAACAACTGAAATGAACAAATGTCAGCCGCCTGATGACTTGCAAGACCCAAGAGCTGATTCCTGCTACATGCTGCTACAGCTCTTCACCACCAGAGAGCAGTAGTCTATTAAAAAATAAAACTTACATTCCTTGATTATCTCGATGTAAGTGATGACCACATTTCGGTGATTGATTTGCCTTGTTTAAATCACTCATTGGAAG
Organism: Remorina albescens; assembly: GCA_034769265.1. Lineage (NCBI taxonomy): Eukaryota > Metazoa > Chordata > Actinopteri > Carangiformes > Echeneidae > Remorina > Remorina albescens. The sequence goes on along the minus strand of CM068490.1, from coordinate 5,138,929 downwards.
CATTTGTCTTTTTCTTCTCTCTCTACTGAAACTTTAGTTTAGTTTTCACACATCTTCTCCATCTCCCTCTTATCTGAATCTTTGGTTACTATTGAAATTCACGGTAACAAGACAATCCCATAAGCTGACCAACAGCTCCTACAAATTGATAGTGCCTTGCAGGGCTGGGAGCTGAGTGCTCTGTCTGCTGTGTGATGGAGTGTGGCAGGCCTGTCCCTTATTAGACTCATCACCTCTGTGAAATAGCATGAAATAGAGAGAATACACTCTGCGGGGTGTCTGGCATGTCACAAAACCAACCAGCTGGAAATCATTTCACACATCAGCTGTAAACAAGTCATTAAAGCTGTTCAGTGCAGAGGCGATTATATGTGTAAGGTAAGCTACACCGGTAAATGTCAACCTGGAGAAACACACTTTGCAAAACTACACTAGTTTTTCAGTGTTTTCAGCTTAATTTTTTTTTCCCCCAGAAAGTGGCTCATTAAAAATCTTGAATGTCACTGGATAACTTTCTGCAGTTCTTCCAGACCATTCGACCAGACAGAGATTCACAGATTAGCCAATTCTCCTCTAATTTATTTTAATAACCTTGGAAGCTCTGACTGAAAGTCAAACGCCTAAAGGAGCACTGCTGTCTGTAAATCATGTAAATAAATGCGCAAGACGCAGGAACAAACTGGCAGTTTCACCAGACAGTAAACGTTGACCAGAATGGCACTTAGTGTAAAACTCACATGGTCATTGTGTTGATGATTACAGAGCAACGGCGGTGCTGAGATGCCTGTTTGGACTAAGGAGTTCCTGGTTTGTCCTCTGAATGCCAACGTTTTCACAACTGTAATATGGGAACAAAGAAGCACCAGCTGTGAATCTGGATGTGTTTGTATGTCATTGTGTGAATGTATGTGTGCAATCAAGGAGATTGGGGGTCGCGGGGAGGGTTCCCATAACACTTTCAGCTGACCTAGACAAACAGTAATTGCAGGTTGGGCTAAAATCAGCGGTTTGCATGCAGAGCCACTGCTTTTATGCGCCGATTCCTCAAGAAGCAACAGGTTCTCTGCAGATATGGAGACAGTGAGGACATGGCAGTGAGTCGACAGGAGGCCTGCTCCTTTCATTCATGCTGAGTGCTGAAACCATGAGGGAAACACATAAATGGCCCCTTCTGCAGGACCAGCATTTCATTCCTACATTGTGATGACTTGATATATTCAGAGCACTTGCTGGTTGCGCAGAGACTAATTTGAACTAACTACAGAAAAGTGACTGTGTGAAGTGCAAAAGTAGCTATCGCTGTTGAAATATAGTTGGGTGTAAAAAATAAATGCCCATTCGCATTTCCATCTCAAATGCAGTGAAGAAGACGTGCAATGTAGCATAGGATGATAACACTCAAGTGCAAGCAATCGAATAGTATACTTTATTGCCCCCGCTGTGTATGCAGAGGAAATTCTTTTCTCTCCTTGAATATAGTCACTGTATGAATAATTCTTTTGGGTTATGGGTCATTTATTTAATGTGTATTAAAATGTGACCAGGAGTGATGTTCTTCTAAAACGACTAAGTAATAGCATGCATTCTTTCACGGCCACACTCAGCTCTGTCACAGCATCACGGATTAAAACTCCTACTACTTGATTCTGGTGGGACTGAGCCTGAGTTGTGATGGTTGGTGTGTGTCTACAAACAGAAACCCAAGTTTCCTCGGTGTAGTATGGGGGCTAAGCCCTGCAGTGATAATCTGTGTTGTTTTCTCAGCTGTTATTTTTGGTCCTAATTGTGCCATTTTGGATGGTTACATCTCCAGGAAACAAGATAACGTAGTTTGCTCCATACATTTACAAACCCTCCGTGATTTTCACATTGCTTAAACAAAACATGTAAAACTGAGAAATCTGTTCTGCTTTGCTCGTGCGACTGATTGAAAAATCAGTCATACGCTAATGAATATTAATTTAGCTTTTAATGTGGAATGCAGGTCTAGTTCATTAAAAAAAAGTCAAATAAATAAGCTTTTATGATAATTAGTGACTGTTTTTGTAATTTGTGGTGTGCATACCAGGATTTTATGCAAATGCAACAATCCTAACCCACATTACATGTTGCTTTGGTATCATTCACACTCCCATGTAGACTCAAACCCCAGAATCTCCATGTGTGGCCTTATCGCAGCAGAGCAGCTGCTGTGCAGGAGGAAGCCCAACATCCCATACTCTATTAATGTCATAAATCTCTAGGCTGGACTTTGCAAAACTTTCAAAGTGCTTGGTAGCTGATAGACATGAGCTGTGAAGAATGAGCTACCATTTGCGCTGCTAATAATTAGGGAGCAGAAAAGATGTCTGTGAAACACTTAACATCAAGCTAATCGAAATAATAAGGTTTCCCTAAAAAAGGGACTCATCAGGCCATTATACAGATTCCTGTGTATGTTTTCTGTGAAAAAAATTTTAATTGTGGGAACCGAACACTGTCGCGTAAAGTTCCGGTTGAAAATGTTCACTAGCCTCTAATTTAGTCAGCTGGAAAACGATGATTTTTACATCTGTCCTTTGTTCCCCATCACTCATTCTCTCTCTCCCATCAGGCTTCAACATTTAGCATAATTTGTCTAAATGTGCCCACTTTTCACAGAGCGGATCCAACACGCGTGTATCTGAGAGATGCCGCTCATGTAAAAATTTGAGAAAAATGTTCCGCCACATATAAAGTGTACGACAGCTGGAAAAGCTCGGGGTGCTATGTACTTTGAAATGACAAGGCACTGGAAACCCTCTAATCACCTGGCATTTTAAACGTGGGTGGTGGAGAGCCAAGAACAGGATGAAATCACAGGCATTGCTGCTAAAGTGCAGGCTTATGTATGCAGATTTTATTTATTTATTTTTTTTAAGACTGCCAGATCTGCAAGAAGAGCTTTACAGGTATTCACGTCTGAAATTCGTAGCCAGTTTCACTGCGATGGGAAAATCTTCCAATTGGATTATAGTGACTATATGAATTTTGGTCATACTGGCATTAGTATGAATTGTGGCACACTCACTTTGCCGATGGCCTGTCCCTCACTCATGAACTCCTCTACGTTCCTGAAAGGTGCAGGAAGTCATCATCAAACTTCTTTTTTGCACAAACTTCTTAACTGACTTATGTTTGATTAATGGCAGCCATGCTTCTCAGTTGCCCGGGACTGTTGCCAAAGCCACTGCAAATCCGTCACCACAAACTCTAAATATCAAATAAAAAAAAGTATTCCACAGAAATTGCAAATGGCAGAGAATGGATCATATCAAAATGCCTCCGTGCAGAACAAGGGGGAGAAAAGTGAATTCATTTTCTCGTGATTTGTGCTTAACAGATATTTCAACTTGTCACACAAATCCCTCCCTTGGACCATTTTCTTCCTTTTAGCATCTTACAACTGATTTTACACCCCCTGGTGCTGCTTGTGGCAATATTTTGGATTCTCATATTTTACATTACATTCCAGTTTACTGATGGAGATTGACAAGGACAGGGTCACTCTGTCTCCAGTCCACTGGGCGACGACAGGCTTTCATAGTTTTTACTTGCTTGAGGGAAGGTCAACATGTTTCAGAGCCCCAGCGTTCAACTGCCTATTCACCGCAAAAATCAAAATGAAATAAAAATGGATGATTGCCTTCATGAATAACAGATAAGCCATCTCATCTCTGTTTTATCCAGGAGGTGTAGAGTTGGAATAAATGAGGGGGAGCGTTAAAGAGGATTGTTAGTGGCTGTCGGCCTTCGGGGGGGCAAAAGCCTTGTAAATGTTTATCTCACCAGTGTCCCATCTCATTTCTTAAGTGTTCTGGCTCTGCTTTGGATAACTGATCCCTACCTTTTTCTTTTAAGCTAATTTTAGAGTTTTTTCTTTTTTTCCCCTTCATGGGACAGTCTGACAGCCGACATAGTAGTAGTAGTAGAGAGAGAGAGAGAGCTTTTGGAAGTGAAAAACTTACAATTATAAATAAACACCAGGACAAATCCGTCCACCAGCCTACACAAATGACCTAAAATAGCAGTCAACCAACAAAGTTAGTGGAATAACCCAGCTTCCTCTTTCTTCCTAGCATTAAAAAACAAGATATTAATATTTCATTTCTCCTAATTACCTCAGTGTGTCTGAGGCGACTTGAGTTTATGTCTTAAACCATAAACTTAAATGAGCTGTTTATTCTCCATTATCTCTGGCTGCACTTACCAAATCTTTAGGGTATGTAATTGCCCTAAAAAAAAAGAAAAGAAAAGCTTAGTGTAACTCTCAGCATCATCTTAACAGAGCGACTTTTATCACGTTCCGGAGCAGCTTCTGTCTCCGCGCAGCCTCAGTAATTGAACTAAATGAATCACATCTGTGTAATTGAGCTCATCCTCTTGTCCCCGCCCCCCCCTCCCTGTGACTGACAGCCGGATGGCCTATGGCCGGGCAGGCTGAAGCTCCGAGCCCCGAAAACGCGCCAATGTGCGGGGAGGGGGGCGGTGCGCTTTTACGCAGACTCCCAAGTGTCTGAAGTTAAAAACTCCTGCGCGCTATTCTCAGTGTACGTTCAGAGTCCGGGCGGAGTGGTGCACGGGAGTCACCGTGCAGACATCCAGCTGACTCCGCTCCACTTTTTATGTTTTATTCTTATTTTTTTAATCCCTTTAAAAAAAAAAAAGGTGAGGATTTTTTCCCCCTCCTCTCCTCTCCTCTCAGCATCACCGGGGCAGGTTGGCTGTTTTCTCATCGGCCGCCGAGATGTTTTACTCCGGACTTCTCCTGGTTCTGTCAGTAACAGGTTTGGCTTCGGCGCAGCTCGACAGCTCCGGATTATTTTACGCGCTGAGATCTGAGCTGTCGGAGGACGCGATCCTGGTGGCCAACAGCGGAATACGCGTGCCTTTCGGGAGATCGGTTTTCATCGATCCCATCAATGATCTGGTGATTCAGACTCAGCCGGGGGATCGCTGCAGCATCACCGTCCTGGACAACGATCCGCTCTCACAGAGACCCGGCCATCTCTCCCCCAAAAAGTTTCCGTGTGATTTCGGCCCCAACGATGTGACCTACTCCCACTACGGCTCCAGGAGTCCGGCCAAGGACCGAGTCCGGCTGCAGCTCAGGTACGACGCGCAAACCGAAACCGTCATTATCCCGTTCATGATGGAGGTGGAAGTAGTTTTCACGCAGCTGGAGTTACTCACCAAAAACATGCCTCTCACTGTGGACCAGCTGAAGGGGCTCAGTAATCCGATTGATAGGAAGATTTTAGAGTTCACCTACGACAGAGACTCCTATAGATGTGAGGTGGCCGCCCTGTCCGGGGGCAGCGCTCTCCCCAGATATGGGAGACTCGTGGACGGGGGCAAACTTTCCCAGATGATGGACTGTGATGAATTCACGCAGGCTTACGTCCGCTACGAGCACACGTTTGACCGCAAGTCCCCCAACAGAGATTACGTCCCCATGGTGGTGGAGCTGCACGACAAGGAGGGAAACATGGTGAAACAGGAGTATTTCCATCTGATGATCCGCATCAAGGAGGGGGCAGAAAACACCCGGCCCAAGCCCAGCTTTGTGTCCATGATGATGATGGAGGTCAGTCAGTTTGTCATGACCGCCCTCACCCCTGACATGCTCTCAGCCGAGGATGCAGAGTCAGACCCAGATGAGCTTATTTTCAACATCACCTCCCCCCTGTCCTATGAGGAGGGCTACATAGTCAGCACTGACGACAGAAACCTCCCCATCACCTCCTTCTACCAGAGAGACCTGCGAGATCTGAAGATAGCCTACAAGCCCCCCTCCCTGGACTCAGACTCCGAGAGGATTTTCCAGCTTGAGTTTGAGGTGGTGGACACAGACGGCGCCGTCTCGGACCCCTTTGCCTTTATGGTTGTGGTGAAGCCCATGAACACTCTGGCCCCCGTGGTGACCCGCAACACGGGCCAGCTGCTGTACGAGGGGCAATCCAGGCCTCTCTTCACCACCCACAACCTGGAGATCAGCGACGAGGACAACCTGGATATGGTCACCGTCACGGTGGTGGATGGGCTCCGTCACGGCGACCTCTTGGTCCTGGGCTCTCACAGGAAAGTCTTCACACCTGCTGACCTCAGAACAGGAGCGGTTGTATACCAGCACGACGGCAGCGACACGTACAGCGACAACATTGTCTTCAAGATGACAGATGGGAAGAATGAAGTAGAGTTCCTTTTCCCCATCACGATCGTTCCCACCGATGACGAGCCGCCGATAATGAACGCCAACACTGGCCTGGTGCTTTTCAAAAACCAGATGATGCCCATATCGCCCCTCATGCTCAGTGCTGCTGATATCGACTCTGAAGACTCCACTATCAAATTCACTGTTGTCCCCCCCTTTTCTACAATTGGCACGATGCTCCTAAGGCAGTCAGATGCACCTGAGGACCCGTCCTCTTGGAAGTTCAATGCTGAGGATGAGGTGTATGAGAAAGAGGTGACAGAGTGGCTTCAGAAAGATATCACAGATGGGAAGCTGTTTTACAAGCACACAGGCCCTCACAACACTGAAACCATCATGGATCAGTTTGTGTTCACCGTTCAGGATGACAACGACCCCCCCAATGAATCGGGAGAGAGTATTTTTATAATCCGGATTTTGCCTATTGATGATCTACCCCCCGAGCTGTTCCCTGGCACAACCCTGCAGATGACGGTTCAGGAGTACAAGCTCACGCACTTTAACAAAGGAGTTTTGCGCTACACCGATCTGGACTCCGAGGACCGGGACCTCAAATACACCGTCATCCAGCCCCCGACCGATACGGATGAAAACAATCCAGCTGTGTTCGGCTCCCTGGTTCTGACGGACAGTCCGGACACCGAGGTCACGGAGTTCACACAAGCACAGATCAACCATCATAAACTATCCTACAGCCCCCCGGACATCGAGCTCGGAATCACAGCCCACGTTGTACAGTTTCGTTACACAGTTGAGGACACAGCTGGGAACAGCGTAGAAGGGGCTTTTACTATCTATCTCCAGCCTGTCAACAATAAACCCCCCCAGATAACAAACACTGGCTTCGCTGTGCTGGAGCGTGGCATGCACATCATCACTGTCGCCGAGTTAGACGCCACAGACCTCGACACGGAGAGTAAACAGATTACCTTCACTCTAAGCCAGCCACCTAAACACGGCCAGGTCCAGGTTGCATTTACTGACTTAGAGAAAAAAGGGCTTTTTAGACTCGAGGATATCTCAGAGGGCAAGATATCGTACACTCATGACGGGGAGGAGACGGTGAGTGACGGATTTCAGCTGGATGTGAGTGATGGAATCCATGTTGTCACCGTGACGGTCAAAGTTAATGTAAAGCCCGTCGATGATGAGACTCCAACCGTCAGCCTGCCCGCCGGAACAATCGGCTCTCACATAGATGTTCTGGAAAACGGAGCCACAGCAATCACAACTAATGTCATTCAAGGCCACGACGACGACACAGATGACCTCCAGCTGACCTTTATTGTGGAGGATCCTCCGGTTATGGGTGAAATCTTGGTCAAAGGGGTTCCCGCCACCAGGTTTACGCAGGCTGACATTATTAATGGTGTGGTTGTGTACGCGCACACTGGTGGTGAGATAGGTCTGACCGCTCAGCAGGATGGGTTCAACCTGACTCTTACGGACATGTCCGATGAATGGACAGTAGGTGGCAATAAGGTCGACGGTGTCCATGTTCGAGTCACTATCCTTCCTGTTGACAGCCAGCCCCCTGAGGTTGGAGTTGGTGTTCAATTCAGCGTCATTGAAGGGGAAAAACACGCTATTGGCCCTCAGCACTTGAACGCTGATGATAATGATACACCAACGGATGACATCCTGTGCACCATCATTGTGCAGCCTACTGCCGGCTATGTGGAAAATATATCACCAGCCCTGGGCTCAGAGAAGTCAAGGTCAGGAACAGCTATCAGCGCTTTTACCATCCAAGACATCAGGGAGGGGAATGTGTACTATGTGCAAAGCATCCACAAAGGAGTAGAGCCGGTGGAGGACAGGTTCACATTTAGGTGCTCTGATGGCATAAATTTTTCAGAGAACCATTTTTTCCCAGTTGTTATCATCCCGGCAAATGATGAAAAGCCTGAGATTTATTTGAGGGAAATAGTGGTGATGGAGGGAATGAACATCGTCATTGACACTCCGATTCTGAATGGAGCCGATGCTGATATCCCGCCTGAGGACCTCATGTTCATCATTTCCAAACCTCCCAAACACGGTGCCATTTTGAACCAGCTATCAACGGGCTCAGTTCTTGTGACTAATTTCACATTAGAGCAGATCAGGGAAGCATCGAGCATTATTTATGAACATGATGACTCGGAGACAACAGAGGACAGCTTCGATATAATTCTGACGGACGGGAAGTACTCTGTGCAGAAAACAGCTGTGGTTATGATCATCCCCGTGGATGACGAGACCCCCAGAATGCTCATCAACGATGGTCTGGAGGTTGAAATCGGAGAGACTAAAGAGATCAATGACAAAGTGCTCAAAGCAACAGATTTAGACTCAGATGACAGCACGCTCACGTATATTATCCGGTTTGGGCCTGGCCAGGGTGTCCTGCAGAGGAAAACTCCCTCGGGGTCTCTGGAGAACATCACGCTGCGAATGAATTTCACACAAGCTGAGCTCGACGCGGGGCTGCTAGTTTACACACACAATGGGCAGGAGGGCATTCGAGACCTGATCAAATTTGATGTCACAGATGGGCTGAATCCCCTAATCGATCGTTACTTCTACATCACCGTGGGCAGCATCGACATGGTCTTCCCTGATGTCATCAGCAAAGGCGTGTCCCTGAGAGAGGGCGGCAGGGTGACTTTGACCACTGATCTTCTCAGCACTAGTGACCTCAACAGCCCCGATGAACACTTAGCCTTTACAATCACAAGGGCCCCCGTCAGGGGCCACTTGGAGTGTACGGATACTCCAGGTATGCCCATTGTTTCATTTACTCAATTGCAGCTGGCTGGCAGTAAAATTTACTACATCCACACAGCTGACGATGAGCTGAAAATGGACAGTTTTGAGTTTGAAGTCACTGACGGCTACAATCCGATATTCAGAACATTCAGAATCTCTATTGTGGATGTTGACAATAAGAAACCTGTTGTGACAGTAAATAGTCTTGTTGTGACAGAAGGGCAGATTAAGCTGATTACACCATTTGAGCTCACCGCTGAGGACCAGGACACAGCTGAGAGGCTGCTAAAATTCACTGTCACCCAGCTGCCCGTTCATGGTAAACTCCTTTACAACCAGTCCACACCCGTCACCAGCTTCACAAAACAAGACCTAAATGAAAACCTCATCAGCTACAACCACGACGGCACCGAATCGTCCGAGGACTCTTTCTCCTTCACCGTCACCGACGGCACACACACCGACTTCTATGTTTTCCCCGACACAGTTTTTGAGACCCGGCAGCCACAGACCATGAAGATCACTATTGTGCCCATAGACAATGGCGTCCCCCAGATCGTGGTGAATAAGGGCGCCCCCACCTTGAAGATCCTGGCCACAGGTTACCTGGGGTTCCCCATCAACTCCAAAGTGCTGAGAGCAGAGGACAGAGACAGCAGCTCAGACTCCCTGCTGTTTCACATCACCGCCCAGCCCAAACATGGCTACATCATCCACCTGGGACACGGAAACAACTCCATCAACACATTTAGTCAAGGTAAGCCCTCACCAAGACTTTAACAGCATTATAATGTATTGGCCTTTGCATGAATATGTCCAAATCAATTTTATTTTCATGTTATAGATTTTGAAGTGAAACATAAATTACATCAAACTTAATCCCACTCTCTAATAAATGGACAATTGTGGCTAGTACAATAACAGTACAACATAAATTTTAAGGGATTTGTCAAAGTGTGTGGTTTTTAATTTCCATTTTTTAAAAATCCTCTCAAGTCTAATGTGATACTTCTACCTCCAAACAAAATGTTTAAGTTAAAAATCCCTGCAAACCAGCAAGGTTTGATTAATTTTTCACACTCACTGCCAAAGAGTTTAATTTATGGGGTAATAATTATCCCCATGAGTGACGAGTGCCGGCTTGAGAGTCTCAATGGTTAATTTGTGGGCCTGATTTAGATGTGCCCTGCTCATCAAATCATAATTAGCAGACCAAAGTTAGGGGCTGCTGTTTCACACAAATGTCTTTTAGATGGTTAGAGATGAATAATTTATTGCTTCTGCATCTCTGGGGATATGTTTGCATCTGATGTTCTCTACAGTGGTTTGTTAAATGAAGCAGGACAGAAGTAGAGGATGGTGTGAAAAGGTCAGCGCAGACCTTTTTTAGTGACAGTGTGGCATTTGAGGTGCACTCTTTTCTGGCGGTTTCACCAGGTCACAGTGAATTGGTGACAATTTATTGGAATTTTTAGAGCTTTAAATGGGGAAAAAAATCTAAAAACTGCATTGCATAGTAAATCAAAATCAGAAATCCATTCACCACACAGACAGGGAAAGTTGTGGCACTTCAACTCTGCATTAGCAACCAGTTTTGCATGGAAGCATTTCTCACTATTGATTTTTTTTTTTTTTTTTTTGCTCAGAGTCAAGACAACAGTAGCAGTGATTGAGCTTTAAAACGATGCCATCAGTGCAGCATTTCATTTCATGCTGAGACAGTTACACAAACAAGCGCGAAAATTCACCTCACGGCCCCACAGCCCGGCACAAGCACAGACGGCTGAGTACACACAGGGGACAGAGGAGCTCCTCAGTCTGCAGGAAACGGACACTTCTGACAACCACTGTGCGGCTGCAGTCTTTGAGAGAAAAGTGCAAGAAAAGGGCAAGGTGACAAGATTGAAGCGAGAACGAGAGCCAAAGGGGCAGAAGAAGGGGCAGAGATATCAAGTAAAGTGGAAGAGAGTGCAAAGCGGGCAGGGGAAAATTGGGAAAAATGGAGGGAGGGTTGCATGACAGAAATAAGGAATGAGGGAAGGGGGTTATGGGAGAGAGAGTGAGCAGGAGCAAACAGGCTCGTCAGAGGAGTCAGTCAGGTGAAAGAGACAATCCCTTGCTCTTTATTTACGCATCCTATTTCCAGGGCACATCCCGTGAGACATTCTCTTTAAATATTTGATGAACAGTGTTGCCCCCAGTTCACAGTGTTGACTTTTTATTTGCATGGTCCTCAGGCTCAAGGCAACCTCTTCGCGGTGCCTCCCCAATACAAGCTCTTCTATACTCTCTAATGAGAAAAAGATGAGTCGGCCGACATAATTGCAGTTTGCATCGCAGTAAAGTGTAAAGCAGTTATGGGCTTTTTTTTTTTTTCTAGAAAAAGGAGGCAGCAACGACAGGAAGTCACATAAGCGGTTGAAGATATGTCCCAGCCAGGAGTCAGAGGTTTATACTTTTATGAAGCTCCTTCCTCTGACATCTATTATTGAAGGAGGTGGTTTGCAGAGGCCAAGCCCTTTCACGGTCTTGATGATTTCTTTTTTCTGCACTGTAATAGACGTTTCTGGAATATGGTTGAAAAAAATCCAGAAGGTGCCCTGTAATTCAGAGAAGTTTGGAGGTGGGGGAACAGCTGTGGAAGGGCAGCTTGCCCCCCCGCCCCCCGTCACAATCCTGCTTTTAACATTCTTCACCTCATCTGTCATTACAACATATACTGTCACCTGGTTTTCAGAGCTGTTGATGCAGAGAGCCGGCAGGTTTCCGATTCAAACGCTTTGTGTTGGTTTAGCTCAAGCTGTCTTGGATTTGACATGGTGGCCTTATCGTCCTGGATTACAGATGCATGACTTTGAGAGCACTTTCTCTGGTAGAAAATTATTCATGCTGAGAGCTGATAAGGAACTGAATCAGTGTGATACTTGAGACCTGCTGTTACTGTAGCTGATGCGGTGCTGAAGCAGGTCAGCTTCCATCTTTGGGCGATTATTTGACTGAGAGACTGTTTGAACAAGTCATAAACTCATAATGCAACTTCAAAAGTGTGTTTGAGGCCATTTCTGCAGCCAGCATGAAACTTAACATGAAGGTTTTTTTTTGTTTTTTTTTTTCCTTTCTTAATCTTTAAATGCAAAGTGTTTCATAAATAAGTAAATGTTTGTTTTGTTTGTTTTTTTTAACTCTGCAAGGGCAAATCTCTTCGATGTTTGATAAGTTAGCCTTCACCTTTCTTTAAGTCAGTGCCGCACGGTTTTTAATATTTTAACTGTGTAGCATCTCGCGTCTACATAACAGTTTCAGTTTAAAATGCAGAGTGCGCCGGCCCTCATTTGCAGTCTATCATTAATTACAACATTTGTTGTTGTTTGCTTGTTATCTCTGTGTGGTTGGTATGACAGGGCTTTTATCATCATTGCACAAATTTCAGCTTTGTGTTTGTTTCAGCTCTCTCTCGCTCTCTTTTTTTTTTTTTTTTTTAAGTGAACAGAAAATGTCTGTTTTTCAGCTGATATTGATGACCTGAACATCTGCTACGTGTTGCGGAGTGAGGAAAACGCCACGTCAGATCTCTTCCATTTCTCTGTTGAAGATAGCGGTAAGATTTTTCTTTTTTTGTGTGTGTTTTGTCTTTTTTTTTCTTTTGTGTTTGCAAATAGGTATAAACTGCTTCTTTAAATACCCACAAACATTTTTACACTCAAGGAGAGGAAAAGCCTTGAGTGTTTCCAAATAACATCTGAACAGGATGCTGTTGGATACAAATTGGCTCATGCGAAGATCAAACCTGTCACTCTGTGGTTTAGACTCACCGGGTTCTCATCTCTCTGGGTGAATTGGTGACTCGCCTCCTCTCCTCCTGAGTTTCTGCTGCAGTTGTCAGGTTTCGGGGAATCACTCATTACTCATACAGCAGTTCACAGCTCCTGTTTGTGATGCACCTGCGAGTCAACTGTCAAGTATCATATTCCAACTTGCTGTGTGCTTAATTTTGCAAATAGTTACCTGCAGCTTTTACAAACAGCTCAGTGAAGGTTTTTTTTTTTTTTTAAATTTTGATATTTCAGTTGTCTTTCCATTCATATTCTTTGTGATAAATGGAGGCCTCCTGCTTTGTCAGCTTCAGATGCATTTGCATCGACTTCCTCTTGATTCAGGATTTGAGAAAGCGGCACGGGGGGGTCTGTCTGTACCTGTACACTCTAAATGATGCTACGTCTTATTAACTTACTGAGAAACTGATGAGGCTTCCGCTTTCATTAAAGATAGAAAACTCTTTCTGTGGTGCTTACATTAACTTGTGTCATTTTCACATTTCAATGATTTGATGAGACCGCCTGTGTAATTTGAGAATATGACTGCTGGATATGTCGGGCAGTATTATTGTATATTCTGTCCTGATCCAAGGCTGTTTTATTAGGGCTTTTTTACAGGAGCACAAAGAAGGGGATTTCAATCCTGTTTTATAAATAGCAGCTATAGCATGTCAAGACAACTCAAGTATACAAAGCAATGAGCGCGTTGAATTTGGAGAAAACAACAACTTTTAATTTCTCTCCTTTTATGACTCAAGGGTGCTTATAATAACTGTCATCTGCGGTTTAAAATATGCACATGCCACTTAAAATTTTCTACATTTTGTTCTATAAGCGTGCTTGCAATTTGCATAAATTAGCTTTCTGTTATCAGTGACGGTGTCTAATTAAGCAATCAGTGAGTGAGAGGTTTGTATCAGAAATTTCTGCCATTGAGCAGAGCTCAGAGAAGAAAACCAAATGTCCTCCTACTGCACAGAAATCATTATGAATGAGGTAATAACAATTTAAAAGGCTACAGTTAGGTATTTATATCAGTGTGCAATAAGAACAAAATTAGATGAAAAGCGCTACCATCAAAAGAAAAACCCCACACGTGAGAGAAAAACCAAAACATGCACGAAAGGTTGGTCTAATATCTTGTCTTGTGATCTGGTTTTCATCTCAAAAAAAAAAAAAAAAAAAAATCCAAGGACTAGAATAAATGCCTTCATAAAACCTCCATATTGTACTTTAAGTTCAAGTTAAATTGTAATGACTTCACACAACAGCTCCCTGCTAACAATTCCAATGTCTTAAAACAGCCACTTAATGGCTCTATGGGTTCACTTAAATCAGCAGGATGTATAGTCAAACATTTATCGCACAGTGCTCCGTGCTATTTGTGCCCTCCTCCCTTAAATGCGCAGTCAAAAGAACACACATGCGTACTGTAACAGAGAAAACATTTGGAATAAGTTGCAAACAGTTTCTCTCATTTCTCTGTTTGTTAATTTTCCTCCCATATGAACAAACATGGCCGTGTTGTATTAAAGGCCACAAAAGACATGGCATTTAGAATCTCCTATAACTAAGTCACTGGCATTGGAGGAAAAAAAAAGTCACTTTGCAAACCAAGCCTTGCACTCTGTCTGTATAGAAGCGTGTTAATGGACCTAGTCTCATTTTTAATATGTGCTTTTCTTTCTTTTTTTTTTAACAATAGCCATAATGCACTTGGTAGAAAATGCTAATGTGTGGCAGTGTAGAAATGCAGTGCCTTTATACACATGAAAGGAGATATATTGACTAATAGATTGTCCATCCTGCTCTAAAGTTCTCCATTTTTATTTATTTATTTTATTTTTATTTCTTTTACTCAGCTCGCGGCAATAGTCTGTCTGAAATAAAAGGGCCTGAGGCTTTTAACAGGAGCTCTGTACTTAAATTGAATGAGTTCATATGATCAATCCATAACTTCACTGGATCTTCTTGGGCTTTGTTCATTCCCAAGAGACTTGTGGATTCTGCAAACTTACCCAACAACTCAATATATATATGGCTGGACCAACAAAGCATTCTTCTCAGTGTCTTCCTTCCCAGAAATCCCCCCAAATAAACCTCCATGTCTACGAGCCTCTGCTTTACACCAGGAAGTTGTAATACATGAATGTGCATGTAAATGGGTACACCTATATTTATGCACCCATATAAATGAAGCCGTGTCACAGCCATGTACATACGCACTCACACACACACACACACACACACACCACTCCAGCAAACAATCCCACACATGCACGCGCAGCAGAGCGCGAGAGGGCTAGCCGGCGGCTAAGGGGGTGGCTAGTCCCCCCCAGCACAAAGAGGTGTTTGATATTTAAGAGCTCAGGCAGCATTGTCAGTAATGAGAGCCCTGGGCATCCGAGCCAGGCAGAGCTCCCAGGCAACCACCAGTAATTACCACTGGTAATTACATGGCTCTATTACAGGCTCATCTATAGAGGAAAAGTGGCAGGAAGCACCTTCTGTCAAAGGTTAAGACCAGCTGCGATCGCTGCGGTCTGGAACGCAACTTGTTTCTCAGGCTTCTCTATTAAAAAGCACCGGCAGAAAAACGACACAAATTACAATGAAACAAATCTGAAGGTCTCGAAAACAGGACAGCCTACGTAACAGTTTTCATCATTGTTTGGCCTGCAATTGCTCTGTGAAATGTCATAATGATCCAAGATGTTTTGCTAAAACATTTTGACTGTCCAATGATCAGAAACACAAAACCGATTTGTTTACCATCTACAAACAAAACACACAAAGAAAACGTTCATATTTGAGAAGCCGGGACTGAACATTGATACCCATCAAGAATTGCAATAGACGTGAAGCATCTTCAAATAACAAAACCACACATTTTATGGCTTTGTTCTAATGCAATTGAGCCAGGATTTAATTAGTGTTTCTCACATCATACGATTTTTTTTTAAAAAGGCATCAGGAAGATGCATTTCTGCATGTTCCACTTAGTGTGGATAAGAGACAGAGCGGCAGGTGCTTTGTGCTTAGGAGGAGATGTTGCTGTTATATTTCATTTAGCTCCAATGAGTAGTAGCATAGATCTCAGTGACAGACAGATGATAATAATCATAAAAATTTTTAAAGAAAACTCTGGCTATTTTTCTGGCTTCCATCTGATACAACCAAAGGCGTTTCGTTTTCTTAGAATGCAGGAGTATCTCACACGGACAGATCACCCCCTGAAAACGACAGGATGTTTCCTCTCGCTCTTTCCTCTCATCACATCTATTTGGTTCTGTTTCTTGGGATCGATTGTTACAACAGATACCTTTTATCCCGTCCCCATTAGGAGCCCAGACATACCGCAGCTTTACAATATATCCCCCTGCAGTTTCCATATCCCCATCTCGTCCACGCTTCACTGCCCACAGCACACATTAAATGCCTTTGGTCGTCACACATTCCTCCTGAATAAAACAACATACTGAGAGAGATTTTCCCTTGTTAGTGCTAGAAGACTAATTATCGCCACAGACTGCATTGCAAGGGCATCGGCTCTTTATCATCAGTTTTGTTTGGGCACAATGTGTGATTGTATGAATCTGTGTGCCACAGTGACTTCCCCCTCTTTGCTTCAAAAAACCTTTTTTTCCATAACAGTAGTGCCAACACTTGAGATGAAATAGCCTCACGGGATGGATGCCCCCCCCCCCCTTTTATTTTTTTTGTTTTCTAAACTGCTTCTCTTGTAACTTTTAAACTCCTCACCTTCGTAGTGAAATGAGTCACAAAGTCTGATTATATCTTGTTCCCGAAAAGTAAATTCATCCACAAACGCAGCGAATGTAAACAAAATTCATGATAACAACTCAGGCTGATATGATTTCCATGTTGATAGTGGGGTTTTTTTTTTTTTTTTTTTTAGTGTTGTTTTTTTGTGGTTTTACATCTCCTGTCTTGGGTTTCTCTCTGGAGCTCTCGCCGGCTGACTGTTTTCTGAGAAATCTAAGGGAGATATAGCAGATATACAATACAAATCCTCCAAGACTGGAGAGTTGGAAAGTCTTGAATCATTTTATGGCACCGTTTTTGAAAAAGGTTGTGCGTATTTGTCTGTTTGATGAGCACTTTGATTCAGTAGTAGAACCTAGACCTGTCCCAAAAATATGGGACAATGTCAGACTATTGACATTGTTTTATTTGGCACTTTAACAAAATGTTACATCGGGCTTTATAGCCAATTCAGGGTCATCTGAAACATCTGTATCTTTATTTTTTTCCAAACAGCTCCCCTTTTCAATCTCTTTTTCTTTTCTTTTGCTGAGGGGATGGTCTCATAAATGTATGTATCAAATATGATACGGATGGCATTATAGGGTTAATACGTTTCCACAGTTGCGTAGTTGTTGTGGTATTGGTTTTCTAAATCCTTCTAATGTATCTCACTTTCTCTTTGGAAATTGAGTTTACACATGAAAGCACCTAAAATAAAAAAATAAAAAAACACTAGTTGTTGTCATGGCCACATGTGGAAAAGAGGAATCACTTTCTTTCTTTTTTTTTTTTGTTCAGCTGTCCAGCATGTATTTGCAGAATTGCAGTGCATCATCTAGAGACCAACACACGCACACACACACAGTAACATGCTTGAAGGCTTTATGGCTTTACGAAAGGTTTCTCTTTATCTGTCTACTCTCAGGAATTTACTGTCATTCAGTTCTCTCAGGGCCCAACTCTTCCATCTTTATCCACTTCACCTCTTCACACTGTCACTCTTAGATCTTTATGGAAGAGTTTGTTTATTTTCCTCCTGCCGCGCCGCTCAGCATCCTTTTGTTCATTATATATTTTGTTATTTGGTGCTACTTTTATGTCTTGCTGCCTATCAATGTCCTCTTTTCTTTGCTCGAGGTACAGTCTCAATATGTGGCCCTACCCGTCTTCCTGGGTTTAATCTCAAAATATGTTGCGGTTCATTTTGCCGAGTGTCAGCTCTTGTCTGAAGCTTCAGACAAGAGTTTTACTGTCACACCCTCGCTGCTTTGTCCTGCTGTCTCTCCCCGCCGTGTTTTTCTGTCAGCGCCGGTACTGATGGATGTCTCTGTTGTAGGATTACGGCACATTCTGCAGTGTCACAGCCGATGATTTGCAAATCATTATAGTGCTGAGATGAGAGTATGAGACTTGTTGAGAGATGTGAAGGGATTTTTTTTTTTTCATCACCATAATCATCAGTGATGCTGTGTTTCTCCAAGCTTGACAAGTGATCCGATACACAAACATGACCAAACACACGTAAAAAACGAGTCTTTGCCATATCCATTTTGTTCTGAAATAATATGATTTACATTCTTAAAAACCTTTAAAAAAAAGTCAGTTATTTCTATTGTCACCGTTTCCTTCTTCGTCGGGGTTTTCTCAGTGTAAAATAAAACTGAAGGAAATTGACAATTTTTGCTCACATTCTCTATTTTGCATGTCACAAATACTCTCTTTCCTGCTATTTAACTTTTAATAGACTCTCATGAAACTTGTCATGTAACGGTTTTGTGAATCATACAAACATTTCCATGTGAATGGAAGCTGCAGTTGCACTTTTCTGTTTCATGTTGTAATATGAAAGCACACAGCATTGGGGAGCCCTTCTGAGCTCTGCTTTAATCTGGAATAATAAAAAAACATACATCTAAAAGTATGGGAAGCCACTGGAGTAAAGAGTCAAAGGAGACAATGGAGGGAAATGAGAGCGTAGGAAAAAAGTGGCAAGGAGAAACCGGGGATTTCAGTAACCCATCCCTCTGTTAAATATTATATTGGCAGCATGTGGAGATTTGCAGTGAAGCTGGAGTAATAGGCGTGCTGGAATTCTGCCTCTGTGATGAGCATACAAAAAAAAAAAAAAGCTTTTAGGTGTTATTCATCTGACACTCGAAACATGCACAGACACATGGATACAGATGAACGAATGCACACAGGCCCAGCTGAAGCGACAAGTGCAGACGCACACACTCTTCCACCTGAGAGAAGCCCCTCATCTCTTTGTCCCCAAGCCATTTCCCCATAAGCTATGCCCTGGGTCATGAAAGGCATTTGCAAGTTTTTGTAGACATCAGTGAAAAAACCTCAAGATTATTAAGTGTATCTCAAGAACTTCAAAGGCGTGAGCAATCTCTGCCCTGCGTGTCAGTTTCCTCGGGTTTCATGTGTGAGGGTGCTCCAGGTGATTCTGCACCGCAGCCGATGGTTACTGAGTGTAGGAAGGAAATAATGCATTATTCTGAGGCATGCAACTTTCATTCCTTTAGAGCAGGTGTTTAGGGGAGGGGTGGTTAATTTTGTGTTTCGCTTCACGTCCTTGCACACGCAAACACACACGAGTACATGAAGTGATACAAACTGCAGCAACACGTTATTACTTTGGATTGGCTTGTGAAGTTGTGTGAAACAATTGATCAAACGCATTGCGTAGCGGAAATAATTACCTCCACACATGTAAAAGTGTTGGTGCAGACAGTCCACCTGTATTTGATCCTGGTGAATTAACAACAAAGAAACCGCATGCAAATTAATATCCATTTGCTCCACGGTTGAACAGCATTTGAAACAGATGCGCTCATCATGGCCAACCTCCTGACATCTCGCCACATCTCAGGAGATATCCCTTGTCGTGTGGTTTGCCACGGGAACAGTAAATGTGCAGTGTGATTCGCGCGCACATATGCAGATACACACACCTTGTGGACTGAGGAATGGATCCCACTGCGGTCTTTATGCTCCTCTTTGCCACTGGTCACATAAATGCCAAGCCTGCCAGCCTCATTACAGTGACTACGGCACATCTGTCAGGGTAAACTAAAAGGTGCTGAAACATGCTGAGGGGGAGGGAGATGTTTGTGTTGTGCCAGCCATCAAAATTTATGTAGAGTGCCACTCCTGTCAGACGGATTGTGCGTGGGCTCCTATTAATACTAAAATATTACCGCGAGTGTATTTTACTGGGGTGGGTGTCAAAGTGCCTCTTGTCCTGGGTAATTTCTGAAAAGGAACATCTTGTCAACTAGATGACTTGCAGAATTTAGCAATTACGTCCTGCTCCGATGGTTCGCTAAGGTTTTTTTTGTTGCTGTTGTTGTTGGTGGTGGTGGTGGTGGTGGTGGTGGTGGTTGCGTACAGCTGTTTTGTTGCCAGTCGCACTGAGTGTTCTGGACTTGTATACAAAGAAGTATACAAGGTTGATGGAGACATAACAGTGAGGGAAGGACGACTACTGCCAGCAACAGATGTACCCAACAGCAGACAGCATTGTCTTGCTGTGAAAAACTCCGTGATTTTTGTGGGTAAAATCTCAGACAGACACACAGCTAAGTTTTTTTTTTTTTTTTGTTTGTTTGTTTGTTTTTTGTTTTTTTTTGAGAATTGAAGCCTCTTTAAAGTTGGAATTAAAACGTTGTTTGTCGTAGTGTGGTTTCTCATCGAAGTGTCATTTTTCTCACATGGCTCTGGCTGTTGAAATTTATGCTGAAAACACAATATTCTCTCTAATCAAAAGCCACAAGTACACAAAAGAACACCTGCTTCACACATCACCCAAAACCTATGATTGGCAGCTCCACCCTTTATTTGTACACACTACTCATAAATGTGTTTGATGGCCAAACATGAGTCTGTGCTGAAAAAGTGAAATCAATTGGAAATAAAGGTTGAAAAATTTTTTCAGGGAGACTGAAGATTTCATGTTGCCATCTGCCCCCAGTTTGTGCTGTATTCATATTTGCACAGATTGTTTGTTTTGCGTTGGTTATGTGATGCTTTCATTCTGATTTATCTATTGTAGAGAGGCGGAGCTTCATTCTGGGGCTCAGTGACATTGCTCAACAGCATACAGCATTTAATGGGTGATGCCATATTGTGCTTAACCTGGAATGGACACTGATGCTGTAATGAGTCCAGTCAACAGAAGCCAGTAAAATGGTTTGAATGGCGATTTGGTTGGTTGGTGTGAAAAGTCCTTATGGCCTCCGTGGTGAGAAAAGCCTGAGTCTGGAGTTGGCTGTCAGACAGCATAAACGTCATGACATAGGAAAATCCAGCACTGCTGACGTTTAGAGACTTATTTTGCTGTTTTATCCTTTTCCAGGGATAAAACTTTCTAAACTAGACTTTTCAGTTTACTCTTAATCTGACTCAGACAGAACGTCCATGACAGCTCAGTGCACTTATTTCACAAGACTTTTTTTTACTCAAGTCAGAATCAGATCAAGGATTCGATAATGGATTCTGCTTTAATAAACTCCAAAATTACTTTCAGCTCCACTTTGACGTGAACACTAACACTATCTCTTGATTTCACATGCCCTCAAGTTGGATGGCTTCAGACTTCATTCCTTTCATAAACCCAAAGTGTGAGAATCTAGCATGGTGCTCGAGCAGCATGTTCCAAAACTGAACCGATACCTACAGTAAGCCCAGCTGAAGGTCAGCAACGCTTGTTTTGATGTGCTTTTGAATTTTTGTACTTTCAGGGGGTATTTTTAGGGGTTGAGGGTCTTCAAATCTCTAGAAATTGAAGGTTAGAGAGAAAAGGGAGGTGTGAGATAGTGTGAGATGAAAGTGTGATTGATAATCTTTGTATGAAAAAGATATTTTAAATGGAAGTAGCAGTTCCCGAGACCAAACAAGTTAAAAGACAGCAGAGCAAACGCCTGACGCCTGCACCCAGCTGACAGGCAGCGTAATTAGTATTCATTTAGAGTTGTGCGTTTTCTTTATCACTCAGATTGGGTCTCACTAACGTCGGGTTTTTTTAGCTCTCTGTTTAGCTTTAACAGGTAGAGTCCTTTTAAGCTGAGCTTTTTCAGCTTCATGTCATCAGAAGACCACATTTAGACTGAACCATAGTGTAATATGTGAACCATAAAACTGAATCTGTTAGATGAAAGAAACTGTAAAGCTCCATGGAGGCAGCGTTGATTAATTCCCAATGCTTCATCGCTGCCAGGAAAGGCTTTCACATGACACGAAACCATTTACCTCGGTAATATTAAACAAAACTATAGTCAAAGCTTTAACACTGAATGTTTAAGTTATCAAATTTTAACAGAAAGGAGAGACTCTGTGTTACCTACATCTGCACTGTCTTAATGTGTCATTTTGAATGAGAGATGAGTTTGCAAATCTTGAACTTCAGGAGGGGATGGTGAAAAAAACAAAACAAAACAAAAAACCAGCCACATGCTTTATCTGTCTGGTTAGCTCTCTGTGATTATTCTGTATCACAAGCCATCATCAAAACTGGAGTATCAAAGTTTCTCTCAGAGCGCCCAGTTGCTTAAAATTTGTTCTACAGGAACGGATCGCTAATTGGTTGAAAAAAGAAAACCCTGTGGTGAGTTTTTGTTAGAGAAGCCTTTGAAAGATGCCCTGAAGTGAATTTAGCTCTATTGAGGATGATTTCAAAGCTGCTTTTTTTTTTTGTTTGTTTGTATGGTCAGCACACGTGAAAAGTCTTTTATCCTTCCAAGAGGCTGGAGCAGTGAGGCAGTCTGATGCCCTCTGATTCACAGCCCTATTGTCTGAACACCTCCAGTGAGAGGTCTCGCAGTAAGGCAAGGCAAGTTTATTTATCCAGCACATTTCATACACAAAGGCAATTCAATGTGCTTTACATACATAAAACTGTTTGGAGAAGTTCAGAGAAGCTCAGCGCAGGTTTCATGAATAAGCACATGAGAAAAGAAATGTTTTTAACCTGGATTAAAAGGGCCAACATTTGGTGTTGATTTGACCTCCACTGGAAGTTTGTTCCACTTTTTTGCTGCATAAAAGCTAAATGCTGCTTCTCCATGTTTTGTCAGGACTCTGGTCTGGACTAGCTGACCTGAGTCCATGAAGAGTCCTGCCAGGTTTATATTCTTTAAGCATATAAAGATGTATTCTGGTCCCAAACCGATTTCTAAACTAGCAGAAGGGTTTTAAACTCTATCCTGTGGCTGACTGGGAGCCAGTGTAAAGATTTAAAAACTGGTGTAATGTGCTCTGATCTCTTTGTCCTGGTTAAAACTAGCAGCAGCGTTCTGGATGAGCTGCAGCTGTTTAATGCTCCTTTTGGAGAGTCTGGTCAGACGACCATTATAGTAATCGAGTCTCCTGGAGATGAACGCGTGTATGAACTTCTCCTGGCCTTTCTGGGTGACAAAACTTTCAATTCTGTTGATGTTTTTGAGTCGGTAAAAGCTGTCTACAGTAGGTGACAGCTTTGATGTGGCTGTTCAAAGTCAAATCTTACTCGATTAACACACCAAGGGTGCGATCTTGGCTCGTGGTTTTTAGAGATCGAGACTGAACCAATTAAGGACCGCTCCAGAAAGTCCAACCCAATTTTCCAACCTGTGCAGCAGGATCCAGTGATGTACAGCGTCAAATGCAGCACTGAGATCCAGTTAAACCAAGACTGATACGTGACCGGAATCAGTATTCAGCCTCATATCATTTAACACCCTGACCAGAGCTCTTTCAGTGCTGCGGTGAGGTCGGAAGCCTGATTGAAATTTATCAAGATTAGTGCTTTTGTTTAGAAGTTGTTGAACCGATTAAATACAACTTTCTCAATAATCTTGGATATTAAAGAGAAGTTTGAGACAGGTCTATAGTTGTTAATTATAGAGGCATCTAGAGTCCTCTTTTTTAAGAGTGTCTTAATGGCAGCTGTCTTTAGTGACTTGGGAAAAATGCCTGATACCAGTGAGCTGTTTACTGTTTGTAGGAGATCAGTTTCTACTGAGCTAAAAATATTTTTTAAAAAGTGAGATGGAATTACATCCAGAGTGCATGTTGTTGATTTCAAATGCTGAACTGTTTCTTTTATGATTTTTAAATCAATCAAATTAAATTGTTTGTCAATAATTTTTAGTCTAATGGCGTTGATTTATTACATTTTTTTTTTTTCCCACTAAAAAGAGTTCATTGCATTTCTGAGTGGAGAGGAGTTGACGTTCTTGTTTATCATGTCAGGTAAATATAGCTGTCTGGCCTTGCAGAGCTACACAGGCTCTGTTTGTACAGCTCATGGTGAATTTGAAGTTTAGTTTTTTCCTCCAGTTGCACTCAGCTTTCTCTGCATTCTCCTATCAGCTTTGTTACCGTAGTGGTGTTTTTCCACGGTGTTTTCTGTTTGTTCAAAGTGTTCTTGATTTTGACCAAACGAACAGCATCCATTACATTCAAGATTTTTGACTTGAAATGGTCCAAGAGTCCTTGAACCGACTCTGCACTCATTGTTGGTGATGTAGCTACAGCCTCAACAAACTGTACAGGTTTTGTTTTGTTTTTTTACATTCTGAGTGATTAGTAAATCAAATAAAACAGAAATGGTTAGACAAAGTCAGATCCGTAACCACAACAGAGGAACTGTCACCACCTTTAGAAATGACCAGGTCCAGAGTGCGGCCTCGAATGTGTGTAGGCTCTTGAACATGTTGGACCAGACCACATGTGTCTAATACAAAAGAAACTTTTATTTTCTATGTGAATGTTAAAACCCCCAGCTAACACAAAGTGGTTAAAATCAGTGGAAATAACTGACAGTAAATCAGCAAATTCATCAATAACATTTTCACAGAATCTCTGAGATCTGTAAATGATTAAAAATAAAATTTTGGCAGCACCCTTTAAAATAAAACTGAGATATTCAAAAGAATTAACACCACGTGAAGCCTCTTTACAGTGTGACACATCTTTAAATGAGCCCGCTCCTCCTCCTCCTTTCCTGCCATTTCTACACTTGTTCATAAAACTAACTTCGTTCAGAACAGTAGCACTCGTGGCTTCTGTATACTGTATCAGTAGTACTGGTACACACTCACTGAGTAAGACTTCAGGGGGCTTATGCTGCATTTACGTACAGCTGGGCTGGAAGTCAAGGTTGTAGCTAAGTTGAAAGGGGAGTGGGTGTTTGCGTGTTTGGTTTTACATTTGCAACTGCTGAGTGAGGGATGAACTGGGCCCTCCGATTGCGTTAGCTGTCTTCCTCTGCATGCCTGTTGCTGTGAGAACACTGAACTTTTCTCCTCAGCTGCGTCTCAGCAGCGCGTCTGTTACCCGTCTGTGGAGTTGGGCTGGACCTGTTTGTCTACTTGGAGAATGTTGATTCCACTTTTCATTATGACTACTTATGTTTATTTTGAAAGGATCAAAACTGAGAAATACTTATTTCATCCATCATCAGAGTATGAAAATGTAACATTTGTTGGAGTGCAGGGCATCCTTTTTTTTTTTTTTTTTTCCCCCACATAAGGATGTTTATGACCTTTCCCGGTTGGCACTTATGATTTCTGAGTTTATATGATGGAGGTGAAGTGCCATGTTTTTCGTGCTTCGAACTGCCGTGCTGTTCCACCTTGAATAGGCATTAATAACTCATAAACATATACATAAGAACAAATTGCCTTGAGATCATCTTTAGTGCAGTTCAATGAGATTTCTTTCTCTCTGACAGCCAACAAAGAGCATTTGCACAAATAGTCCTTCACCCCTGCATTTTCTTCTGCTGGCAAAATACAAACGCTCAAGCATCTAGTTTAGCTCTCCCCATAATGCCACGCATAGCAGAGCATCGTTTACTGCTATACAAAAACAGGTTGAAAAAAAAAACCATTTGCTTCCTCTTTGTTTTTTTTTCTTCACTTTTACAGTGTTTGCTCACCCTTCCCATTCATTATTGCAGATCATCTCTCATTTACCAGCATTGTATGTGGGTAAATTAGACACACAAAGCATCCTTAGAAATCGTTTCTGACTGCTTGTTGAAGTGGCAGCTATCCAGCACTATTAGCCTAGCACTACCCCTACCATTTATTCTGCATACCACTTCCTTAGTAGTACGGACTGGCAGGCAACTCAAATCCTCTGGATGATGTGCTATTTCACTGAAGCAAAGGATTAAATAAATAAATAAATAAGGGCAGGAGTGCATACGAGAATGTGAATTTAATAGTAAAACTCAAAGGGTTACATATACGAAACGTTCAGGACTGTGGGGTTTCTCTTTTTTTTTTTTATGAACCTGTAAATATTGTGCAGCAGATGTGTTGTGAACATTTGCGCTGCACTTTGGAAATAATTAAAACATTTTTTCTTCATTACAATTTTACAGTAATTGCTCCCCTGGGTTGCAGAATTTCCCCGCATCGTTTCCTTTCCAGTTTTTACAGAAAACCTAATGCAGTATTTGGTAGTTAAATCTGAGAAATAAACGAGTGCAGTCCCGCCGCTGTGCCATTTCCACAGAGATCCAATAAAGAGTGTGTTTACACCTTCACACTTGACTTATTCAGGAAGCACATATTTCAGATAGATGAGGACTAAACCAGTAACAGAATGTTTTAACCGTCTTGTATATTTTGTCCAGGTGGTAACAAGCTAAAGGGGCAGCATTTCCGTCTTGACTGGGCCTGGATCTCTCTGGAGAAAGAGTACTACGTGGTGGATGAGGAGGAGAAGTTTCTGGAGGTGGTGCTCAGACGCAGAGGCTACCTCGGAGAGACGTCTTTCATCGGTGAGTGTTTGTCGTTCTGTCTCTCCTAACCTTTCTGTTCCATTAGCAGGAACGGCCACATCTGTCTGTGGCTCTACAGACCCACAACTTGCACTAGCCACAGTAAATTCTCAGACATTCAAAGATCACAAATCTGGATAAAATCCTGACTTTTCTTTTCCACCTTCTCCTCATGTCCCCACAAAATGAATTTGATCTCATTTGTTTTGGTGATGTCAGATTCGCAAATATCTGCAAGTTTAACAGTACTGGTGAATACAACATTTTACCTCCTAAACCTCATATTAGCACGAGTAGGTTAGTGTGCTTACTGTACATTTATCCAGTTTTTCACTGCTGTTTGACTTCATGTTAATTATTTTAGCTGTTTATTCAGCTAAATTATTTATTCAAGAAGCAAAAATAGCTTTTACCTAAAAGCATCTTTGTGCCCGAGCATAACCTCAAATATTTAGCTATAGCCTCCTAGTAGCATTCATTTAAAATGTAATTGCTTATTATAACTACAGTTAATATTCAGGTTTTCATAGCTCTGTGCTCCTCTTTCTGTGTATAAATAGCAATAAAGTAAAAAGTGGACAGCAAATACTGTCCAAATGCAATGGAATCCAGGAAATGAGATAAAACCTGCACCCCCTCTTTCCACACTTTTTGCTTTTATAGTGGTTGATGAACACATTTCTCATTTTCTCCGCCGCAGAGCTTCATATATATCACAGTCGCCTGCTGTGCTGCTCCCCAACACATACACAGACCCCAGCTGAAACCAAAAAGCAACTGCACCGTTTCCTTCACGCAGCATAACCAGATTTGTCCCATAAGCCAAAGTAATTCCGTTGTAATTCTGGCCTTGAGCCATTTTCCAGTTTACATAATTAATTTTTGTTATGAATTGAGAAGACAATATGAGACACAGTAGCTGTGAAAGCAGTTTGCAGAGATGTAACTTTTTATTTCCCGCCAAGTATGGAACAAAAAAAATAGTGTGAAGAAAAGGTCTTTTTTTTTGCCACAGGTTAGCAGCATGCTATTTTCCTTGATTCTCACAAGCCCTTAATTTCTCAGCAGGTCAGC
Source organism: Remorina albescens (assembly GCA_034769265.1). Classification (NCBI taxonomy): domain Eukaryota; kingdom Metazoa; phylum Chordata; class Actinopteri; order Carangiformes; family Echeneidae; genus Remorina; species Remorina albescens. The sequence continues at coordinate 5,111,511 of CM068490.1, read as the reverse complement.
GCGAGCACACAAAACAGGGATGGGGAGGTCAAAAACCGTACAAGTCAAAAATAGATAAAAATAAGTTGTAAATATGAGTCAATATCTGTTTGCTTACGTTTGTTTGACTTGGTTTCTTTGGCCCTAATAAACTAAGCAGTCAGTCAGCCATTCAGCAGTATACAGCCAAAGAGTCCGCAGTTTTCAATGTGTCCAGCACTGTTGGCACCTAAAAGTGCACATTTGACTAACTGAGCATGTTAATCTTGCTGCTCAGCCTGTCTGACTTTATCCTTTCAGTGCAGTATTTCCTCTTTTTTATTCCCACCTCTGCCTTTTATTTTCTATTCCCGAGCTGACAACTTAGGTACAAAGCAAAGTTTCTTGCTGCTTTGAAAATAAGTCTGTTCTCAATTAGTTTTTATTCCATATCACAGGGATAGTTAATAACGCTCCCAATAGCTTTGAAAAAGGTTGGCTGGCTGTTTGGAGTAGCAATGGAGTACTTACACTGCCTTGCAGTGTGTAATGCAACTTTAGATAGTAGGCGGGAGGCAAATTGAGCCAATACGTCAGTTGATCTTTGTCAGGTTGCTTTATATCGGTGGGTTTTATCTGTCAGCACCTTAAACTACAGCATCAAAGGGAAGAGCTGGAGATGACATTAAGATCAGACAAAATACAAAGCAGCCCTCTCAGAATTTGATTTAATGTAACTCAGCGCACTGTTGGCTTTGTGAAACACATACATTGCTGTCTTGTTCTTGGGGGAAAAGGCATCCATTGCTGAACTGAAAGGCTGAAACGAAAAAAAAGCTGCCATTAAATTTTGTTCCAAATTAATTTGGCTCTTAAAATTAAGCTTATCATCACTCTAAGGTAGTTTCCTTCTCTGAGCAGTTAACAGAGACACACAAACATTTCACCTTTGTCTAAAAGTCTGATAGTTATAACAAATAACAGACGCTTAGGAACGTAGGAAACTAACCAATTATTCTGCACTTATCAAATCTCGAATCCAGTTAACTTCATAAAGATCAATACCACAGTATTAATGTGCGTTTTGACCAACAGACCTTTGGTGATATGTTGTTCGGAGCAGCACTGTTTTTGTAATTACGTCTGATGCTGTATTTCACTTCACAGGCTTTCATTAGTGCCCTCCCGTTTAGTAAACCACACGGGAGTAATAACAACTGGTGGAGTGTGTGAAATTTGAAGGAAAGACAAACAGAACATTTATCACCCATCAAAATGTAATCTTTGCTGACATGAGGTTTTACTTTCCTGTCTGTGCCACCTGTTACATGCTACATGTATTACACCACCATCTGCAACAGCAACATGTGTTTTTTAATCAGTCTGTGTGGTGGTGGGCCAAGATTGTGAGCTTTTATGGTGACGAGCATCCACCGTCTCAGTCTAATCCTTTTGACCATTTTGAACACATCCTCTTGACACTTAGCGTGATGGTGGCACCGTGAGCCGCTGTAGTTGTCATTCTGAATACACTCATGCTCTACAAACCAGCAGGTTGCTTGCATGTAAGAAGGCTACACAAACTGAGACACAGCACGAGTGTGCTTGCAGGTTAAAAGGATGATGATGGTGCTGATGTCCCTGTACCTGAAACGCTCCTCGTAGCCGCGACTTTATTGTTCTTCAGCCTGCTCGCTGTGGGAGAAACAGCAGCTGTAAGCAGCTTTTCCTCTCTCCCACCTCTCAACGTCTTTCTGATCCCCGCTAATCGCTTGGTCAGGTGTTGGCATCACCGTCTGGCAGTTTATTTGAGCTCTAAGACTCGTCCACTGTGTGTGCATTTGTGTTTTGAGTGAATCTCTTGGGTACACATGAGCTGAAAGTGTTTTGACTCTTATTTATTTGCAGTTGGAGTGTGTATGTGTGTGTGTGCGCGCACCTGGTTATCTCTGACTACACACACACACACACACACACACACACACACACAAATACAAGTTTCATTCATTCTGCTTTTTGAATGAACGTCTAACATGGCAGGTCAGCGTGGTGCTGTAGAGAATCAGGGTCAAAGTGGCCTTTATTTAGGCTGATGGGGCCACAAAATTTTACATTTTTACGCATAAATAGTTTTTTTAGGGAAATTAAAGAGAATAAATGTTTATTAGTATTCTTAAAAGCGCGCTCTGATTTTTTTTTTTTTTTTTTTTTTAACATTATTCACATGTCCATATGCCGTTTTTACATATTAATCAGTCATCGCCATGGTTACCCAGGTTCAGTGGAGTTTGAATTAGTCCAAACACTAACACTGTGTCAGCCACTCCCAGGTACAAGCCAGCAAACAGCATAAAGAAAAAACAATGGTAACTGCTCAACCGCCACCAAAAGCTAATCCTTATTTTCCTTTTTCCTCTTTTATGATTCATTTATTCAGTTTTGATGTGGACAAAAAACCCTATTAAACAAAAAACAAAAAAAAAACCAACCCAAAACCATTTGTACATTTTTAGATACAGCTTAAAACAAGACAATAAAGGGGAAAATGTGTATCAAATCTAAGTGACAACAATATTTTGCCTCATAACCAAAATGAAATGTACTGTACGTTTGCATTTTTGTATTTCAGTGCATTTTGTGTGTCTACATGCCCAGTGTGGCTCTCTTTAGGCACAGATGATGAAATATGGTCCAGTTTAGGGCAACTCAGAATGAAAAACAGAAACTGATCAAAGTCTAATAACTTTCATAGATTTCAATTTGCTGGGCTGGTGAACAGAGGAATGGAGCAAATGAACCAACAATGAAGTGGCAACACACTCGAAATGGACAAAATAGTGAGAACACCATACTATGTAATTCAATCCAATCCAATACTCCCTCAGTGACGGCGCTTTTGATTGATTTAGCAGTCAGTTGAATTTTAAAGCTGCAGTTTGTGTTGTTGTCAAGAAAATATCTCATTAAAAGTCAGTGTTGCTGAGGCTCCACTTATGTTCCTCTCTGCTAATTTAGCTCATGTGTATTTGACTCAAGCCTTAATGATTTTTCTTTTTCTCTTTGCCATAGTGTTGTTGTTGTAATTTGGATGTACAGGCCAAGGACAAAACAGCAGAAACATGTCAAAGCCAGACGTTAATTATTTTAAAGATATAATGAAAGCAAAACAGGCAACCTCAAAAAAAAAAAAAAAAAAAAAATTGTCTACTAAAAGATAAACACCTCAGTTTTTTGTAAATGTATGTTTACTATTCAAAACTAATTAAAGTTCATTGTCACTTCTGTCAAAGATGTAAAACAGTGGCAACGATGGTAATCTGAAAGTGACATATTTCCCCAGTGCTTCAAGTTTAAGCTGTCACTTTCAATTTGTATTCAAGTTTTTGTTTTGTTTTGTTTTGTTTTTCCTCACTTTTTATGTAATGAAGAGCGTTCGGAGCTGTAACAATCACAAACATTTCAAGAAATGAAACAGTTGAACAGTCACAAACATCAATCAGTTAACTGAGTTGGATAGTTGAAAATTTTCCACTCTTCTCCCTTGTTCGTATTTTTTTTGCTGCATTGTCCTAAAAATTGGATGAGGTAGAAAAGATGTCACCGTGATTTCCCAGAGGCTAAGCTGGCATAATGCAGCTGAAAACATTTCAGAATCCAAACATACTGAATTTACGGTTATATAAAGCAGAGAGAGGGAGTGAATCCTCACATTTGTAACCAACAAGTTATTTAGCATTTTTGCTGAAGAAAAATAGATTATAATATCACAATTGTTGCCAAGAGTCGATTGGTTAGTTGATAAAACTCTGAAAAGGGTCGAGAAATGAGTCTCACATTGTTGAGCAAATATGGATATAACATTTAAAACTCCCTTCAAAGTTATTGTTTCATTTCAAAGCCAAAGTGGAACTGAACCAAAACAATTACAAACATCCGTGTGTGTGTGTGAGGGGGGTGGGTTTGCTAAAGAGGGATATGGGAGATTAGTAACAAAGATTAAGGATCGCGGCAAAACCAGACCTGTAAATGAAAAGAAAATTGATTACAGTGCCAAAAAGAAAAAAGAAAAAGGTAGCTGGCGTTAGTGGGCTGGAGAGATTAGAGGCGTAATGTGTCAGAGGTGCAGAGGCAGAGGAGAAACGCACCCCGCGATGTTTACAGAAGCTTTGCTGATGAAAGCTGGTGTTGTGCCAGGCAACGGCGGAGGAGAGCTGTTACACTTGCTCCATCACAACAGGACATATAGGTGGAGAGGATCAGTGAAGGACGAGCACAGAGATGAGATCAAGGTTCAAAGATGCCCCCGCATAGCAGAGCTCAGGCAGAACAGGGCCAGACAAGACTGTGAGGATCAGGCTGGATTCTTCCACCGCTCCGAGCTTATACCTTCCTTTCTTACGTCATATGAGGAAGGGGAGATAAAAAGAAATCCAAAACATGACTAAGACATCAACCTGCGGCTTAATTCTGCCTCATTATGGGTGTGTGATCTCTGTCTCACCTGCTGTGATCTACTAATTGAGTTCTGTCACTTTCTCGTCTCTTCTGCAACACCTGTCGTCCCGCTGACTCGTCAACCCGCTTAATCCATCTCGTGGTTTTTTCATTTCATCGATAATCTCTCCTCGACCCGTTTTACTGTGGAAAACATTTGGTCCTTTTTGCACCAAACCTTCCTCTTTTCATCAAAGACAGCACCTCTCCATATAACCCTGGGTCTATGCTATAAGCTGTCTCAGATTCTTCCTTCACCCGCTCCCCCGTTTGTCATTCATCTTGTCTTCTCTCTCGCCTTTCTCACCCCAGCAAAGTGCTCAATTACATTTTGTTCCCGCTCCGTCTTCAGATTCTCACTTCATCGTGTGCATCCTGTCTTTTGTTGTGAACCTGTGGTGTCCCTCTGCTTATCCCCCTGTCTTTGTTTTCTCACATCGTTTTACTCAGTTCCTCGTCTTCTCCACATCTTTCCTTCCCTGACTCTTTGCAGGAATTAAAGCTCACTCCTTTAACTTTTTTTATTGTATCTGCACTGTCCTTTTCTGTTCTGTCCTTGTACTGAGAGACAAAAGCAGGATTGTTACTTTCGTCAGGTTAAGATATATTGTCTCCTGTGGGATATATTCCAGTCTCATTATTGGTGCCAAGCAGGGTGGATGGAGAGATAATTTTATTTCACCTGCAGAGAATAGAAGCTGTTACCCCTCTGAACCTTGCTTCAACAGATCTCCACCTCAGCTGCCTCAATGTGAAATGACCTTTATGATATAATGAGCATGAAGGTACCTGCAACCATAAATATTATGATGAAGTGTATATTTTACATTCAGCCAATCTCAGCCTGCTGCAGTATTTGCTCTCAATAGTGGCATAAACTATAATGCAGAACAAAGTAAAAGAAAAGTTTGCAGCTATAAACAGACTTTTTTGTTGTTTGGAAGCAACCCTTTGTATCTGTGTGTTTGTGCGTATGGATATGGTATGGAGACACGAACACAAGGGGCTGTGGCACTGAGGAGCAGCGCCAGAGAGATCAGAAGGCCTTTGGTGGGTATATTTCCACCTGCTGAGGAAGAACCCCAGTGCAACTCCAGGCAAGGCGTGTCTCTGCCCTCCAGGGAGTCCAGTGAGATTGGCACAATAATGCTGCAGCCTTTTAAGCTCAACACTTCCTGCCTCTGCTGTGGGCAGAGGGTAGGAATTTGTATACATGTGTGCCTTTAATTAGCTGCAGATCAACTGGTGCTGAGGATGGAAGGATAAAGACGGATAGAAACCATCTGTTGTGATTTTTGATTTGATTTGTATAGTTACTTCTTTCATTATGTCAACAATATCTATCTATCCATCCATCCAGTGCAGATAGTCTTATTACTTGAGTTTGCCTTTCTTGCATCAAATTCAAATGGAGCTCCGCAGGAAATGATCCCTGAATATAAACTGGCTGTGGATCATTTCCCAAGCAGAAGATCTGAGCCAGTGCATGCACACACCTCCCACAATGAAGAAGACACCCCGTCATGACTTTAGTATTAACACGTCAGACATCACTGTCATCTTTGGTCCTACATTAGGGTTGATTTGCTGAATCCTTTTGGCCCACTTTGTTTGTTGTATGCTGCTAACAGGTATGTGTGATGCATTTCTGGCTGAGTAACTGCTCAAGGCATCACATGCATGCCAAACTGAATAAAATTCACAATTTTGGGATCTGTATAGTAAAAATGCGCATACTGTTATGACTAGTAACCACCCAGTTGTTATTTTTTTTTGCTTGTTAGCGGCACAGCCCTGTGTTTTTGGCAACAAGATGTGTTTTTTTGGTCACTATTTCTGCACAACTATTTATTTTACCAAAGCTTTTGCTCCAAGCCAAGAAACAAATACAACAAATTGCATCGGAATGGCTGTTGACAGTCGTAGCCTTGCTATACCGCAAAGCTGAAATTTTCCTCTCTGCAAGAGAAATATCAAAATCCAGCAGCAGGTTATTCTTTGAATCCAAACTTGGATGTGGGCCGTGATTTAACCGTGCAGATGTAGTCACTGATGTTTTATGCTGTTTTAAGTAAGAATGCATCCCTCCATGTTGTAATTCACATTTCCAACTTGAAAGAGGCAGCTTTGTGTAAACCTAACCAGAGAAAACTCGACCACTCATGAGACAAAACAAGTAAACCAAGAGTTGTGCTGAGCTTCCGATAGTCATGTCTATTAAATTCACCTTCCTAGAATGACATTTAAAAACCAACAGAAGTAGTTTTTAGTCACGGGCTACTGCTGAGTGAGTGATGAAGTTGCAGCATTGGTTGGCCAATAGATATTGATAGTTAATTATAGATAATAACTAACTATCAATAACTATTGGCTCCCCAGTGGTGTTGGCTAATAGTCATTAGTCTCACTCCTTTAACAACAATGGTGCATATAATGAATACAGTCTATGCACTGTAATGGAGGTGAGGTTCAGTAAATTGCACACGAGGCTTCAGCCAGGCCAGATGGGTGACTTAACAAAGACAAACGTGCAGCCCAAGGCAAACGAAATGTTAAATATAGCATGATTATATTATTGAATAAATTCAGTTTAAGTTGAATAAACGTACATTCTGCTTGGCGGGCAGTCACATTATATAACCTGTACACAGGGTGGCTGTGTGGTATGCAAGGTTCATACCTGGTCTTGTTTGTGCTTTAGTGAAGCTGCAGTAATGGATAGCAGCATCATTATTTCTTTTTGTTGAGAGGAAACAGATCTTATTATGTGTAATGCATGACACTCAGGTCAAATGTGAGGCAGCGCTTAGACTGTCGTTGCAGAAACTTTCTCTTGTCATCGCTGGCATTCTGAAAACTGGGCTAAAACAGCTTAGAGAAGAAACTGCTGGACAACTGACCCCAACCATCTATTTATTCCATTTATTCTGCAGCACATTTGGCCACTTAACTTCTGTTAAAAACAAAGTTTGACATTGAAAGTCATTTCTAATAATCGTAGGGCTTTTGATTACAATATTCCTTCATTTCTTGGGGGTTGGTATATTAGTATAACATGACGGAACGTGATCGTGCAAAAAGTTGTATTCCTGCTTGCGCGATTATTATAAGCCTGTAATTTGCGTACAGTGTTCACCTCTCAAAGCTCACTTTTTTTACAGTCCAATGTATCGGGCCTCATCTCAGTGTGTTTGTCACCTTCTCTTTTCTGTTTGTTTCAGCCCCTCAATATCTGAAAAAAGAAAACAGATCTGTTTTATTTACAGACAAATGCATCACCCTGGCATGTATCCGCTCAGGTTGTTCTCGCGAGGCACTCTGAAAACAGGAAAAGGGGATATGTACAGCATATTTACAAAAGTAATACCTTATTTTACAGCTCACACCACCACCAGGGCTCCCCTGATGTGCATTTATATGTGAAACCCAATATTAACAGTAAGCCCCCTGCTTCTGAAGGTGTATCGATGAGGATTCACATGAAAGATTTATTATAAATGAAGTGAGAGCTATTTGAAGAGGAAAGGAGCTGAAATACACACACATTCACACGCATATCTGACACTTGGAAAACAGTCATTGTAGCTAATCCACCCCAGGAAGGTGAATATGTTTATTTAAATACTTCAGTCACAAATTCACTTCACACATTTCTGAGGCTCTGTAAGTGATCGCTGAAGAAAAGAAGATGCACCACTTGTTTTCACACCACTCTCTGAACAACATTAAAGGGTGTGAATATCTAATCTGTTTTTCATCTGTTTCTTTCTCCTGCCTGTCACCTTTTCATGTTTGCTTTTTTTGTTTGTTTTGTTTTTTTACTCGTCTGGCCTTTCCTCTTCTGTCCGTCTGTGTATCTCCCAGGCATTGGCACCCAGGACGGTAGCGCAAAGAAGGATGAGGATTTCAAGGGCAAGTCCCAGAGGCAGGTCCAGTTCAACCCGGGACAGACCAGAGCTGCGTGGCGAGTCCGGATCCTGACTGATGGGAAGTACGAACAGGCGGAAACCTTCCAGATCCTGCTCTCAGAGCCAGTAATGGGAGTGTTGGAGTTCCCTGCCACTGCAACGGTCGAGATCCTGGATCCCAATGACGGTCTGTGCTGCTCATGCAATCATTAAACCCCTCCCCCTGTTAATTTTACAGATAAAGCTGACTACTACTGGATTTCATCAGTGGTGGAGACTGAGTACATTTACTCAATTACCACTGGCACAATATAAACAGGAACTTTTGTCTGAAGTTACATCCCAATAGACGATTACAGGAGGAAATGATTTTTAATTATTATTATGTTTACACAGTTAATGTGAACATGTGATGCAGAACAGTGTTGGCAAGATTTGCAGGAGAGATGCACAAAGTTGTTGTTTTTTTTATTCGGCTTCATAAATGGAACTTGCTTTGCAGCAAACAAACAGATCATAAACATCTGTACTCTATGAATCTATTTATTCTGCATTTCTCAGCGTGAATCTATAATTCATTCACTCCTGCATCCTTATTCCATCTGAGATCCATTATTAAAAAGTGAAAATCAAATGCATATTATATGGACAGGCAACATAGAGCATTGAAAGTTAATAAAATATATCCAGAGCAGAGACCTTCCCTTTGTCTACCTGAGCAGGCAGACATGCTGAAGACTCGGAGATTTATGATGTTGTAAAGTCCAAGCTGCCACTCAGGCATCGCTGTCACAAAGCAATGAAAAAAACAAAACTAATCAGTCAGCTTGGCAGAATGAAGAACTGTCAATATAAACATTGCCTGCTGTAGATATAGTGTCATGCCAATCTGCCCATAGGCATGAAAAAGGATTGTACTCCTGACATGACAGCTTGTGCAGAGTTGGTGATTTTTTTTTTTATTATTTATAATTTTTTTTAACTGAGAAAAATTTTCATTATACAAATCGCAGCATAATTTGAATTGCTATTGTGTATATATATATGTGTATATATATATATATGTATATATATATAAACTAAATATATATATATATATATATATATAAACTATTATCAAAGATTATCAGTCCATCACAATTTCTTTTTTTCCCCAACTACGTTGCTGGTTACCAGCAAACGCTCCAGTCTAATAGTCTGATGAAATGGTTTCTTACAAAGAAAACAACAAATTGTCTTTGTGTCTTTTCCAAGAAATTGAAATGTTGAAAAACTGACTATTGTGCGCCATCCAGGCTGGATTTACTCTGATGTATGTTTGTGCTTGTGTGTTTGTCACTCCCCTCCAGCAGTAGCAACATATTCTAAGTAACATGTATCAAAGATGGAGACACTGAAGCTCTCGTTATATTCATACACAACAGCTGCTTTCATCTCTCTCATTTGTCTCCTCGATCAGTCTTTCTATCTCACCCATCCTCACATCCATCCTCGTCAGTCTTTTCTCCCTTGTGGGTTAATTATGGGATGTGTGGAGGGCAGGGGCCGGTCTCTTTTCTGCCATCTCTGGGGATTGTCTAATGTGACAGAGATGTGCCACTCTGTACGCTAATGGGCCAGTGAAGCTTTAGCTATGCCTGTGGCATTAGCTGTACTCCCATTTCTCGCTCTAATGATGAAAACTGGCTTTGTTTGGCCCTCTGCTTAGCCTGAAGTTTCCCTCCCTGGAGGACATGTCAGCTAAGCTAATATCAGCTTTGGAGGAGCAGAGCGGATCGACAAGCTTTAACCAAAAGTACTCCACAGTTAATGCGAGCATAACAAGCGGGGAGTTTGCTCTAACAGCATGGGCAGTCTCTGTCTGTGTGAATTGCTTGGAGCTCTTGTACATGTATATTTCTCACTTTCAGCTGTAATAAAGCATTCTCTCTACGACCCTCCTGGACTGAAACTTTGATTAATAACAAGGAGTGAGCTGGTCCTGGTTCAAGTTTGCTGCAGCAAAAACAAACAGAAATTTACAGGATGTGATACCCCAGCCTTCCTTCTACAAAACTTTATCACTTTCCGTCATTTATAATTCATGCACAATGCTGACTCAAGATGAAGGTGGTAGCCTGCTGTTAGACTGTTTGCTGCAAGAAGCAGTAGCATCTTGCCACAGCCAACTATATCTCTCTTGCTCTCTCGATAGCTACCATATATCACCAGAGCTGTTACCCCACTGCCTCAAGGTCATTCTACTAAAAGTTGAAGAACTGCTCCTTCTTATGCAGTTTTTTTTTATTGTGTGTTGAACCTCAGGGCCAGCTGAAGTTGGTTCTTTCTAATTATTGGAGTTTTGTCTCACTTAAGAAGTTAAATCTGTTGACTAAGGCAAAGTACATAAAATAGGAGACTGCATCTTGGGAGGGTTGGTGTTGCAGTGGACTTTGTTTAGTGGCGTTAGTGCACACAGGCTCGTTGGCTTCACATTTACAGTTAAACTTATGGTAATTCGCCGATGGGGATAACCAGCATTGTGAACTGTTATGTGTAAAAGAACACAACTATATCACCACAACAACAACCAAACAATAGAAACAAAATACCTCTGCACCCATAGAATATTCATGAAATGATCAATAATGGAAAAGTTCCAGGCATAAAAATAAAAGTCCAACATTTATTTATTAATTTTTTTGTCTGTTCTGTGTTGTTTTGTTCTTAGGCTAGAAGATAATAGGAAAAGGTACAAGAATTTTTTGTAGTTTTACTACTGTCTCAGAAAGCATGCTTTACCCTACTCCGCCTAAATTTTTCCTCCAGGAGGTGAGTTTGACCCACTTGGCTAGAATTTTTTTTTTAATTATTATTATTATTTTTATATTAGGTGAATTTAGAGGAGCGAGAACAGCAATGTTTGAGGTGGAATGTAAAAAAAAAAAAAAAACAGCAAGAAGAGGTGGTGTGCAAAGCAAGTGTGATGAGAGAGGGAGAGGAAAAAAAGCAGTGTATTATGTGTGTGTCTGTGTGAAATAGGTATAAGCAGGGCACCCTAATCCCCTCCAACCCCCCAGGGAGTAACAAATTGTGGGGAGTGACAGAAAAGAGAAATGGAGGAGAGGGGAGAAAACTGAGAGGAGAGAGAACGGTTTAGGGAGTTCCCATAAAAGGAGAGAAATATTTGACCCCCCTGTGGTGTGTAAGATTGTTTTATGTTGATGACTCCATCCCTCAGAATCATCTCGGGTGTCGATCTCTTTACGCTGCGTGTCGAATCCTATGTCTAAATCTGTTTTTTTTTGTTTTTTTTTTCTTTAAGATATTCAGCCCCTAGTGCTTTACTTTTAAACGCAACTTATTGTTGCACAGGCGAGCCTCAGGTGTTTTGCTTATGCCATAATTCACTCCCTCATCCATTCTCTCGCTCATGGAGGTGTAAGAGAGAGGGACAGGGAAGTGGGGAGTGGAGGGCAAACTCACGAGAAGATCTGGGACGAGCCGGAGCTCAGTCCACTCTATGTTTTTATTGGTCCCCCTGCGTCTGTGGAAAATAGCTCCAACATTTATTGTTTCTATAATACCAGTAAGTTCGTCTCTTTGATAGATGGTGCTTTCACTGGCTTTAAGTCTCTCTCTCAATAACAAACTTCTCTCAGAGATAGAGAGGGGAAGAAAATGAGAGAGATGGTTTGTCTGTACGAAGCAGTGGATGTATGAAATTCCCGTCTGGCTCGCACCGAGGGATGAACTTAGAGGCTTGCATGTGTAATCGTCTGAAACACAATAGGTAGCAAGAAAAAACTTCTGGAGAGGTCTCTTTGAAGAGCACCTCTGATTGCATCAAACTGGAAACTGTGATAGAGAGTTATTTTTGAATATGAATAGGCACACTGCGGGTCCACAACTTCAATGGATCTGAATAAAAAAAAAAAAAAAAAGTCAGCTGCAGCTCACTAATGCAGAGCCAGAACAAAAGCCTGTATCTGCCTAATGCACTGTGGATATTTTGGAGATTGTTATACATATCATTACCCTTTTCTTTTTTCTCCTCTTGTTCTCTTTTGTCCTTCAAACAGAGTCGACTGTGTTCTTCCGCGAACAGATCCACGCAGTAGAGGAAGATATTGGAGAGCTTTTCATCCCGGTGCACCGCAGTGGAGATATCAGCCAGGAGCTGATGGTGGTCTGCTACACACAGCAGGGTATACGCTGGCCTATTCTCACCTTATCTAACCCGTTATCCTCAGTGTACTCTTGCCGTCCAGCTGCCTACCTGCATGCCTGGCTTCCCACCTGCTGGTTTTGGACGTCAAACTCAACACATCACATGAGGAAATTATTGTTTAAAGGCTCAATGCATTATTTTCAACCACATATGCTCACACACATGATTAACCAATTGGAGGTATAGATAGATAATTAGCATTTTTGGCTTTTCAGATTAACATCAATGATAATGTCATCCGCTTGTATTGCTTTGATTCAAACCTTATTGATGCAAGATTTAGTCGGTACGTATGGATCCTTCGAAAGACCATTTTACTTAAGCAGGATGTTTCTGATTTCTCCTGGTTAGTTTAATTTTCCGTTCACGTTTATGAAGATTTCATAGAACGCAATTACACACATTTCTAAAGGGGATATTTGTAAGTTTTTCTCTCAAACATCAGCTGTTGTAGCATTAAAGAAACAAGAAGTTAATTTAAATTTAAAAACTTAAATTAATTTTCCTCAGCAGTGCTTCGTATTCAGGACAGATCGGAGGCTAAAGTGAGTTGTTATCGAGAGGTGGCAAGCTGGTTAGCATTTTAACTTCAGCAAAAGAAAAGACATAGTAGACGGGTAAAGTAAACCTCAGTTTATGCTAATGTTGGTTATATAGGAAAAGGAAAAGTACAAACTACTTAGAAAAAAGTATCACTATAAGCTGTTAACCTCGGTCCTTTAACTTTTACAGTACTTCATCCTCCAAAGTTCCCCATCTTTGCTAAAAAAGACTTTCAATTGCAACTAGTTGGGGTGACATTGTGTGAAAGGTTACAGATTTGAACCTGTTTGTTCTCTTCATGCCACGAAATCCCACTAAATAAATGAAGACAACACATGACGGGATAATGTGTTCCCTGATTAATGAAGACGCTCTTCTTAAATGTCAGAGGTGGCAACACTGCAGGTTTCACTCTGAGAGGAGGTCTATTCCCATTGTGCCCTGATATTAAAAGTGATATACTGACTGAACTGATGGGCTTGCTGTAATTAAAGGTCAAACTTTCATAAGCCATTCTGGTTATCAACATTAAGAACATTTTACTCAGTAATTAGAAAATCTGTAATATGAAGCACTGATATTTTGTTAACTTGATGTTCATTCCCCTCTGAATTTTCACATCAAATTCGGCTTAATATGAATATGTATATGAAAATTATGCCTTCAAATGCAGTGAATCACTAAAGGAAAAAAAAAATGTGCCTGAAGCTAACCACTCAGTTTTTCTAAAATAAGAGATACTCTTTGAAAAGCTGTTAAGTGGGCTGAAGGCTTATGTTTTCTGATTTGGCTTTCAAAGAAATAATGTTTAAATATATTATTTCTGTGTTCATGTTTTAAATGTTGGACCTCTTTTGATTTCTCCCATAATTCCTCATATCTGTCTTCACCTCTGAAGGTTCTGCCACAGGAACAATTCCCACCACCGTCCTGTCTTACTCGGACTACATCTCCCGTCCGGAGGAGCATGCCAGCATCCTTCGCTTCGACAAGGGTGAGAGGGAGAAGCAGTGTCGCGTGGTGATCATCGATGACTCTCTGTACGAGGACGAAGAGAGTTTCAATGTGACACTGTCTCTCCCCGTCGGAGGACGTCTGGGAATGCACCACCCCACCACCAAAGTCAAAATCTTGGAGGATATGGATGATGGTAGGGCCTGCTGGTTCCAATAATCCATATGTACAGCATATGTCTGTTGATCCATAAGTAATGAGTGTTTTTTCCTGCCCATATTCAGTCACATACTTCCACTGTCTTTTTATATTCAGGAATCTTTTTTGGAAAATTAGAATAACTTTTAAAGAAAATCCAACTCTGCTTGAACTTTGAAGGTAATGTAGTCAGATCACACGGCTGAGAGGTCGTAGTGAACTTTACAAAAAACATTTTGTCTCCAAAGACAGTGAGAAGACTTACAGTAATTAATATTTGTTTAGTGTGTCTATGGATTTAAGCTGAAGGGAACACATGCAGACGCACTGTTTCATATTAACACAGTTTGCGGGAGTAAATTCCCAATGTTGGAGGTTCTGATGACTTGAATTCTCTCCAGAGCCTTTATGTCACAGAAGTTCTCTTAATTAAAGTTGTTTACAAACCTGCTGGGTGTTGACACATGTAGGATTAGAGTGCTGACAGCACCTTTGCATGGACCCTTCAGATAGAATAAAACCCCCATCTCACTGTCATCCAGACAGTTTTTAATTACAACTGAGACTCTCAACGGAGGCCAGTGGGACTGTATTATCACACATGACCGTGGTCTGCTTTCATCATGTTGCGGTGCTATATGGACAAAGTATATTACATCTTTGGAAAGGCAAAGAAATGTGTAAGAGATTTATCTGGGGACAGACAAGTCTGCTGGGAAATACTTATTCCAATCTATGGGCCCCCTTCACTGTATCACTATCCTGCATTGATTTACTTTATAGACTCAGAGAGGTTGAATGTCTCTATTCAAGGTTTTTTGTTAAATGCCATGCTGGACGTTGTTAGAGTAAAAGTCATCCTTTGCCCTTCTTAGAGATGAATGATGAGGGGAGCAGTGGTGTAATAAATCTGGGTCAAATACCAGCCATCTCACAAAGGGCTTGATTTTGCATCAAAACTAATGGATGGAGTGAAGGAAGTCTTCCTCATCCTCATGCACACCATGGCTGCCACTGTAAAGGCACACAAGTTCACCTTTCAATCTGGCTTCACAATAGATAAACTCCCCTGTCCTCAACTACAGTGCCTGTAAACATCCCGGTCCTAAAATAAATAAATAAGAAATTCCAATCGACCTACATCCAGTCCAACAAAGTATACACAGCTCACCTACACTGCTGACAATTCTCCAGAGGTATGAACACATGTGTTTTTCATCCTCTTGGCCATGTTACACTAGCAAAAAAGAAAGTCTGTGATAAGACAGGAAATCGCATGGAGTAAAGGACCTGAGTCGGATTTTAATCCGAGACCGCTCAACCGCGAAGTGTTCATCCTTTCTATTTGAGTGTTCTCTTGCTTTTGTTAAATAGACATTAACCCGGTTATTTGTCATATTCTCAGGCTGGGAATGAAGGTCTACATTTAGCCGTCATCTTAAATAACTACAAAGGAACAAAAATAACTTTCTTTCTTGGTGCAGAGAAAGGAGGAGAGATTTTTAAAAGCTTTAATGCAGTTAGACATATTGGTTTTGAATTTGATTTTGCAGGTTCTACCATGCCCTAAATAGACAAAACACCAGAATACTGTGCCACATAAGGAAACTAACAGATGAATACAGTTTTTTTTTTCTGCATGAAAACACCTTTATTTATTGATGTCTTTGTTGTTTTCAGAGAACTTTCAGCCCTCCTCATCAGTGGCTCTTTCGTTTTGTCATCTCTTGTTTGTATCGGAAAGAGCAGTGACAGATAGGACCTGTCATGCTGCAGACTGGGATGTATAAAACGATGAGGACTCAGAACTGAGAGTTCATTCAGGGATACAAGCAAATGGGCCAAATCGAATATGTGTGTGTGTGTGTGTTTGTGTTTTTGTGGAGGCATCAGGAGGCTAGTTAACAAGAAACCATGACATACTGTCTGATTGTTAGTAAATTGTCAGAAGACTTCAGTCGTGGTGCCGAGTTCAAAGCAATGGAGATGAGTTTGTGAAGACCCAACTCCACTGAGAGATCATTTTCAGCCTCCCAGAGGATAATACAGCGTCTGCCAGCGCTCTCATACCTGAACGCTGTAGCCCGCCTCACTTCATTTCAGCCTGCAGTCACCAAGGAAAACAGTTAGTTATAATGGAGTTCCGAAGCTGTGTTTGCTTCCGTGTGTGTGGCTGCATGTGTCTGCAAGCGGGTTGACATTAGACCTCGAGTTCTGCATCAGATATCAGTGACTGCTTGCACTCTCTTCAGCTCCATTTTCCTTCCTCCAGGTCAAAGTCAAGTTCAGCTCTCCTTCCATCCATTTCTCTAATGCGACCACTGCCCCCCCCCCCTCCCTTTTCACACGTTTACTTTTTCTCTCACTTTGGCTGGAAAAAAAGGTGCCCATGGGTGTCTGCTGGATTTCGTGCTTTATCAGATTAAACTCTACAGTACCTGTCTCCCTGCGTGCTGCGCTCCGCATGGCTGCTCACTGACTTGAAGTGAATGTTGTCATCTCCTTGTACCTTGCCAAGGAGAGAGGACACTCTGAGTCGGGCACATATGGCCACAGCTGAGTTTGTAGAATTGTAGATTAGCTTGGAGTATTTCTTGGAAAAGCCAATCCTGCTTATAAATATCAGGGCAGCCATGCTGTGGACCACACTCCAGAAGCAGCAGTCTTACTCGTCAGTTTGTGCATTATGTCTTCGCTGTAAATAAAATGTGCTGTTATTTATTTTTTTTCCGCTTGCAGGCGGTAGATTGTAGCAGACGTGTAAACTTGTTTTGTAATTGTTGTTTCATTCCATTCCATTCTTCAGCCAAACAATTTTAATAACAAATTTTTCTATTTTACATATACACCATCTTGCACCACACGTCCTCAATTAGCATGTGAGCAGCAAATTGTGGCAAGACTCCTCTCTCACTATTCTTTAATTGTCTGCCTTCATTTTTTCTCATTACATGCTATTTAACACTGAGTTTTAAAATGAAAAGAAAACAAGAAAAGTCAGCATGAGATGTGTTTAATTTATTAGTTTAAGGGCAGGAGAAGAAAAAAACTTTTCACTATCTGTCTACACAAAGCAAACTTTAGTCAGAAATGAAACAATTTTTTTTTCTTCTGCATTTGTCCTCATAATTTAACACTGCGAGGTGTGTCAATTTTAATGAGACTTTTGCACTAATAGTATTGCAGCCTAACGTTGTATTATTTCAGTGCGTGTCTGTGACCAACACAACAAAATAGTTTCTAACATCGTACATTAATAATCCTTGCATCATCCCTCACATGTACGAAATCCAAGGCCGTGCACCAATGAGACTGTAGCCTACACCGTAGAAAGGCACCTCAGGCTTCCTCCAAAAACACAACGGTCGTTTTTAAGTGGACAGCTGGGAATGCTCCATAAACGGTATTTAAAGGTGCAGTGACACACAAATTGCTGCGGACGCCTGCGCACAGTAATTATCACATTTTGCCTTTACACCTCCCCCAGCCCTCACACACATTTCAGAGGCTGAACCACAGTCGTGGCCCCCAGAGGGGGGAAAAAGAGAAAGAGCGATACAGTTCTCACTCATCAGTCATCACACAGCTTCTCCTCATGGTGTCAAGAATTTATCATCATGGATGCAGTTAGGACGTGTGATTTCAGACGTGCACATCAGCACTCAAGCTGTGCTCAAGTAACCTCTCAGAGCATTAGAGAAATGTGTTTCCGGTGTTATTGCTAAACATGAATTAACAAAACAGTATTAATCAATAACAAAAAATAAAAAATAAAAATTTTAAAAAGCCTACCAGCCTAGAGAGGGGTCCTGGTTTGGTGTTTTTAGCCAACACATATCTACAATTTTCCTTTCACTCTGCCAGTGTGCAAACACATAAATTCTATTTGCATTACAAACCAGCACTACATCTGTGAGGTGAGGCTCACTGTGTGGGAGGAAAAGGTATGAGAAAGACGGATGCACCGAGGAACCAGGTCTTCAGATGGAAAGGATGCTTTTGAAATAAGATACTCACTCGATATTTTCAAATTGAGAGTCTAAATGCAGTAATTTTTCTCAATCCCTTCATTATCAAAAACATGATAAGCTTTTACTATCTGGCCCAGTTAGAGTATATAAATAAGATATGAAATTTAACACATGAGTAAAGTGGCAGGAAAAAAAATACCCCAGACTGCGGAAGTATTTGATCATGACATATAAAAAAATTGATAATACAGAGGCTATTTTTGGATTATATGCCAGAATATAAGAAAAGTGTGAGAGTGGCATCTTAAAATGGAGACGGGAACTTTTCTTCTTTCGGTTTTACAGACTTGACAAGGAGGGGAAGGGTTGGGGGGGCCTTGCAAGAGATGAAGCTGTCAAATACACATTGGACTGCCTCCACTTTGCTGCCTGAGGAAACAATGCCAGTTCAAACAAACCTTTGAGCAGTCTAGGGGGCTGCTTTCTCTCCCTCTCTCTCTCTCACACACACACACACACAGATTTTTTTTTTTTCATTGAAGTACTGGTTTCTGTCAGAAGTATGATAACAAAGGAAGATAACAATTAAGTTGGATGAGAGACCCAGAAGGGTTGAAAGGTCACATGTCCCTGTGGATTAACTTCAGACTAACAGGCTTTTGCTGTTTGACCTCTGCGTCCGGCACCAGTTTTACAAATGAATTGTGTTAGAGTGCAGCCGGCTGCTGACAGGTCTAATTTTACCGCAAGTGCATGCATAAGAGGAGAAGACAAATAGCATTAACAATAAAAAAGGCTGAACAAAAAGTAGAAAATAAAAACCTTGCAGGAAATGAGAATTGATCATCTGTGCATGAATAAGCACTGATCTGAAGAATATGCATGCAAGTTTTAGGCACAATAAAATTGCCTCAACAAACAACAAGGGCAGAATCTCAAGTTGGGACATTAGGGAAGTGAACCCATGGTGCAGAATAAATAAGATTGTAAATGAATAACTTGCTGCTTCCAATGTATTTATTTCATCCCCCAATTGCTGTCTACACTCCCCAGCTCCAGTGTTTTACTTTGGAGAGTTGGAGTATTACGTGGATGAGAGTGATGGATATGTAGAGGTCAAAGTGTGGAGGACAGGAACCGACCTGTCCAAGACGGGCACAGTCATCGTCCGCTCTCGCAAGGCCGAGCCCGTCTCCGCAGAGGGTGAGCTCTTTAAAGTCAAGCGAGTCCTGCTTGTGACCGATTAGAAATTATGAATTTACCAAAAACACTGTTACTACTCAACTTCTGCGCTTTTGTCTGACTTGTCAACCCCTCCCCATCTTTCCCACAGCTGGTATTGACTATGTGGGCATCAGTCATAACCTTGATTTTGCCCCGGGTGTCAGCATGCAGACGTTCAAGGTCACCATTCTAGATGACCTGGGACAGCCGGAGCTGGAGGGGGCTGAGCACTTTGAGCTGGTCCTACGTATGCCAGTGCACGGCATCCTGGGAGACCCTGACAAGGCTACAGTCTTCATCAACGACTCTGTGTCTGACTGTAAGTAATATGTTTTTCTTTTTAGTCCTCTTTGATCTTTCTCACCTTCGTTATTTGTTTCTTTAGGAGAGGCTCTAAGGAGGGTATTGTCATATCAGTCAGACAATTTGTACACATATTCATTGGCCCCAGAGGACGATCCCTTTACTCCCATTATTTTGTTTTGCTTTTAGACTATTAGTGGATGCCATAATATTGGCTAAGGGTACTCAAAAAGCCCAAAAGAAGTGTCTTAATAAGTCCTCCTGTGCCAGGAGGACTCATTGCTATTCATTGCTATTCACATCTACTCAATGTATTAGCAGAAAATTGGTACAGACGCTGAAGCTCGCGTCCCCTCAGCGTTTCATCGAGCACCATTGCTGGACTGAAATTTCAATCTGTCCATTATTATAGTGGTGTACAGTTCCCATGAGCCTCAGCTTTACTTTGTATTTACTGTGAATTTCCAAATGTTGGCAGGCCACGGTGCAGAGCGTGTTAGCACACTGACGCTGGCATTACAGAAGTCTGCTTGTGTTTAACTCAAATCACTTCTGCGCTGCACAGATGCTCTAGCATTTCTGTAGATTCAGGATTTAACATGTTAAATTACACCTTTCCGTGTCACATGCTGTATAAATAAAATAAATAAATATGTGTGTTATTATTAATGAAATCTGCATCCCAACCAAGTGGTTTAAATCTGGACTAAGAAGGACTTTTTGAAACCTTTACATCATTAAGTTGCTTTCTGACACACAAATGAAGAACTCATTTGTCAATTTTCTTTTACTTTCTACTCCTAGTTTGACAACTTTCTTTCCCAAATGATGCGTCAGAAATTGGTTTTGCTTTGTAAGATCAGTTGTCACACGTGATAATTGAACTCTTCTGCCGTCTGACAGTGCCAAAGGTCCAGTTCCGTGAGCTAGTTCACACCGTAGAGGAGAGCGACGGTCAGATCACTGTGACAGTCTATCGCAGCGGTGACGTCAGGCACAAATCCACTGTTCGCTGTTACACCCGTCAGGGCTCCGCACAGGTCGTCTCTGACTTTGAGGAACGACCAAACACGGATGGATCAATCATCACTTTCTTCCCAGGTACTTCAATAATCACACAAGTGCACCATGTGTTTCTTCTTACTTCTTTTTTTTTCCCCATTTGAAAGTATCTCGTCTTGAGAGCTGACACCTTTTTAATTAAATAAATACGTCTTCAGCTTTTTGTCACACATTTTTTGCACAATCAACAGTGCTTTGCTGATTCCACAGAGGCTTGCAAGTTGAACTGCGTTCCACACCTTACCGACTGTAATGTCACTCTCAGTATTTTTTTTTTCTCAGTTTTTTGCAAATATATTCTAACAAAATCTCTGCAGAAAATGTGAGGAAAAAAAATGCGAAAAAAATGAATAATTGCAGAACAGAGTCTATCCTTCTTCCACGTTGAATTTTTTAATACGTCCCATCATCACCATCTTGCTCT
Organism: Remorina albescens; assembly: GCA_034769265.1. Classification (NCBI taxonomy): domain Eukaryota; kingdom Metazoa; phylum Chordata; class Actinopteri; order Carangiformes; family Echeneidae; genus Remorina; species Remorina albescens. The sequence continues at coordinate 5,090,262 of CM068490.1, read as the reverse complement.
GCACCCCAGGCGAGGTGGAGAAGCCGTGTGTTCTGTCATTTGTGGATGACACGCTATATGAAGAAGGAGAGGAGCTCCGGTTGGTCTTAGGGAACCCGAAGAGTGACTCTCAGTTTGGTGCATCAGTGGGAGCTCTGAGTGAAACCCTGGTGAACATCAAGGACACAGCTGACAGTAAGTGAGATGAGGAGAGGATGCAATGGTAGAGGAAAGTAAGAAATTAATTCTATGGTAAAATATCTTTTTATATTTTATCTGGCACAGTAAATGCAGAAAATATAAGGTTTTAATTTATATTTATTATAAGCAGTGATGAATACGTTGTTATTATCCATAATCTGTCAGTGTGTTTGTTTTTCGGTTCACCTCAGAACCCATCATCCGTTTCCTGGAAACCAAGTTCAGCGTTAGTGAACCCAAAGAGGCCGGCACTGTGGCAACCGTCAGGATCCCTGTAGTACGGGTGGGTGATACATCAAAGGTGTCTGTGGTCCGGGTTCACACAAAAGATGGGTCGGCCGTCTCGGGGGAGGACTACTACCCCGTGTCTCAAGGTAAACACATCGTTTCGTATGGTGTGACCACGTATAAAAAAGGCAGAGCAGACTTTTCAAAACTAAGCTGCACTTCAAACAGCAACAGTAATGTGACCTTGACAAAAAATGATGCACCTTTGATCTTCACAGATTTTGGCAACTGACCACCAGATACATCCAAAACTTTAAATCACCAGCAAGTTATGCAAACTTAAAAGTGATTCGTACAAAAACTTCTTCTTCTTCCTCCTCCAACATAAGAAGCAAATAATTCAGGAACCCACTCACTGATGTATCACACTGTGGCACCACTAGAAGTAGACTAGAAAAACTTCACAAGATATATTATCTTTGTTCTTGCTGCTTGCAGATGTCCTCATACATTCCCATTATGCATTTGCAGTAGTTAATATAGTTTTTAAAAGTATGAAACAAGGCTCCCTATAGGGATGTTCAGTTAATGAAAGTGGGCATAGGGGGTTATTGGGCTGAGGGTCATTGATTTCTAATTTCTAATTTCATCCCAAATGGAAGGAGATTATATCTTCAATAGTCCAGTAAAGTATCATTTAATTTTTTTAATTGAATTTCTGTATTTATTTATTTTTTTGTGCTTTGTCAGCAGGGTGAAATCTTCCTCTCTATCCTCTCCAGCGTTTAGTGCAGTGAACTTTTCTCTGCTCAATCAAGCTTTGAAATATTTATGTGAATTATATTTGGCCTATTCAGATCATACCTGGCTGACCCACCGTTCAAATAGTCTGACTATCCCAGCAGTTTTGAATCATTCAGTGTTGAATTTCTCATTTGGTGCGGTATTTTCTCAGCGCAGCACAGTTTTAATGCAAAGCTCTATTACTTTCTTTCCAAGGAAATGGACCACCTTTGGCTGAATACGAAAAAAGGCCTGCATGAATTGCTTTTTTCCAAAGTGATATATTCCTCTGAACCAATAAAACATGATTGGGCTAAATTGTCAGGCTTTTCTTGTTTTGTTCAGTTTTTGGGGGCTTTTTTTTAGGTGGGAAATTAAACTCAGCAAAATGTTGATATCCTCTGACTTGTTTAATTTCAGCAAATATATCAGAACATTTAATGTGTTACAGTTAATAATGATCTGTTAATGCCATATTATATATATATATATATATATATATATAAAAAACGGCTTTTTCTGGTGCTCCTGCTTGTCTGTGTGTTTTTGTGTCCTCAGACATTGAGTTTAAACAGGGGGACAAGGAACACGTGATGGAGGTGGACGTGCTGTTTGACAGCATCAGAGAGATGAGGGAAGCCTTTACCCTCCACCTGAAGCCTGATGAAAACATGGTGGCTGAAACTCAGGTCAGGACTGTGTTTGTGCCCGAATGTCACACAACGATCACATAAAATTCAACCAGACTCTTATGGAATTGTAGCCTGATGGAAAAAGTAAAGGGATTTAGAGATTTTCATTTCATGATTTGACCCATATTTATTCAGGTCATTCCCGCTGAGTTCGGGGATCTCTTTTACAAGGGCGTCCCAGTCCAGACAAGAGCAGCACCTAACGGTAGTTGCCGTCAAAGGAGTTATGAAAACATTTCACAATAAATATTAGATTATCTGAGATTAAAAAATAGAGCAGAAGAAAAGAGGCAGGCAGAGAGAAATGAGAGACAGTGGAAGGAAAAGCCAAAAAGCGGCTGTGAACATGAGATTTTAGACAAATTTAGGTGATAGTTTCCTCTTTGGTCTTATAGCTGTTTTTTTTTTTTTTTGGAACAGGTAACGAAAGTGATAGTTTACATTGAGGAGACCAACACCATGGCTGATGTCACCTTCCCCTCCTTGCCTCATGTGATGTCTCTATTCCATTACGACAACGTGGCCAAGACACCAGACAACCTCCGCCCACCAGCCGGCTACCCCGTCATCTGCGTGACAGTGAGTCAAACCGAGACAATATCCAGTCACAAATGTTCTTTTGAGTTGAACAAAAATGAACCGCTCATTTTTCAAAACATAGTTTTCCAGAAACTGCTCTGTTTTGGTTTTTTTTTTTTTTCTTGTAATGAGGTAGGAGGCCCTAATCAGGACCCACATCCTTTAGGGCAGGGGGAGGTCACATTGTTATCCCCCAGGATCCATATTTTTCCTCAGCCAAAGTTATACTGCCCTTCCAGAGTTTGTCCTCCAAAGACACATTACAGCGTTTTGTAGGCCACGCTCCACGTGCTCTTATCCACAGGAGAACCACTCTTGCATGCAGGCTCACTCAGACACTTAAATGGATTTTCTTGATGTGTTAAGTTGTTTGAGTCTCAGGTGAATGCTATGTGTTGCTGGAACAAACTGTGTGCTTTTGTGTGTGTGGGTGTTTCCCTCCATGTTTTGGTCAACTGCATAGGAGGTTCCATGGGAGGACAAAATGAAGTAGTCTTGTCAAAATCTAAGTGTGGAGTGCTTTACAAGGAAACACAGTGTCAACAGGTTTCAAAAAGCTACTCACAGATATGCGTCAAAGCTTACGCCTCCACAACGTATCTCTATCTGTCTAATTATAAAAAAAGCAAATTAAAAATTCAAACAACGTAACACGCTGAAACATCTGCATTTCCTTGGCAAGAGCCACTTACTTGTCTGCATTTTCTACTTCTGTCCCCTTTTTGTCCTCCGGCATCTGCTGTATCTTTCCCATTCCTCTGCTATCCATGCCCATCCGCCCACTCCTCTGCTGTATTTCCGATGCATCTCGCAGGCTTGCAACACAAAATACCCAGACTACGATAAGACGGGTTCTATCTGTGTCAGCGAGCATATCAACAACACCTTGACCCGCTACCGCTGGCTCATCAGCGCCCCCGCTGGTCCAAATGGCGTCACCAGTCCCATGAGGGAGGTGGACTTTGACACTTTCTTTACCTCCTCCAAGATGATCACGCTGGACTCAGTCTACTTCCAGACAGGCTCCAGGGTCCAGTGTGCTGCTAGGGCTGTTAATTCCAATGGGGATGAAGGTTTAGAGCTCAGCAGCCCCATTGTCACCATCAGCCAGGAGGAAGGTGAGGACAGAACAACGCACATCCGCCTATAAGTCTTATGTTGTTGATTTCTAGAGAAGGGATTAAACTGGGATTTGTTTTCATGGTGCAATGACAAGCAAAAGGAATTCTGCATCATAAAGATTCAAGACTAACGCATATGAATGAACACCAGTTGCTGTACAACAGATTTATTCAAAGAGCAAAACTGTCATAAATCTTTGGTAAGCATTTACAATACAGCTATTTTCTTCCACAAGCTATTGAAGAACTGTTTAAGAAACTAAGTGATCAACAGTGGTGGAGACATCTGTGGGTCCTCTACAGTGTAATACTTGATTAAAGAGACACACTTTTATACGCAGTTGGATAGTTTAATTTTGTAATAATGTGTTCTATTGTAAAAGATCACAGTATAAAGAGGTTGTAAAATCATAATCTGCTGAATCCCAATAACGCCTTTACTCTGAGGAAGGGGAGAATAAGATGTGGTATAAAATGGAAATATTTGTGTAAAATACTTCATAGTTGTATTTAGACTCTGATAAATGGGCTTTCTTTTTTGAAATGAAGAAAGAAAAAAAAAAAAAAATGCACCCATTTCCTGTTACTACGTAATTTCAGTATTCAGAGTTCATTTAACCTACAAATCCTAAAATCAATCAATCAAAAGTTCAAGTCAGTAATTGATCAGGCAGAAAATGTATTTAGCAGTTTTATATTTGTATTTGGGACAATATTAAATAATTAAAGGCAGATTGCATAGGTAACCAGCTGCTGACACGGTCATGGCCATTCAGTTTGTGTTGTTTCCGTCGAAGTGTTGTTGCCTGTCTCAGTCTCTGCTCTTCTCATCTGCCTTATAAAGGCATGTGTCAACCGCGCAAGATTGGGACCGTTGGCGCTGAGCCTTTCTCTGCCAAGCTACGCTACACTGGAGCCGACGACCCGAAACATCCCAACCTCATCAAAGTGACTGTCACCATGCCTCACATAGATGGTGGGTAGGAGCTGGAGGCAGGACTCGTACCACAGATGAAGTGAAGTGTAATGTAGTGTGTGTAATATTCACGTCTGGGGATCCTCAGGAGCGTGAAAGCCAGAATATAGATCTTGCTGGGTTGTATTGAACCCCGATGTAGAAACCCTCCAGCAAACCCGCTACTTAACATTCCCTTCTTGATTTTTAATCAGTTTCCTTCTGCCTCGCCTCCTCCAGGTTTCCTTCTTCATTTTTCTGTTGCTCCTCTGCTTTTCTTTTCATTACTTTTACCCTATTTCTCCAACGAGTTTTTCATGTATCAAAGGTAGTTGATACATGAGTAGAGCTTGGGATCAAACCATAATCCCTCTCTCTTCTTTGCAGGCATGCTTCCAGTAATCTCCACTCGCCCTCTCATGAACTTTGACCTCACCCTCAGTCCTGATGGAACCCGGGTCGGAAACCACCGCTGCTCCAACTTGCTCGACTACGACGAGGTCACCACCGGCTACGGCTTCATCTCCGCTTCAACACGCAGCCCTGAAAGCATGGGAAACGCAGCTCCCTATCAGTTCAGCAGTGCTCTGCGTGGTAACAACACGCTGCGCTTCTACAAAAACCTCAACCTGGAAGCCTGTCTCTGGGAGTTCACCAGCTATTACCACATGTCTGAGCTGCTCACCGACTGCGGAGGCACCATAGGCACTGATGGACAGGTTTGTGTGTTTTTGTGTGCATGTGTCCACAAGGTAAAAATTCCAATCTAGGGTTTGTATGTACATCTGCCTGACTGTTAGCCTTTTGGTGTGTGTGCATGTCTACCTATGCGTGTTTCTGTATGTCTAGCGTATTTACAGCTGCCAGAAAGGGAAGAACGCGCAGACAGTACGGCACCTTGTCTGTTTGCCTGCATCTCATTCATTGTATGGTAGTGTGGGTCTGTGTGTGTGTGTGTGTGTGTTTGTGTTTGCTGGCTTTGTGTCACACAATGTGATTGGCAACCTTTAGAGTGCATGCACTCATACTCACACAGAAATATAGACTCTCAATGTATTTCCACTCCGTCAGACACTTACTGCTGCTATCAACATGGGGTATTGAAGCTTAGACTCCTGGTGAATCTGTGAATTCATGAAAGGAAAACCAACCACCTTTTTGGAGTGCTGGATAGCTTGAGTACACCAAAATCATGTCAACGTTACGGGCAGAGGTCTAACTTATCTAATCAGCAACTTTGCTCAGTTTCTTTTTGCTTGTATGACGCTAGTGCTCACTAGAAAAGTAAGACTTTCCCACTGAATTTGGCCGTTACCGTTGCCTGTCAATTCAACGCTAACAAACTTCCAGTGGTTGTTTGCTGCTGTTGCATCATTGCAGCAAATGTTGCAGTTGTTGTTTGTGTTCAGAGCCTCGATATTCTCCTGGTTCTTGTTGTTTTTGTGCGTTAGAAAACAGACCTTTACTCCCTTTCTCAAGTCCTGCTGCTCTTTCGTGTTTCCCTCTGTCTTTGATCTAGAAGACGTTTGTTTCTGATCAGACTGTAGAGTGCGTGAGTGGGTTTCTCTGTGTGTGTGTGTGTGAGAGTGTGAGAGAAGGAGGCAGAAAGAAAGGCAGGAAGATAAAGAAGAAATGAAAAATGAACATACTCATCCCCTGTCACAGCAAGGACCCCTCACACACATAGTTACAGATGGTGCCCATCAGCCCAAGACCTTTACTTCATTAAAGGGGATCACTGTCACTCTGTCACTTCTAAGGGCTCAAATTAGAGTCAGAAAGAGTTTGGGTTTATTTGTGAATGTCATAAAAGAAATCTGCGAGAGAAATTCAAGTTTTTATACCTTTTTATTTGTGAAGAAAGAAAAAAGAGACTGTGAATAATGGCCATCAACGGACCATATCAGCGATCAGTTATACAAATCGACCATTTAAAAAAGAACCTCAGCTTCAAAGCCGAAAAATTTAAACAACCCTGTATTTAAAGCTGCTTTTAGGTGGGTCAGTTAGTCACATCTCTGACTAAGGTCCTGAAATTTGTTGTTTTTCAAGATAGACAAAAGCCCAGGCGCTTCCACGACCCAGCGTCTGCTTTATTTATCTGCACACCTGTTCATGAAAACACGATGCCTTTCATCTTTTTTGTAACTTTGCCACTTAGGCATCATTTGTTGACAGATTTCTTTATTCCCTCGGGCTTCTTGCCATGTAAAGATAAAGGTTCTCTGAGTGCTGATGGTCAAGTGATTCCAAAAACCTGCTTTGTAAATACAGCGTCCCGAGTGCAAATCCAGCAGGGGACATTAGCTGCAGGTCATTCCCCATTTTCCTGTCAGCCTCTCCGTCAGTTACTGAAAAAAATTAAGGCCAAAAGTATATAAATATTCTACATGCATACAACCTTGAATTTATCATGCAGGTTTCTTTTACCGGTTTACATGGGTTTATGTATAACCACCAACTACTGGAAGTCTTATTGACCTGAATTCTTTCTTTTTTTTTTTTTTGCCCACAGAATGCCAAAAATAAATAAATAAATAAGAAAGAATCACTCACAACCTTGCAGCTTCAGCAGTGTACACAAATCAAAGCAAGCATCAAAGTTACATAAATCATTTTCCTCTGAAGAATAAAATACAAGCACTGTAAAAAATCATATATTCATACATGTATAATACATTAATTTAAGATGAAATATGCGTCATCTGTGTATTGTTCTTACTCACCATATATATTTTTTCATCACAACTTTGAAATTTCTTTGACATGACTGTATTGATCTTAACTGGCAGTGCGCTGAGAGTTGGAACACAGAAACATAAAGACGATGAAATTTCAAGAGCATTGAAAACACCTTTTGTAATATGACGTCTGAAGGTGAAATGCCGCTATATCTATTCTTCCTACGCCAGTCAGGTAATGTTATTTTAGGAGGTTGTTGAAATAAAATTGTGGTTTTTACAAACCCTCAGGCTGAGGTAGTTAGTCTTCTCTCTAGTTTGCAGGCTTTTAATTTCTCATTTCACCATCGACTTTAGTGAAGTGTCTTTCATTTTGCAAATATTTCAGCTATATAAATATATCAAATTTATCACACACTTGTAGTGATACTTTGAGTTATGTTAGAATGAGATTGGATGCGACTATATATGTACTCAGTGATGAAGAATGCAATCAGGGGATTAAGAATCACATTCTGTTTTTTTCGCACTGAAAATATCTTCTACCAAATTGCTTTTCTTAGCTTCTCTTGCCACTTAATCTCCTGCCCAGTTCTCGGTTTGATAATTGACACGTTTACAGTCGAACAAAGATGAATTTTCAATCAGTTTCTGAGACAAGCCGGCGTTATCAAACTTATGTGTGGGCACATAGTTCAAATGTTCCAGGTCATTCATAATTTTTGAAATGATCTTGGTGAGCAGAGACACCTAGTGGATGACTTTATGGGAATACTTTTTTTTATCTAAGGCTAAATTAAGCCTTTTAATTGTATTCGATTAAAATTTTTCTTTTACATCTCTGATTTCTAACCATTATTCAGCTTTTATAGATCAAACTAAATGTGATCAGATTGTTTTCCAAAGTGTAATTACAGTTATATTCTACAGATTATGCTTCAATCTTGTTTAGCATGAATAATCAAGTTCCTCAATACTTCAAAAAAGGAGACAAGATGGAAAAGAACAACACAAGCCCACATCACTGCCCACTGTGCTACAAGACAGGAAGACTTTATGCATCTTTCATAGCACTGAGTAGGAGTGAGTTCAAACAACTTGTGGAGGAGAATAGTGTGTTCATCTGTTACATCTTTTCAGTCCTTATTATAGCTGAACGACTTACAGTCACCCTTAATTTAAAGGAAATATACGCCAGTTTTTATATTGTAGCTGTTGAGGAGTTCTTCCCAAGAGATTCAACAGTACTATCAAGGCAATAAAAACTGTGTCTTATAATAAATCTTTCGTGGAGAACATAATGAGCCTGAGGTTATAACTGCTTTTAAACCAAGATGAAGCCAAATATATTTTAAAGAACAGTCGCACTAAAAATATTTCTTTTATAAGACATTTTGGAAGCACACTCTACACTCATCACTGTTGGGAACATCCTTTCAGGTGCTGAACCTGGTCCAGTCCTACGTGACCTTGCGAGTTCCTCTCTACGTGTCTTATGTGTTCCACTCCCCTGTGGGAACCGGCGGCTGGCAGCACTTTGACCTGCAGTCCGAGCTGCGCCTCACTTTTGTGTACGACACAGCCATTCTCTGGAAGGATGGCATTGGAAGCCCCCCACAGGCTGAACTACAGGGTCAGTTTCAAAGGCTTTTTTCAGTGTTTCTGGACTTAATATCATCCACATAAAAGAAAGGACTAGTTTTTGTACAATCCAACATGTTTTTGTGTGTGTTCCTTTGTTGCCAGGTGCGTTGTATCCAACCAGCATGCGCATCAATGAACAAGGACGTTTGGTGGTAAATTTCCGCACCAAGGCTCGTTTCAGGGGTTTGTTTGTGGAGTTTCATTCTGGAGGCAGAATTAAAAGAGCCGGTGAGAGTGACAGATTATTGCAACCATATATAATATAAATTTTTCAATTAGCTCAATAATAGATCAGTTTGTCATTATCAACTTGTCACCCTCTCTGTGACCAAGGGACCTCCATGTCATCCATGGTGATGAGTGTGGACCACCCAGGCCTGACCTTTAACCTCACCTTAACGAGGAGTGAGCCCACCTACAACCAGCCAGTCCAGCAGTGGACATTCACTTCTGACTTTGCTGTAAGTTCAGCCACATTTAGTGTTTTGTTTTGGTGTAAACCTGAAACATTAGCTGTGTGAACCTGCAGTCCTGACGGACCTGTCTCTGCCCATCTGTCCCCTCTGCTCCATACAGGTGAGAGACTACTCTGGGGCTTACACAGTGAAGCTGATCCCCTGCACTGCAGCTCAGAATATAGAGTACACTGTTCCACCTATTTGCAGTCCCAGAGAAACAGTTTCCTTCGACTTAGACATCAGATTCCAGCAAGTATGTCAATTTGATTGTTCACCTCCTTGTCTGTTACCGGCCTTTTCTTTTTTATGTTCTGCTATCCCTCGTTCACTATCTCCCTCCTTCTTTAGGTGAGCGACCCAGTTGCAGTTGAATTCAGTCTGAACACTCAGATGTTTTTGTTGTCAAAGAGGAGCCTGTGGCTCTCTGATGGCTCCATGGGGTTCGGTCAGGAGAGTGACGTAGCCTTCTCTGAGGGTAAATGAATTCCCATAAACTTTAAAGACTTAAATCATCTGTGTTTTATCTCACAGGGGAAATTTCATATATATATATATATATATATTTGCCTGATGCTTAACTGATGCTGTCTGAAAATCAAAACTGGACAATTTCATATATTCAGATGTGGATTTCATCATTTTTACATTGTTTGCCGGCTGCTTTGAACTGAAGTAAAGCCGAGGAGGAATTAAAGATTTTCAAAAAATATATATTGTGAAGTCAGATATTGGTTTTGGAGTTCACTGGCTAAAACATGCAAAACCACCAGCATTGTGTTCTGTTTGTGTTCCTCAGTGTGTCCGTCATCCTTTATTTCAGGTGATACGATCTTTGGCCGTGTGATGGTGGACCCTGTGCAGAATCTGGGAGACTCTTTCTTCTGTAGCATAGAGAAAGTGTTTCTCTGCACTGGAGCTGATGGATATGTGCCAAAGTACAATCCCACCAAGTTTGAATTTGGCTGCTTGGCTGATTCTCCATCGCTGCTTTATAGATTTAAAATTCTTGTGAGTATATTTAGGATTTTTAATTTAGTTTCAGTACCCAGAGGGATGTGAAATTATGTTTTTAATCCACTCAAAAACAAATTCCTTACTTTCTGTGTTTTGTTTTGTTTTATCCTATATTTAACACCCCTCATCAGGACAAGGCTCAGCCAGAGACCCAGGCAACCGTGTTTGGTGATGTCGGTTTTAATGCCATGCTGGCAGTGGATGACCCTTCAGCCATTTCTCTTGTCAGACAGCCAGGGTCTGATGGCTTTAGACTGGACTCTACAGCCATGTTCCAGGTATCTTATATTTATCTCCTTTTCATAGCCAGTGACCAAATTTTATGGTGAACCTGCAGCTTGAGTAATGAGCTAGTTGAGTAATGAGCTTCTCCACTGCAACCCACAGCAGCTGTTGTGGGTTGCAGTGGTGAAGCAAAACAGCATTGAGAGCTTTAAACATGCAAACTTTGTTACTTCACAGCTGTATGTACTTTAGGGTGTACTTTATTTAGACTGGCGTTATGGTTTCATGTTGACTTGTGCCATTTATTTAAGTTGGACAGCAATGGAAGTGAATCACTAAGCCATCCAAAGTACTATAGCTCTTAATATATTTTTAATCACAGTATAAATTTATTCAGTTCAAGGATTTTGAATGAACAGAAATCAAACATATAATGAGTCAATATAGCAAGTTTCATCTTCATCTGGACTCTCAATTAATTCAATTTGCTTTCTGCTATGTGCTGAGTGTCAGTCATTTTGTAAATTGAACATAACTTTAAGACGAGCTGAATTATGTGTGTTCCTCAGGTTGCTGCAGGCCGTGAGTGGTACATTCACACTATTTACACAGTCCGCTCCAGAGAAAATGCGAACAGAGGCATCGGAAAACGCAGCTTAGAATACCACTCCTTAGCTTCCACAAGCAATGATCTCACCTTGACCGCATCCAGCAGCAAAGTTCATCGCTCCAGGAGGTCAGCCGGTGATGAGTTCCCTGAGGTCGCCGAGGACATCGGAGCAGACAACAACCGCGGTACCAATATCATGCACATTGCTTTGGACCGCACCAGGCGGCGGGCAGTGGGGGCGAACGAGTTGCTTCTGAATGGGCCGGAGCCCAGTGAGTTGAATGCAGAGGAGGAAGAGGAGAGCCTGGTGACGGTGGTGGGGGCGCTGGTGGGGCTGCTGCTGACCGTCCTCATCGTGATCATTGTCGTACTTGTGCTGAGAACCAGACAGAAGGATGTTCAGGAGGGATGGCGGGAGGGCGTGAAGGAGATGGTGAAAGGGTCTGTCAGTACAGAACCCATGTTGGTGGTGAGGATGCAAGACTGCCACAACAGCTCGGAGGTCTGAGCAATTAGATGCATGGATGGACAGATGGACACAGGGATGAGGAATATGTGGGAGCTTTTATAAAACTTTGGATTTTTGTCTTTTTTTGATTAAATTTGTAACTGGTATTGAATTTCTTTCACAACACCAAAAATCGGAGCTTGGTCATATGAGTTAGTTGATGTGTGTGTGCCTGTTAGGGGGGTTGGGGGGGTTTCTACACATATAGGATCCATCATGCACCTTGATCACAGAAAACAGCACAACAGTCCTATAGACTGTCCTCACTTAACATTCCAACTTGTGCTTCTGGTAGCATGGTTTTTCCATCCTCTCTTACTGGCTTTATGGTTTAAAAGTGCCTGAAGCAGCTTTATCCCTTCAGGACAGTCCCAGTCCCACAGAGCACTTTTCTAATAAAGCTAGTGTCAAACATACCAAGTCAGAGATTTAGTACTGTGAGTGTACCTTGGGTAAAGGGAACTGGATGATGTCAATGTTCATACTGAAGGGAGCCGTTCACCTCAAAAAAACACAAAAAAAGAGAAAAGAAAATCACTAGAACTGTCCTTGTGTCAAACAAAACTTCACATGACCATATTTTCTACAGCTTGAAAAATATAAATAGACCTCTGGACACATTGTGTAGCATTTTCTAAGTATTTAGCAGCTTACAACGGCATCATGGATGCAGTACATACACAACCATCTCACTTACTGTCTTTCAAGATGTTCTAACGCATTTGGGAAAGTACTGATATTGGATTTATATCATAAATTGAACCCATAGTCTCAATGTTTGGCTGCAGAACATTTAAGACTCATGCATGAGTAGATTAGTATTCATCCGGAGCTAAACGGTGCCTTTAGGCTTAGAATTCTCTCCTGAAATATTTTCTGTGATTCTCACTCCAGATTACATGATGTGTAATGAAAAAAAATTACACAAGACACAGAAACCAGTTATTTCTTACCTGTAAACTAAACCTGCATAGCGCTCATGTCAAACTACTGAAAATGAAAACCTCCACTGTCAGAATTTTTAACCAGCAAAATTTTTTTTTTTCACTGTGTCTACTATATATATTTTGTGCACCATATGATGATGAATGTTTTCTGTCCATCCTTGCATTGCCCCACTGTGTTGGCATATGTATTCAAAAGACTGTTCCATATTTGTTTTTAAATAACACTAGTTATGGTACATATGTATAAAGACACTCATCTCAGGAGTTATTTACTTTCCAGACACTGGACTGTGTGTTGCAACACAATTGATACCGCTGACTGTAGAGAATCTATGTGGAGTCCCTTTCCACTTCTGTGTTACACTGCTAATAAGTGTGTTGCTGTGAACATGCAAATACTGTATCCATAGCCAATGGTTTGGCCTTTGTTCTTCTCACATTATGTTCCTGTGAGCTTTATTTTTGTCAGTAGTGATGTGTGGGATTTCAGTGTTCTGACTCATGTTTTCAAACAAAGGATGCAAACAAAATGGCTGCTTACAGATCAGTATAAGTCACCATGAAAAGCATTATGTTTGCAACGTTTAATATAATCTGCTATATCATTTTGTTGATATCACTGGTGAAATTTTTTGTTTACATGTATGGTTAAACCTGTGTCTTTACTCTGCTCTGGATATACAACATGCTGAGATCAGTGTTCCTGAATATTTGTCTTAATATGGTGTTGTGAGTCATCAATGTGAACATATTTCCAGTATTTGCCAGGGTTAGCTGATGTGATGGACATCAGCTGGAGATCGTCTGTCGTCTGTGCTATGAATCAGTGAGGGATGTAGGTTGTTTTCTTTTTGGTAGTTTTTTTTTTTAGCCTTTTTTTGGGGGGGGGGGGGGGCGGAGGGCCCTGATGAATTTGGAAATAACACCATATCTGACATCAAATGCACTTTTTCAGTCACATCCCTCACATGCCAATTCAAGCTATGCAATGTAATGTATAACCCACAGCCAGTTATCCCCATGTATATGACAATTTTAGCACAAACAATCAAACTTGATATTCACTTTGTGTCTTTTTATGAATGGGTTTTTATGTATATGTATTTAAGAATAAATATTGTTGCTTACTGGTAGGTTGCTGATTTAATCAGTATTTTTTCTGTTCTGAGGAGTTGAGACTTGGATTAAGAACTTGAGTTAGAAATGAGATTTGATTGGGATTTACTCATTTGGGGTTTTACTGCTGGAGACATTTTTTTTCCAAGCGAGGTAATAGTATATTTGCATAATCTGGTTGGAATTCACATACATTTATAAAACACTTTTCATTTATCATATTTATATTTAAGGTTGGTTGACAGAGTCACAAATTCAACTCGAGTCAGCTGTTGATTATCGATTGGGACAATATTGAGAAGATATTATTCAAACATAACTAATATTTAATATGCCATATGACTTATGATAGATATTTAAATTGAAATCTGCATGTTAGATTTACTTATTACACAAGTTCTAACAGGAAGCTGAATCCTCTGTAAGACAAATGTGGGTTGTAGGTATAGATGGAGTTATTTTGCATAGCTTCCCTTACTGAGGACTATATTATGACTACTTTGGCCTTTCCTCACAATATGATGCTGTAATGTATTTTGAGAACTCAAGGGAAAAATTGTGTTTGTTTGTTGCTTCACAACATGCTGACATTGTACACTTGAGTGATTATTCATAGGGAAGTGAGGTTGTGTTACTGACAGTGCAACCTATATGCAAGATTTTGCAAAACCAATCTCAGTTTCAATAACAACATTAAGCTTGACCTTGATCCAAAGTTGCAGATTATATTTTCTGTTTAAAATTCCCCATCACTTTTGTCAGGATAATTTCGTTACCACTATCTGTTGGATTCTGACATAACAAAAATACAAAACAAAATAATAATAGTTGGAATTATAATACTGCAGAAGAGATTCCATCCACAGCAATCATCCCTGGTGCCTCTCATGCAGACCGATCTAGTAGTCTGAAAAGTAGTTTTAGTCAAAGTTTAAAACAAATATCTAGAACTGCTTTGGTTAAGCTTTACCCATATTTTCAAGACAGTGTGAGCAGTTCTCTTCCCTTCATGGCTCAAGGCTTGGTCTCAGACTGGATCACACCAAGGGGCAGAGTTTCTTTTAATTTCATTCATGTTGAAGTAGATTTACAGCCATTTTTCTGCTGCACAACTCAACATCCACTGAGCCTCCGCAGGTAGACAGGCACCCTGACAGTGTCCTGTAAGACACCTGTAAGCTGTCCAACCCCAGAGGCAGCTAAGCAGCCCTAAATCATGATGCTTTGTCCACCATAGTCCACCTCTGGCATGATGATTTTGTATTGCTATGTGGTGTACTTATGCACCATACATGGAGTTGTATATTCTCCACATACAAAATCAACCTTAGACTCATGAGCAGATAAGTTAAGCAGCTGAAATTATTCCTGTAAACTTTTATCAGTTACTCCGAGGTTCTTATATATTTATTTTTATTTATTTATTTATTTATTTTTACATTGCTGATCACATTGTGTTATGTTTCTGGAATCATCTCAGCTGGACACCCACTTTAAGGCAACTAAATCATCTCTATTCATACACCTTAATTTGACCCAATGAGTATTCAAACTCTTTAAGATTGCTTACAAAAATAATAATTATATAAAAAAATTCCTTTCCAGCTTTGTGCAAATCGTTAATCCTGGATTGTTAGTTTTCTGACAGCATGATTTACATCAACAGATGCTTCTTTTGAACAGCAAATTCAAAATGTTACTATATTCAGAGGTCGAATTAACTCTAAACCACAAATCCAAGATGTTGCCTTCAGTTATTTTTGTTAGCGCCATTTATGTTAACTTTTTTATATCCTGCACTACAAATATTTGTATATTAGTAAAAATAGAGAATAGATAGTGTAACTGTGATGAGGAGTTAATGGGGGGTGTTTCTGATTGGTTAAAATGGAAGATGACGCACAATGTAAACGTCAGCACGCCCCTCCCCCTCCTCCCTCCTTCCTCTTCCACTTCCTGCAGTTGTTGTGCCGCCGCTGGCTCACAAACATGGCCACCGCCGGAGCGACCGGAGACGACGTGAGGAGAGAGCTCACATGTGCCATCTGTTTGGACTTCTTCAAAGACCCGGTTATCCTGAAATGCGGGCACAATTTCTGCCGTTTTTGTATCTGCATGCACTGGGATGAAAATGGCGGAGACTACGGCTATCAGTGTCCTCAGTGCCGAACGGTAAGTAAATACACGTTTTGTTGTTGGGTTTTTTTGTTTGTTTTTTTTTTCTTCTCTGTGTTTTTGCTACTGTAATTTTTACACACCCTGTGTTGGCACAGTTGTGAATATGCTGTTTCCAACTTTGTGTTTTTTAATCAGTAAAGTCCGAGTAGCTTGTCGGCGGGTTGTTTTTATTAAATGAAATTTGCTGCGCAGTGCGTTTTTTAGCTACGGTTGCTATGATACTAAGCTAGCCTGTTTTAGCTAACAGATGTTCAGCTACAGATAAGTTGGCTAATAACCAACAAATAAAGCCTGGGGATGAAGTAATGCTGACTTGATCTTTTATTAAAACGAGATATCTCCACACAGTTCTCACAGTGAATTTCTTTGTTCTCTCAGGTGTTCAACAAGAGGAGCTTCACCAAAAACTACCTGGTGCAGAACCTGGTGGCTAAACTGGACGACCTGGAGTGTCTGGGGTCTGGCTCCTCACCCCCCAAACCTGTTAAAGTAGATGGAAAGTGTGAACAACACGGAGAAGAGCTGAAACTATATTGCCAGACTGACAAGAGGCCCATTTGTGTAGTGTGTCGGGAATCCAGGGCACACAGGTGCGTCGTGTTCCAGCTTTTCATATGTGGAAATAATTCGTCGTGCTAGCCACTTCATTATGCTCCTGTTAGAAATAAAGACAAGTCACTGAGATTGCACTGGAGAGTTTGCCATTGTGGACCATGCCTTTTAAATTAATTGGTGCAAATGCTAACAAATCAAATGCTTATTTTTCTCCACGAACATTTATGAATCTGATCTGCCGCATTAAGTCAGACATGACAAACCCTCATGTTTCAGACATTAGTGTGAGCGTTGTATAAAATCAGGATTCAGCCAATGATTATATATACAGTTTAGCAGCAAAGCGGTAACTACAGTGTGGAGCTTCTGTTGGGTTTTTATCATTATTGAATAAATAATTTGTGTTGTTTATCATATGTAAAATCACAGCTATCAGAACTTTGCAGAATCAAAAGTCATACTTCAAAATATTAAAAATTTTACCAGCAGATACTAGCATAGTTTCCACAGGTCAACTGCAAATAAGGCCTCAAAGAAATATTTCATCATCCGTCTCCAAGATGTCTCCAGTCGACCTTGTTCCTATTGGCACTTGCTGAAGTAACCAGGGTTGTAGCTTGTAAGAGATATAAGCCAAGCCACATGTTGAGGGGAAGTCATAACACATGGGCCCTTCAGCTCAGACCTGGCACTCGGTGAATATGGGTGACCTTGATGCATTTTGTAGGGTTTGCCATTAATCTTCTGATGTGTATAGATTGGTGCTGTTGTCCCATGAAATATTTACTTATTTTAGCATTTTTATTTGCTTTAAATAACCTCCAGAATTAAGTGGCATTCCAAGGTGCTAACTGAATTGCTCATCTCTGTTCTTCGCACTCAAGCTCCAATAAATGCTTCTGCATAAGACTTGATGGCCTTTTGAAACTGTGAAGTGCTCTGAAAACCACTAACTGGTCAGCCATTTGTTGTTTTAGACACCACGACGTGGCACCCGTACCAGAAGTTGTAAATGATATGAAGGTAAGTTGGCAATGTCTTCAGAGAGCTTTTTGGTCACCACATGTAATTTTTTTTTTTTTTTTTTTTTTTGGGTCTTTATTTATGTCCTGTTTTTCTGTTACAGATCGAGTTAAAGTTAAGGCTAATGGAGCTCTACTGGCAGAAGTCTCAGTGTGTAAAAGTTATAACAGCTGATGAGCGCACCAAAAGTGAAGTGAGGGTATGGAATGGACTTTATCCTTCTTTATCTGATTAAAATTTGTGGGTCAAGCTTACAGAGCAGAATAAGAAGAATACAACCTTTTCAGTTTAAATCTATTTTAAACAACTTAAATTCAACAGTGCAAACTAGCTCAGGTGCCCTAATTATTTGCCATTAAGTGCTCGATGTATTAGGTTGCAAACTGTACTGAAACTTTACCACGCTTATCATCATCCTCAAATCCTTTATTGTAATCCTCTGAACTCTGTCCCAAAGTTGAAGAAACAGAGACTCAAAGAGAAGATTGAGGCAGATGTTGGTGCTTTGGTCCAGTTCTTGCTAGATGAAAGAGACTCACTGCTTGAGAGTCTGGATGCTGAGGAAGTGGCCACCATGGCCCATATAGACGACAACTTGAAGACTGTGGAGATGGAGGCGCAAGCTGTAGACAAGGCCATAGCTGATATCAACAGCCACGTCAGTGGGAAAACTAGCTTCGAGGTCAGTCTGACAAAACAGCCTTTGGGTTCATAGAGGAGTCAACCCTTTGTAACTCTGCTCATGCTCATGCTAGATCCAAGTTATTGTTCTTTTAAAAATGTTCTTGACATGAAAACATCTGGTACACTGGGGCGGTGGGATTCTTTGACTATGTTGGCATGACTCAAACTGAAATTTAATCTTAGTACATGTGTTCTCTTCCAACAGAGCCTTGCAGAAACATTCAATGAGTAAGTAGATTATAGTTGTTACTTTTAATATGAAAAAGTTTTTTGTTTTTTTTTTAAGATGAATATTATTGATTTATTAACTGCATTTTTTCCCCACAGAGTTATCCATTGCAAGCCTTTCACATCATTTGAGCCGGTTAGTTGTCAGACTGAATTTATGGACTTCTCAGGGCCCTTCCAACTTATTATATGGAAGAAGATGATGCACGTGCTACATACCAGTGAGTTTACTCTATGTACAGAAGCATACACTAAACCTGGTCAAAATGTTTGTATGGACTGACATTATGCATTACAATGTATTTGTTTTTCAATACATTTTTTGTTGGTATGGTGGTCCAGTAGTTATCACTGCCACATCATAGAAAGATGGTCACATTCACAAGAAATGTTGGTTTTACACACTGTACCTTTTTACAGATTTTTGTTCTGTATCATTTTATTACATTAGCAACATTGTCAAGGGTATTTTTAGACTAGATGATGGGAAAAAAAAAAAGGCAAATTTCTCAACAGCGTGGTAATTAAGAGTATTGTTATTGCCATATTCCATATGGTCTGTTTAGAAATATATAAATACACAGAAATAGAAAAAAATCATGTTACATTTTGCTTCTTTGATAGTACACACTAAATGCAGTACTTGGTTTATTCTTTGAATGCTCAATTTAATAAGACAGTTTATAATACAAGAATTAATTCAACTGCACACATAAACCAAAAGCATAAAGCCAAACTGATTTCCTTTCAGAGTAATCATGACTAGCTGGAAGTTCTTGTATTAGGAAGTCTAACATTTTGACAGAGAAAGTTCGTCATTTACTGCTGGAGCAATGAACACAAATTCCAGATATTTCTGGTTTGCATGTTTTCTTGGACAACAATATCAGCTTCTATTTTTATTTGCCCAAATGTTACTGCCAGCTTCAGCCGAATTTAGGAGCATGGAATTAATCTTACTGTGTCCTTTCTGTAGTGCCTCAGAACCTCACCTTAGATCCGGACACAGCGCATCCAAACCTGCTCATCTCAGACTTTGACACCAAAGTGGAGGAGGGCCGCGTTCGTCACCAGGAGCCAGACCTGCCAGGCCGCTTCACCCGGTTCTGTGGTGTCCTAGCCATAGCTCAATACGCCAGTGGGCAGCATTACTGGGAGGTGGATGTGAGAGACAAAGGTGTGTGGTATTTGGGAGTCACTACTGAGTGCAGCAACAGAAAGGGCTTTGTCAGTCTTACTCCTTCTGAAGGGTACTGGAGCCTGTGTCTGCAGGACCGGCTGTACGCCAATGGGGAGGACGGCCGCATCCCAGTTGCTGACTACTGGAACTCTCCCAGGGTCGGCGTGTACCTAGACTATGACAATGGGCGTCTCAGTTTCTATGATGCTGTTACAATGAAGAGACTTTACATGTTTGACACCTGCTTTGATGAGCCCGTCTACCCCTTCTTCAGCCCAGGGAAAAACGATCCAGGCAGCCGGTTGCAGATATGCCACTATTACTGAGAAAGCAGTGGTGCGTTTAGTTAAATTGTCAATTAAAGTTATTAAACGGTCGACTCATTTATGCCAGTGTTTTCAGATCTGTTATCAGCAGGGCCCGAGATTGACCTGTGGCAAAATTAATGCATTTGAGCTGTTACCTGTTGATCTTGCTGATGCTGGTGACTGTGTGTCACCGTGAATAAGAATCACCAGGTGTGTCATCACACTGACTGGAATGAAGAGCTTAATTTCTCTCATGTTTTGGAGTAGAACACTTCGAAATTTGAAATTTTTCAACACAGACACACACTGTAGGCTTATTCCCCCTGACTACTGTGGCTTGGGGCCTGGAGAGGTGCTTTGCTGTCTATATCACTGTGTCTGCTTGGATACAGATGTCTCAGATGCTCTTGTTGATTAGAGCATGTACAGCTCTTATCCTGTAAGAAACTGTTATGCTATACTCCTGTACATGAATTCATATTGGCTAAGTTATTGCCAGGCAGGGTCTGTGCTCTTGCCTTGTTAGGTAGAAGTATACAAGAATATAACATCGTTATCACATTGATAGTTGCTCACAGTTCCCATACTGATTTTGGATTGAAAGACAGTTGGTCGTTGTTGATAGTTTATCCATTTGGCCAGAATCTGCTGGGATTTCAACTCTCAGATTAGACTTCCAGGCACTAAAGGCTCAGGTTGTCTTCTTTGTAGATGCTGACATCGGTACAGATAATAATTTTAATATCAGTCTTTTTAAATAGTCTTCATGCATACTTATTTTTTTATTGTTATTGTGAACTTTGTTCACTTTTTGTGACTGGCCCTTTCACATTTTGAGCAGGAGGACTGATGGCACCTTGAGCTTTGTTGGAAATATTTTCAAGACTGAAAAAAAGTTTTTCAGTCGCCCGAAAAGTTAGATAAAGCAAACAATTCCAAATAATTTACTTTATCAGCTATGTCCCTCAATATATTAATGGATTTTGCTGTTGATGTGTTTTAATGTAGAAGACATTCCACTACTCATGCAGAATGACAGTGCTACATGTTGTGGGTTCTTTTTTTGTTTTGTTTTGTTTGCTCTTGCAGCAGCAATCCCTTAATTGTCTTCTGTTAATTAATTCTGCTTTAATTGCTTCTTGTGGCGTTGGTTCTGGTGCTGCAAGTTGGTTCCCATATGTTTAGGTCTATTATCCAACTCAGAACAGTCTGATCTTCTTTTTTATTATTATTATTATTATTTTTGTCAATTATATTTTTATCCTACTTTGAATGTAAAAGTACATGTAACTTCATAATTATATTATTTTTCTTCCTTCAGAAGGTTATGATTTACACATTTTATTTGAGTTGATGATCTTAATTTTTGCAAGTGGGATTTTATGGCTGTCTTGGCGGTGAATCTTTAGAGGCTTTCTTTATTCAGTCTTTATTTGGATGTCTTGGACGTTTGTGCTAGAACTGCAAAATTTTGCTGCTGAATGTTTTGTCTCAGATGATGTTCCTCCATTTAATACCTGTAGATACTTGTCATTCATGTTTTCTACATAGCTGTTTTTGGGCTGTCTTGACAAATGTGACATGCAAAAAAAAAAAATCTTGGTAAGCCTGTTTGTGGTCCTTTCATCTGATATTAATAGGAAATGTGTTTCGCTTGAGATTTCAAGAGATTAAAACAGGTAGAAAGATATTTAAATTTTATTTTATATTTAAACCTTTTACTATCCCCTCAGTGTCCCTGCTTTGTCTATTCGCATTGTTCCACTTTTCCTGCCAGACAGCTGGGATAATAGTTCAGGGGCATTAAAATGTTTTACTGTTCTCTTAAATGGTTTAAAGAATATAGTTTTCCCAGAGTCTGCTGCTGCTCAATAGCCAAATCTTTGAACCTAATGTTCGAGTTCCAAGCGAGGGCTGCTTTCTTTAACTCCCAGAAGTACACCCTGAATCTGCTGGGCTTTGGTTCACTGATATGTCACCCTCATGTTCAGCATAGATTTGCTCCAACATCCTCTTTTAAGTCGTGGGGACAGTTTGGTGCTGCTGATTCAGTTCTCAAACAGCAAGAACATTTTAAGGAGGAGGTGAGAAAACAAGAGTCCTCTCCATCCTCTTTTCCAGCTCTGGCAATGACTCAGTAGTGACTTTTTCCTGTTTTTTTTTTTTGTTTGTTTTTTTGTTTTTTTTTTTGGTCCGTTTTTCACAGAAATGTGGTTTTAATGAGGGTTAATATAAATAGTTACCCATATAATGTTATGCAAATTAACCAAAGGCAGTACTTAACCCTGGTTAAACATTATACTGACATCTTAATGAAAACAACTGAAGTTAGACCAGTGGAGTTTTGCTGCAGTTTGTTCAGTTAGATGACTAAACTAAACTAGTTACAGGTAGATTTTTCTTTTACTATCTGGCTGTTTCCCAGCTTTTTTCACTCATTCACTGTTTCTGTCTCAACTTTGTTGTATAAGCTTCGTGAAAAACTAAATGTCAAAGTCATCGATTTGTCCACTTGTTGGGCTGATTAAAGCTGTGTTTATATGCTACATCACTGAGGCCCTGCTGTGTTTGGTTGCCACAGTTTGACCATCATCAGCACACATTGTAATGGCTGCTAAGGAGGCCACACAATTGCCTGTAACGCCCGCTGTGACTCATTTGGTCCCGAAAAGTAGATAGTGTTATTCCTCCAGTGAAGTACATTAAAATTTTCACTGGATTATATTTTCAGCAAAATCAAAAACAAAATCCTATTTTTTGGAAAGTAAAGCAATGAAAATGTTTGATGCCTAAAAATAAAAAACATTTCTATTAAATATAAATATTTAATAGAAATGTTAACCTTTAACTGTTAACACAGATTTTACCATGTCACTGGTCATTTTTGCAGCAAAATTGATAATTTTCTAGCAGCCACTAGGGAGCAGAAAAGGCTTGTCAGCAGCCAAGACTGTCTCCTCTAAAAGGACACAAAAGTCATGGATATGCTGTTTTCCAATCTACCCAAAGAAAGAATATAAATGTTCAGCCCGCTCCCAAAAACATTGGTTATACAAAACAGATCTGCACAATAGTTCTTAGTGTTATTCTTTAATATTTACAATCATACCTTTGCCATGGTTACATAGTGATTACCTCTAAGACTGGCCTCTTGTAGTTTGCAGTCGGCAACACAAGATGGCCGTTGTAGTTTTAAATTTGCATGTGCCTCCTTTATTTCACACAGTTACGAGCAGGTCAGTGATCAGTACAGGGCAGAGATGGACGCACCGGTAAAAATAAATAAGGGAATTCAACTAAGTCTGTCGTCAGTTTTGGAAACTTCTCGGTGTCACTCCGTGTCGGCTGGTGTTGTGTTTCTCTGGGAGCAAAGAGAGGAAACCTAAACGCTGAACCACAAAGCAAATGAATGCAACCAGCGGCAAAGTCATGATGAAGGTGCTTGTGAGCTGCAACAAGAATATGATTGTAATATACAGTACACTTTCTGATTATGTTAAATGATAACTATACACAGAGGCATATATTACTCTTGCAAACTATATAACTCTTAATAATATTTGTATTTTTTTTGCAATGTTCAACAACAACTTACTACGATACGATATTTTTTTTTGGCGAGGGAGAAGTTACTGCTTTTAACTGGATGTGAGCTTGTTGAGGAAGAGGAGGCAAATGAGAGCTTTTCAGTGCTACAAGTTACAAGGCCTATGTACAACAACGTTTGGCAAAGAGGAGACAGTTCAAACTCACCAATTAGAAAAATAATTTGTAGAACAAATTATGTAGAAAAGAAAATTAAAAATAAATTAAATCCTTTGCAAAAAATAAAATACAGCAAACAATGTGCATACAACGTTGTTCAATTCAGTTGGCTACGACTTGGCATGACCTACTACTGTATCAGTATGTACGCCAGTGTTGAAATCCTTGATTCGTTTAGTGCTGGAATAAGTAGGCTATATAGCGAAAGAACATGGACATCAAATCCACATATATACATACATATATATGTAAATATATGTATGTATATATTTATTTATTTACAAACCTAAATGTTAATATGTACAACATCAGGTTGTGGCTATGAATACGCAAAAGTGCAAGAATGAATTTTGTTTTGGGTCATAGATGGGAAGTGACAGGACTTTTCATCCTATTAACTACTGTGCTACCTGATGTTTGTCTTTGGGTACCAAAACAACATAATGGAGAAAAAAAATTGCATATTGGTGGTAGAAACAATAACTATATTCATACCGAGGATTTAGTCAGTGTGATAAGGTGCAGAATGAGAAAAGCATTTCTTTAAAACGACACATTCCTGTCTGTGTGTGTGTGTGTGTGATAGGTTTTTTGTTTTCTGATGGAGGAATCGTAAGGCAGTGAATTCAGAGTAATTTTTTTGGAGCACACTGACATGCAACAGTGTTTGGGAAAAAAAAAAGCCTGAGCATTGTTACTTTAGCCACAAAGCGCCAAAAAGGCGTTGGACCTGTTTCTGTGCCTCACTGTTAGCTGGTTGTCTCACTGGGATTGTTGCCCCCCCCAAAAAAATTGCTGTGTATCACCAACTTCAGACTGTCAGATTTGTCAAAAACACAAAGCTGAAACACTGTTCCACATTCTCCCCTCACGTGGTCAACATTTCTGACGTAACCGGATATCTAGCAATGGATGTTCTGTTAGTCGTACGTAACAGGATTGTGTTTTGAATTTTTCACTTCTCACAAGGGTTATAATTTGTGCGATCTGTGTTTTATCTTTAAGAATATTTAATTACATTTGAATTCTGTGATTTCAGGTTTTTCATGTAAACACTTCTTTGTTTCTCGGAATATCAGGTTTTCAAATTTAAAAAATGAAGAGAAGATGAATTTGTGCACCCTGGAGCCACAAGCAGTCTGTGACATTAACTTGTCTGAACAGGAGTTGTGTCATCCCTCAGATTACTGCAGATACCTGTAAACCTTAAAGCAGTGGTTGCCGGAGTCAGCGACAGCCACGTGTCCATCTGAGGTGAGGGCGAGGCCCTGGGGGCCGTACAGGGGGTCTGCTGAGGTGTTAATGTAGGATAAGAAAGAGCCTGTGCTGTCAAACACCTGAAACAGAGAGACGTAGAGTTTCAGTGTTTTAGCAAAAATACACACAGATCTGCAGATTTCAGGTTGTTGCGACTTAGGTGGCAAGTATACTGGTGCTGAATTGATCCACAAATTCCACGTCAGACTGAACCTGAGGCTTAAAACAGCCCGTCTCACCTGTATTCTGCTGTTCCCCCAGTCTGCAACAATGATGTTTCCATTGGAGTCCACAGCCACACCAGTGGGAGCATTGAACTGGCCATTGCCTTCACCATGGGAGCCAAATTTGAACAGGAACTCCCCATCTGCACTGTACACCTAGAACAGGAAATGAATAAATGTCAAGACCATGTTTGGTTTAAAAAAACAAACAAAAAAAAACTGCAGACAAAGGCGGGACCTCTTACCTTCACTGAGTGATTGTGAAAATCGGTCACAATAATTTCGTTCTTGTTGTTAACTGCAACAAAGTGTGGACCTGGATGAAGAGAGAGAACATTTTGTAGTTGGAGCTGATTCATGGAGTTTAAATCCTTCATTATACTATAAGTAGGCTGTCTAGATGAATTTGTAGTAGCTGTGCTTACAGCTGCTATTAAATTATCCAGTTTAATCAAATGATTGTCTGTTCTGATTTGCTTGGAGGAGTCTGCTGGAATTTATTCATGCATTAGCTACTTCAAGGTGAGTTACACGATTGTTATTTTGTTTTTGTGTCAAAGCAGGCGTGAAACTCAACATTAAATTAGATTGAGAGGCTCAAAGTTCTGGCTGAGTTGTGCGGCTCACAACACCAATCGTCTCATAAGCAAACAGGGAACACCGGTTAGTTTGAACTGGAGTCAGAGAGTCATACACACTGATCGTTTCATGGCCATTTACACAAAGAAACACAATGCATGTGACAAAATGCTCATTATTGTAATAGCAGTGATTATTACAATGGCATGTACTGGTATCGTTTGATCAGAATCGTACAGGCACAGCGTCATCCAACAGCGTGTCAACAATCTTTGCGTTTTCAAGAGGTGAGACACATAATCAGGGAGTCAGGTTAGACAGAGGGCACTGCACTGTGGGATTAAAGGTTGGAGCAAGGCCACACTTAGTACTTACTGAAAACTGAGCCAGATTTATTTATGTTTGGGCCAAGTTTTTCTGAATCGGAAAACAAGAGGAAGAACAGAAAGAAAGAAAAAAATAGGTAGTCAGAGATAAAGGATAAGCAAAGAAGAAAAGAGTAGGGTGGTCAGCACAGGCACAGCTTTTTGGGGGAGCAGGGGGGTCATTGCGTTGCCTGGGGCTTTTGCCTACAAGTATACACAAACTTACATTTTTAAAAGAGGATGTCATAAATGTTACACATCAGCATATATTCGGAAATATGAGAAAAGCACAAACTGGTAAGTGGACACAAAGAAACGAGTGGAGAACTGAACAGTTAGACCGAGAATCTTCTGAGCCGGGGAGGAGATTTATCACACAAACGCTGCAGCTGCTGCCTGACTGAAAATACTTTCTACTTTCGTGCCCAGATAGGCACAGCTAATATCTTTCCAAACTGGACCTCTGTGTTCATAATGAGTTTCTAGACATAAAAAAATAGCACTCATTAAAATGAAAGCTGCGAAGCTCTTTCAAAATCCAAAATAATATTCATAGTATCCATAATTAGATTTGCATCAAATTCATTTATAATGACGGATTTACTTTGAAAAGCTGGGAGACATGGCTACCTCAGAGAAAACGAGTGGGGTGCTTGTTAGCTCTGTCTTGTGACATATTAACGCTTCCTTCTCACCTGCAAATTGTCTGTCCGACGTCCCCCTGCCTCCAAACTTAGTCACAAGCTTCCCGTTGGACTGAAAGATGAAGACGCAGCAGGCTTTGTTGTCCACGGTGATGATGTGTCCGTTCTTATCCACAGCCACGCCTTTAGGACCCATGAGCCGTCCTGCGCCGATCTTATTCTGAGAGGACGGAAGACAAAGAAGATATTACCAAGGAAGGAAAGACGGAAAACACAGAGAGGATTTCTACACTGTAGTTTGTTTTTCTTATGTTTCTCCAGAGAGTTTCCTTTAATGTTGTGAAGGGCCGAGGAGGCGTCTTAAATAAGTAAACAATAAATGAAAAATACCATCAGTGGTGTTTATCCGATCTAAGCTCTGAGGACTCACCTTGAACTTGCCATCAGAGGAGAAGATGCTGACCCATCGATTGTCGTAATCAGCCACCACAATGTCGCCGTTCATGTCCACAGTGACGCCTGTTGGTCTTTGCAGCTGCCCCGGGGACCGACCTCTGACCCCAAAGCGCATCTTGAACTGCCCATCGTTGGAGAAAACCTGTAATCAGGTCCATCACGGGGCATGAACAACAAGATGTTCCTATTTCCACATGACCGTATAATGTTGCACATAGCTTAACATCCATCTTCCTGTCTGTGTCTGCCTGACCTGTATGCACTGGTTGTTGCTGTCAGCCACCACCACTCTGCCATTACTAGAGGCGGAGATTCCCTGTAGATTTGTGAACTCCCCTCTCTCTCTGCCCCGGGAACCTGACAGAAAGATAATTACACACCCGGTGGATGTGCCATTTGATATTTTTAATTTAGTCTCAGTGTGTCACATTTTTC
Source organism: Remorina albescens (assembly GCA_034769265.1). Lineage (NCBI taxonomy): Eukaryota > Metazoa > Chordata > Actinopteri > Carangiformes > Echeneidae > Remorina > Remorina albescens. Next base: position 5,062,640 of record CM068490.1, on the reverse strand, counting down.
CTCACAGGCTCATACTAGTTCTTCGTGTCAGTACAGTTTAAAAGTGAACTTGCAAAGACTTGAAAACCTGCTTGAGCCAGCTTCTCCATCACAATGAGAGTATTAAACTTTTATTTAACTTTGAATGTGATATTATAAAACTATATAGTATTACATATTAATGCCAAGAAACAACCACCAACATTAAATGATCATTTACACAAAATCCATGTTTGCTGGTTTTCTGGGTGTGACCAGTTGACAACATGGATACTACATACAATGTTTTCTGCGGATGGATCTTCTGTCAGGTCTCAGCAGGTGGAGCTTTAGTCTGAAGCCATGGCCTTCATGGACAATTGTGCCAATTTAAAAACTTGTTTTATGCTTTAGAGTCTAGTTTACAGTAAAGTTCCTGATCTGCTTATAGGATAAAACATTCAAAGCTACAGAGACAAGAAGTTTTGTGTTTCTCTACATCCTTTCCTCAGTTGTCTGTCTTACCCACTCTGTAGATGAGCTCATCCTCAATGGGGTTCTCCTTTTTCTTGGTGGTGCTGTACATGCTGGAAGGCCGTCGCACCGCTTTCTGCCGTATGTGGCCTCCTGTCCCGCTGGGAGACTTCACCCTCCTCTTCACGTCATCCGGAGACTGCGGCACATCTGAGGGCTTCAACGCCCGCAGGCGGAACGGGCTGCCACGTATTGGCTGGCCGTACAGCAACAGAGCGAAGGAGTACTCTCCCTCTGAGCGTAACGTGTAGCCCACCTCATACGTCCCGTTCTTATTGTCCGTTATCTCTGTGTCTGCGGCCCGGCTCCCATCGACAGATGTTATCTCTGCTTTTAAAACAGCATTTCCCGTCCGCACCAGCTCCCCATCCTGCAGACACAGGTCAATCATTCAGTTTTAGACCACAAAAATTATTGCTCAACTATATGTGCATGCAGACACATAAGCCCCTTAAAGACTTTGTTTTTAGTATTCATAATAATACTAATCCTCATTAGTTTCCATGATGATGAGACTTGCCATCATGAAATAATTGACTACTTAGTGAAAACAAGAGAAATTTTAAAGCTGCTATTGATGATTCACTCTTTATGTGAAGTAAGGCTGAATAAAGCGAAGACAGTACTTTATCTTTTGTTGTGACAGTAACGGTGTGGTGCTGTCCGGTCGCTGCATGGCGGAGGCCCTCCCCTGTGGCGACGGAGGTGTGAGCTACAGCAGCTGTGGTGAGGAGAAAGCCCAGGTTTTGGATGGAGCGCCGCAGACCTTCAGTCTCCACCTTTAGCACAAAATATTTTCCATTAAAGAATCACTTTCGTTCGAAGGTTAGAGAAGAACAAACCAGAGATAAAAGGAAAGTAAAGGTTATGCCAGCAGATGACCATAAATGCAACAACAAAGGGAAGTTCATATTACTCTTGTGTCTGCGGGATGCACAAAACATCAACATCATCAGCAAGAAGTCTCACATCCTCAAAGGAACAACATGTTAAAGGAAGAAAAAGCTGCCCCTGCTTGGTCAGATGGTAATAATACAGCAGATACCTGGCAGTCCAGGTGTGCATTCTGATGTGGTCTCTCGGGAAAATCGTGCCGGGCCAGCGCTGTGACCCGCTCGCTCATCTGCTTCTGAACCAGCAGCACCTATACTTGCAAGAGACACGATTGCCTTCAAAGGCAGCATTTTTCGGAACAACTGACATTCTGCATTACATTTGATGGCTCATCACCACACGGGTCATAAACTGTTTGCGAGCTTGCTCGAACAAATCACAGTCTGTCGGCCCACCTCGGTCGCACTCCCGTGGCTGAGAGCCTGCTCTGTGAAGCTGCAGCTGCTCTGGATGTGTTCCTTCCCCTGCAGGAGAGATGACAGCTGAGCCTGCAGGACCTGCACTCAGGTAAGGGGAGTGGAAAAGAGAAACAAATTGAAGAGAACAGATTCCAGTTCAATTATGAGATGAGAAAAAGCGAGTGAAAATACCAAAAAGTTGCATGTGTTGAATATGAATGAGTAAAGGCGGAAGCTTGTGTGTGCATGTGGCAGGCGAACCCACCTTCTGCTTGGCGCTGCAGATACTCTCCAGGTCTGTGATGAGCGCTGACTTGCGATGATGCAGTGCCTTCTCCAGCTCTTCGAACGTACTGGCAATCTCTGCTATCGCTTCAGTCTTCCTGTCGTTCAACTGGCGAGAAATCTCACTCACCAGCTCGATGGCTGCTGTCAGCTGGGGGAGCCTGTAAGATCCCACCATCACCCAATGTGAAATTGACATCACATCACCCAAAAATTTTATTTAATGAGTATAATAATACACCCTTACTGAAATGATATCAAAAATCAAAAGTTAATCAGGTGAATAAGAAAATATTAAGCTACAAAACCTCATTCTTTGCTCAGCTCAGAATCAAAAACGAGCTTCGGTTATCAGCACAGACCAGGTGTTTGATGGTAAATCTGGGCCAAATGCTTATACTGCTAAACACATGAATCTGAAGGCTTTATCAGGGCATCGAGGCCCCACCTGCTGTGTATTGCGTCCAGCTGTGTCTTCAGTGCAGCTTTGTGCTGCTCCACGACGTCCCGCAGAGGAACGGTCACGTGTTCCCGGTGCTCGCCCTCTGTGCAGTCCAAACACATGGCCGTCTCACATGACTCACAGTAAAACTCCATCACCTGCAGAGGGAGACAAACTCAGTAAAAACGGAGGCCCACTCACTCTTTCAGGCCATAGCCGGGAATCTTTATTGCCGAGTTCATTTCAATCGTTGCTCAAAACAACTCGGCTGAGCCGGGAGCTTCCCACCTTCCCCTCATGGTTCGGGCAGCAGAGGGGTTTTCCTGCTACAGCAGCACTGACTGACTCCAGGACACTGCAGGCCTCTGGCCGCGAACACTCTGGGTCTCTTTGAAGGACCTGGTCAAAAACATTTCAACCTGCATTACGTTATGTTTTAAGGAGCAAGTTTAAGTGGAATAGTAAGATTCTGATCTCTGTGGTATTGTGTTGTCTCTTTAAGTATTTCAAAAGTCTCCAGTTAGAAGTGAAGTGGGGACGCTGGCAAACAAATCCTAAAAAGGGCCCTGTGAAGAAGCAAGGACTGTCTAGAATGACATCAGTCTGAAAAAATGTCCTCCCTTTGTTTAACAAAAGGAGTGGTTCTCACAAAAACAGCATCAGGAACACATACATGCCCCCTGGCTCCGAACTGCCTGTTATTATTCATTAATAATCTTTAATCATCTTTAATCATCTTTACCTTGTTGTTGACCTCAAAAGCCTTTTCTTTTCTTTTTTTTTGTCCTAAACTCTGTGCTCAAAAATCCTGTTGGGCTAACATATTTGTGTCGGACTTGAAGTGAAAAAAAGATTTAAGAGTCACACCTCCATGAGATTAGTGATAAAGAAGTTGTTCTGTAGAGCACAGACTCCTTTCTCTGGCAAGATGGACGTTTGTCGACACACCGGACACGAAAGCGTCAGAGACTCTGGGGGAATGTAGTTCTGGAGACAACTGAGAAGGGAGTAGACACACAAAGAAAGACTGAGTTAAAAAATAAGAGTTACCCAAACCTATTCTGTGAATAATTATCAGTCATATTCAATTCACCAATACACAAACAGAGAGTGAGAGGACGACACTAGAGCGTGAGAGCTGTCACCTTATCCCCGGAATTGAGAGGCAGCGCCTGAACGCTGCTGTCACAACAAATTGGGGGAAAGTGTAAATCTGAGTCGATAGAATAGAAGCCATGGCTGCAGGAAGAAAAACCCACTATTTGTTTATGTGTAAGTGAATTTCTGCCAAATCAATCCAGCTGACAGAGATGCAGAGAGACAAAAGACTTCGGGGAGAATATATAGTGTGTGTGTGGCCTGTATGCTTATGTGTGTGCAAGAAGGGGACGTTAAGCCTCATTCAGGCAGCAGCCAACATCCACCCCACCGGCCCCTAAAGGCTGAGGCTGTTCAGGTTCAGTTGCCCCTAGAAGCCAATCAGTTTCACATAAGACACCTTCAAACCTGAATTTAACCACCAGTCAGCGAAAATCAGCTGCAATATGCAGATTAAGCTGCAATCACTGGCCCCCAGCCAGCACATGAAGCTCCACTGTTTAGCTTCTGTGATCACTGATACTCTGTTTAATGTAACAAAACCTGAGGTCATTGTTGAGGATGCACACAGGGGTGTCTGCATACAAACACCTGAACACACGAGGGTTTGGTTAAACGCAGTCAGAGCTTTTTCAGAGCTTTAACAAAAGTCTTGGTCCACCTATCACCCTGTCAACATCACGATAACATGATGCTCACACACACACACACACACACACACACACACACAGCCAGCTCGCAAACACAGGCTAAAACAGTTAATGGTGAACTAATGACTTTTTTTTTCTCCCCCTGATGATTAAGCTGTTGATTGATAATTGAGAAACAGCAAGTTCTCAGGTAACTTCCAATCAAGAATTGAAATGCCCCTTCAAGATTTCATGCCTATGTTTTGAAAATGATTTTTTTTTCCCAACAAATATTTATTTGCAATGAAACAAAACAAAGAAAAGCAGGAAAGCAAATAAAAAAATCCGACTAACTGATTAATTGGCTCTTTCTTGTAGTAGGGGAGCAACACCCAACCTTGTTAAGGAAAATCTAACAGTCCTTAGTATGAGCAAAAGAAACCACATGGCCCTGTTGTGGAAACATGTGATTTATTTCAGCATAATCTGAAATGGTTACCTGAGGGGAAATGATCCTGAGCTCTGAATAGATTCATGAGCTGATATGTTTTAAGTTTAGCTGCATGTCCGCTGATAATGACTGGCAAAGGAAAAGAGGCAGGATATTAAAGTGGTACCAGACCATACCGAGCACCAACAGGCCCCCCTCAGCCCTAAAACCCCTACAGCTGTACAGTATTAAAACACCTTTCTGGCTACATCACGTATAGTTCCAGACAAAAATCTGTTCACCTCAGCAGGGCTTCAAATCACATGCCATCCAGTTAAACCAGGGATTAAACTTTCTCTCTGGTGGGCAAATACCCCTTTCCCTGCTTGGAAAAAGGGATTTATCCCCTACTTTGTGTGGCTCTTTAAAACTATTCCATAAATAATTCTTTGATCACAGGTTTAGGAGTAAACCAGATTGAAACATAACCCTTGTTATCCTAAAACCATACCCCTCCCTGCATTCTCCATCCCCCGGCCCTGACCCACAGGACTTTCCCAGAAGCCTCCCCTGCTTGGCTTGACACGAAAAAGGCCCCAGTAAGTATCGCCCAAGGGAGAGTCATCTTTCTACGCAGCAGCAAATTCAACTATTGTAAATGTATCTCCCAACAATGGGGCTTTTTGTCCGACCGCGGTCCCCGGCGGTCTGTGACGCGAAGGAATGCGTTCCCTCCAGTGGAGTTGGTGAGGAGAGGGGCTTCAGCTCTTTAATTGTGCGTAGGGATTTGCAACAGAGGAGGTTCTTCTATTACGGGACATGCAAATATGACAAAAATTCTTCAGTAATAACATGCTAAGTCCTGAAATAAGTACAGTAAAGACTGTGTTGTACTGCCACAAAAAGCTATACATGTGATCAGTGGTGAGCAGAGACTTGGGTGTGTGTCAGGTTTTAGCTCGAGGGAATTAAGGGCAATTAAGGCTTTCGCCAGGGACCAGTGAGTGTTAATTACCTTTCGCAGAAGGTGTGCAGGCAGGGCAGGACCTTGGGGTTGCGGTAGTGATCCAGACAGATGCTGCAGACCAGGAACTGCTTGTCTATCTGACGCACCACAGGGCTGGTGCTCCCAGCCTCACGTTTGGCCATGGCAGAGGACATTTAAAGCTACGGCCAGCGACAGCAGTTAGCCTGGAGAGGGACAAAGGAAAAAAGCGTGACTATTTGCCCGTAAAAAAAGCTTTTCTGTTGAGTATCACTTTCAAGGCGTCTGAAGCTCAACAAACTTCTCACGGGAGTCACCAGGAACCAAACTGAACAAAGCTGATTAATTCCTTTATTAGTATAAAAATGTCTCCATTGTTGTGTTGTTATTTCTAGGTTAATACCAGACAAATACCATCTGAAAGAGAACTGTGTGAAACAGGCACATCATGCACGCACCAGTCCTGACTGCAATAGACCAACCTGAGCAGCTGTGGGCCGGGCTAGTGATTAATGTCTCAGTTGTCACCAAAGCAGCAAAATAAAGGAGGCTAAAGTCTGTAACTGAACAATGAGTTCAATTTGTAGTGAAAGAGAAATCTTTTATTTACAGATCCACAAGACTTCATTAAAACAAGATGGTTACAAAACCAGACAAAAAAAATCCCACTCCTCATGCTCTGGGCCTGTGTGACAGTTACACAGACTCACACACACAAATGTATAACTAAATGATGTCTATGTTTCCTTCTATTTGTGTTTGTCCCTCTATATTTACCAGGCACTGGTGAGTTCTCGTTACTGCTACACGGTCGTTAGGTTAACACCGTAATATGCTCCCTGCAGTTATGCCCGCCGTGCAAAATACAAATTAAATATGAAATAATTCATAAAGTTAGTAATCGAAATGCTCAATCTGTCATTTTTTTTCATGTACATTCACATATATTTACAATAAATGTGTAGTTAAAAAGTTTGTTTTTCATATCTGACTTATCTAGTAGTTGTATTTATTCATTTGTATTAAAAAAATGCTGCATTAATTATAGTTTTGGAGGCTAGGCTGCGTTTTGTCTGGAGTTGGTTAACAGATCATGTTTTTTGTTTGTTTGTTTTGTTTGGTTTTTTTTTTGGTCTAAAGGTCCCCAATGTTTAGGTGATGTCTCAAGATTATGCCCCCTTCCCGTCCCCCCCCACTCGGACCCACTGCAAAGCCTTGGAGGAAATCTGAAATCTGCTATATTTTACTAAAAGAACGCGACAAAAACAGTCAGCCAATCAGAAGAGAGCCTTTCTCCTCATTGGCCTCAATGTTGTTACTAGAGCTTCAGACAGAGGAGGTGAAAAACAACACTGAGATGGTTTGTGGCTCTTAAAAACACAAATATATCTTCTTGTGGATACTAACACTTAATTATTATTTTTTTTACTGAAACACAGAAAAAGTATAAAATGTTTTAATATGTATATTACCCAGGAGTTTTATTCCAGCTCTAATTTAAACTCCGCCTAAAACACATGCGAACATTTTCAAATGCACACAACAAATGACATGTTGCTGACAGTTTAGTCATGACTAACAGTGGCAAAACTGAGGAGCTCATTACATAATCTCATCCATTATGGAATTACAGCTGCAAGGTATAGATGTTCTGCCCAGCAACACGGCGCACTTTCACAATTATCAGTGCGGGCCCTGACACACATTGCGTGAAATTTACGGTGGTATGTTAAAGATGCTACTGAGCAACATTTCCCTTTGCTAACATGAAGCAAGTGTGTGAATAGAAAATGTGACAAGATAGCTGTTAACTATGAAGAAACCAAACTGAATAATGCAATGCCATTTAGAATTTTGGGAGGAAGATGACAAAAGCCAACAAAAGTGTTTATTTCTCAGAAGGCAGTCTCACATGACCTGAAGCTTCATTTAGCACCTTTTATTAACACTGTGCAAGCCATCTTTATCTCTGTGTTGCTCACTGGCTGTAATGTAGTCCTGCCATACTTCTTCAGTAGGTCAACACATGTATTATTCAGGTTTCAGATACAGATATGCACTCATACTCATACAAATGTAGGAAGGGCGACTGAGGAGCAGCATGCCTGTAAAAGAAACATGGCCTGGCCTGAAGATATACAGTAGTTCTGAACATCAACACTTACATAAACAACTACAAGGACGCATAAATTTGTGCACAAAAACACATTCAAACATACTGATAATCATCATCCCCCATCAGATTCTCACCTTGTCTGCACATCTGTCACTGCTGGATCTAATACAGTATTCAATCCCCCATGTCCCATCTCTGCTGATGTCCCATTGACACACACACACACATACATACATACATGCAGTAGACACACGATGAGTAAGAGGAAGGCAGTATCCTCCCAATCTGTAAAAAGAGTATCCAATGAAACATAGTGAGGTTAAAGGTCGTAACTGCTGCTTATGGAGAAACACGGAGTCTGATGGGAATGAGAAGAAGCTAAATATTCAAAATTGTTCCCAAGGAATTTTGCATGTAAAAGCAGCACTTTAGGAGTAGCTGGATGCCTCTGAGGAAAAGACACTTGAAGATCTCTCCACATAATGTAGAATTCAAGAGAGATCAACCACAAGATGTTATGTACTTCCCTGCTACTCTCTGTCTGTACTAGAACACACTGGTACTAATATCTTTCTGTAATGACGTGAGTCCAAATTTAGACACATGTATTAGTGGGCAGGCGAGGAAGCAATGTCAGAGAAACTAAAATAGGAGCTGAGGTCTTAGGACTGCTGGAGAGTGATATGGCTGGCATCCAATTATATTTGAAAATATACTTTCTTCGGGGTGACAGCATTAAAATATGATTATAAAGACAAATAAAGTTGTAAAATAAGAGTTCTTTACACTGGGATGAAAAAAAATTGTCTGGCTGATGCATGAAAGACACATAAAGATGTTTATAAAGCTTTTGTACGTTCTTTACTCTTAAAACATAAAATCCATACATGGTGCAACAACACACATGTGAGATTCCTGCATGCATATGAATTATGTATATGTATTCAGCAGACTGCGGTCCCAAAATAATTCACGCTTTTTTCAATGCTTAAGTGGGCCACAATGCTTAGTTTTGAAGCTTTAAAGGAACCATGACCAGCAGTCAACTGGCAGGCTTGGCTAAGTCAGAAAAGGGAGTGTAGACGTGCAGATTCAAAATGTAGCCTCTGCAGTTAGAAGCAACAGCGTCGGATAAAGCCGAGCCCGGGCAGGACTGCTTCAAAAGTGATGTATGAGTGGACACATCCTGCAGGGAACTGTAAACTAATGAAATCAATCAAATGAAAGGTGCATACCTCTCCTGCAAATTATACATGCAATGATAACAGCAGTAATGTTGCCAGTGACCTTTGCTTGAGTAATTTCCCAAACTCTCTGCAAGTGTGACTAAGTGAGTGCTTGTGTGTGTGTGTGTTGTTTTTTTTTTAAGTGCATGGTTGCAGCCAGTTTGCGTGTGACACAAAGCTAACACCCGTGGAGTTTATACGCAATGAGCCCATTCACTGCTGGCTTAACAGTACACAAAGTAACTGTCTTTGTCTCATTTAGCAGCGAAACCTCTGCCGCTGCTTCACTGTACAACAAGATCCTCCCGGCTCATGTGTACCTCTCATAACACACACATGGAAAAGTGGAGCAGGAAAGACAGGAAATTAATCTTCGTTCTTCTCAGTTCAACAGGAGGCCAAGGAAAAGAGACATAGAGAGAGAGAGAGAGAGAGAGAGAGAAAGAGAGTTTATTCTGGAGGGGAGTAAATATAGTAAAAGTATCAGCCTATCTGCTCTGTGCTTACTGCCATGCACCTGTACAGCTACGATGGATATGAGCTGATAGCTCGAACAAACAAAAAGAAGCCTCCTTGGTTAGAGCTGAGCTGAGACCGTCAGTCATACACGCACACATGTGCTGCATGAAGATGAGGACAAACACACAAAGATTTGACACGAAGACTACCTACTGTCAGTCTAGAGGAGTAGATCAGTGGAGAGGGCTCCATGGCAGCTGTGTGTTAAATCAGTGCAACGCCCTGACTCACACTCTCAGGCCGACTCGCCCTCTCTGCTTTCAGTCGTGCAGACCGCTCTTCCTTTTCCCTTTCCTTTCTTTCGTTTTTTTCCTCTTTCCATAAAACTCACACGCCAAACTGAGAAAGGGCTGAACAGGGACAACAACACAGTGGGGGAGTGTAAACTGAAAGTCCCTCCTACTGTCACTGTTGTTTACAAGCATGAACTGACTGGATATCCTCCTGCTGCTGCGCTCTGATTGGCTGACAAACTCAAACTGTGGAGTGGGGTTGCATCATGGGGCAAATATTCGTGCCGGCCAGAGGGAGGGAGCTGTAGAGAGCGAAACAGACATGAAGAAGAAGACGACGAAAAGTCCAACTGTCAGCACCGGAAGGACAATAACCTGAATCCAGGAGCATTTTATACACCATTATGTCTCAATCTGCTGCCTGATTGTGGGATTTGTGAAATGTTGTGTGGAGGTTTGTGTCTTGAACACGGCTTGTTCAGAAGCAGATGCTGACTGCTGACATTCATCCAAACAGTTGGATCATCTGGCCTCTGGTCACTCCTACCAAGAAACACGTCATATCTTAGCCAGCCAAATACGCACATGCACACACATCAGGGCTGCCAAAGAAAACCTAGAGTTATATAATTCATGATGTCACCTTTAAAACACATAAATCAATAAATAAATGAAGAAATAAAATTAGGATTTGGAACATATGCCTCTCTGTCTAGCATTATAGTAGCAAATTACACACATGCAGGAATTAAGAAAAACCCTTAATAGTGAAATTTGAATTAAAATATCTCGCCACAGGACGATTTTACTCTCAATCTCTTAAACATCCCGTCCTTATGAAGTGCTGAGACTTTAATCTGGAGCAAGAGGTGATGATTTTCTGACAAAAACATCAATCTACAGTTAATCTGTGCGGATTGAGTCCAGTAGTCTCTCTCCTCTCTCGCTTTACGCCCACATACACCTTTTCCAAAATCCCATTGGCCTTAGCGCACAGTCCCGACTGCCACGCCGTGTTTCACAGGAAGTGGAGGATAAATGGATGAAAATACCACAGAGAGAGCTGACATATCTGTAGCTCTCTGCATCAAATTTATTGAGTCACCCATACATATTATTGAGGCACTATTTCATTTGCTTTTCTATTGGTGTGGCTTCTTAACAAGTTCCACTTGCATTACTAGGAACAAGTGAAGTTTTAGCTGTTAAACAAATGAGTCAAATGCCTGCTGGACTTGACAACAGCTACAAGATCTGAGGTTTGTTCTTTCCAAATGAAATTAACTCCCACAAACATACTTCCAGCGGATAGATCGCCCTAATCAGACGGCTTGTTTTCATGCGCCGCAGTAAGTAATTAGAAAGAGGGTGTCTGACAAAAACCAATATACAAAATGCAGCACTCTGGTGTGGGCAGCCTTTTGAGGAAGACGGCTGTTGTCCCTGCAGCAAGCGCTTCACAGCATTATTGCTTTAGTGCTGTGTTTTCTGCTGAAACAACAGTTTTATCATTATATACAACTCCTGCAGTTATTAAACAGGAGGAGGATGAATCATCAGTGGCAGCTACAGCGAGCCTGCAGAAGCTAATTCAGATGATAGAATTGCAGTTTGCAGGAGAAGACGGTTTATAATCATAAAATAAAGTGTTTCAATATTTCAATATTTTCACATATTAGAAGGTTTACACCACTACACAAATACACTCTTCTTTTAAAATGAGTTTTTTTCCTCTACCTCTGTGGTTCCCAACTTTTTCCAAACTCATGCCGAAGACTCCAAACCAATACAGAGTGCCAAATGATGCACTTTAATGACAATTCAGGATTGAACTAAAAGCAGAAGAACATGAGAAAAAAAAACTATTTAAGTTTTAAATTAGAAAGATAATTTAATTTTTAAACATTTAAAAACATTATACGTTTGTATGATTACAAAGAAAATCTTTTTACCAAAAATACAGTGTTGTGAATGATTTGTTGGCCCATTTGCGACACCACGGCTCACCCATGTGCCCCCGGGGAACCACTGCACTAAATAAAATCAATTCTATTGTTGTCTAGGTTTCAAGTCTGATTAATACTTTGAGAGCTTGTTTTACGCTAAATGGTACAATCCCACTACAGCAGTGTACTGTACATTGTGTAATCAACAGCTGAAAGACGCCGTTGTGCCTCAGGGTCAAGAGGTGGATCAATAACATAAATGAAAGGGATGCTAGCAATTCTCCGAAACTTATCCAAGAAGATACCGTGACGAGAAGCGTTTCGTAATGGAAAAGGTGAGTAAGACGGGTTGCTGCACCGATGCCTTCTTATTTCTTTTTTTTACTTGATCAAGTGTATTACGAGCTTCACTCCAGACACAATGTTGCATCCTCCTGTCTCTATATGCTGCACCCGAAAACACAGTGATCGGTGTCATTAGTGAATTTGGGAAAGAAGAGCAGGAGAAATAGACTCAAAGGCAGTATGAGAACGAAAACCAATGACAAAAAGGAGAGGAAGGAAGAACAAAACCGGACATACAGGAAAAAATAACGAGATTGTGTAACAGAGCCCGATCCTGAGATCTTTACGACGATGGTGTTGGAGTCTGACAGCTACAAGTGTGACACAATAAGTCTATCACACATACACAGTCAGTCAGCTGTTTTAGTCTGAGTCACACTATAGCCCACCTCCCCCTTTCCTCCTTCGCTGTACATACTACATACAAACATAAAACCATGCACACACACACACACAGATGCAGACACACAAACACACACACGCACACACACTCAGAGCATTTAAATAATGGTTTGGTCCTCATAAAGATATACATAAAACAACACAAAGCCACAGCTAACAGACGGTGTGTGCAATAGATCAGTCTATGTGACCCTTGTTAGTATGTTCAGCGAGTCTCCTGCATGGTCCACCTTAGGCCTCCATATACATATACTTCTATATATAGAGCTATCAGGTCTCATCCCCTTTACACCAGTGGCAGGCACGTGGTCCAGGCTGCACACACACACACTGTGGAAAAGAGCAGGGATCCTCAGATGACCAGCATAGTAATGACTCAGAAACTCTCCAGAACGATCCACATCCTAGACATAACTCTCCGGTTCATGTAACGTCTTTTATCAGTGCACACCTTCACCCAGTGTGAACTGATGTCCCAAAACAACAAACAGTACCGTCATGTTTACAGTGTGAATGAGGTATGTGTGAGTCCATCTAAAGTAATGAGTGAAAAAAAACAAAACAAAACCCCAAAACAAATAGAAAGTTCGTGTTTTATAAGAAAAATATCGGCATGGTTATTCTAAACATGTCAACACATCCTACGGAACAGTCACAGCAGGCCATTTTCGACTTGGTACATACAATAGTAAACACATAGTGAACATACAGGTCTCCTCTACGTGCAAATACGCTTTGGACTGGTGTGTTGAAACGACAACGCTGTGGCAGCCGCCCAGCTATCATTACACACACACAGCTGGCCTCAGGCAAAGCAGGTGTTAGCGTAAATTGCCTACCAAGAGCTCTCCTTCACAAAAACATCCTTCCTTTTTCATCCATACAAAACAGACCAGCAGAGACAAAAAAAAAAAGTTCTCATTCAAGTGTTAACTTTAATTACAGAAAGTAGGTACTGCACACACATCACTGATTGTTAGACTCTCACACTTGATTTATATATTACTGCTGATTTTGCATGTAAATCCTGCAACATAATGAGCATCCACAGCCTTCGAATAGGTAGCGGCAGAATTTGTTAAGTTTGTTGAGCCACCGAAATAAACTGCAAGCCAAACGAATTTCTGTGACTGCCGTGGTCTTAAAAGCACTATATCTCTCCTCATGTTCACTCCGCTGCAAACAGATCTTCATCAAGAGGATCTTGACATGAAAAACATCAAGGCAAGTCATCAGAGGAGCCACTCAACTCCAACGAGCCAACGAGAAAAAGAAACACGAGCAGCTCGGATAGAGCGACACAGAGTCCCTCGCATCTCTCGGGTGTACATGATGCAGAGCCGTAGCCACATAATATCCTAACTTCATCCTGATATCAGAACAAATTTGGGGGACAGAGAAGGGCACAGTGTTTTCTTTCTGCTCTTGTTGAATAATGAATATCAAGCCCTTCCACCTGAATTTCAGCAGGGTCAGTTAAAATGCGACCCTTTAAAGCATCACAAATAAAATCAAGAGATTATAATCCACATTTTAAAGTGCATATTTAAATACGTTGATGTGAAATGCATTCAAAAGGAATATTAATTGCTGCACACTTTCTTCCTCTTTCTTATTCAACCCGACCCTCTCCCTCTCCCAGGAGACTTGTTTCAGTGAAAGCGGAGCATGTGCCACAGGGTAGAGGAGCTGATCCTGACATAATTTGTTTCTTTAAATAACTGTGGGAATAGATGCTCTGAGCTAAACATATATTAACATAAACAGCCAACACCACGTCACATGGCACGACGGAAGTAGAGCACAGCGATGTCCTGGGTGTGTTGAAGTTTAAGAGACCATCCATGAGACTGTTTGTCTGTTTGGGTATGTGGAGGAGCTGAGATGTTTGTCATCAGCTGAGTGCTTTTAGAAAAAGCTCACAATGTGGTTGATGTAAGAGCCAAATATCCAGAAATCCAGCACAGCGATCACAACAGGGGGGAGAAAATGCACTTATTCATGGGCATTTTGCTGCCATATGATATCCTGGAAACACACCAAATTCAAAAATGGTGAAAGATATCAGAGATAAAACACAGATGTGATGTAACGTGACCCAGAGTTTTGAACTGTACTCTTGAGGTGTAAGGAGCTGAATATCTGTGCATCAATGTGAAAGGTGTTTTCATTCGCCCTGTTACTGTTCATTTTAAAAAGATGTCAAACAAAACCCAAGTGCGTCCCGACAGGGCGGAAATTCATTTCCTTAAAGGGGATTAAATATTCCACAATTTCTCCATCATGCAGCTGGGTCAGTGGATTTACGCTCTGCATGACAACCTCATATACGTGAAAGAGGAAAAAACTGGATTTGTTGGACAAAATAATAGAAACACCTTCTAGTATAAGGCAACCCAGCCTGACAAGGTGAGGATACCAAATTCAATATAACTCACTAGCAGTCTGTCATATTGCTGCTGTGATTGCTGTGCAGAAATGCAGGGGAGCCTATCTGCTGACTAACACATTACAACACACGCATTTATCATGTGCAGTCCTACAGCAAGGATGACGTAGTGGGTGACAAATGCCCGGCGAGTGTATACCTTCTCTTTGCTGTCCTGCACGCAGCAGGCCTGCCTGATGTAAGCACAGCTAAAATTATCAGCGGCCCTGATCTGAGCCAAGCTGGGCAGGAATGTGTCACAAGAACCGTCTATATCAACATATTAACACACAGCTCGCACTGCAGCACGCAAGCCCACACAGGTGCACACAACACTAGTGGCACATCATTAGCATAGGGGCATGTCGGAGACAGACACAGGTCAGGATCAGGAAACAAAGAATCCAGCTAGGGTTGACTTTAAGTCCTGATTTTAAATTACAGAAGCTTGATTGAAGCTGATTACAAGTGGACGTTAGAACAGCATTAAATCATTTATCATGGTTAGTGTTCAACCAAATTTATCTGCAGATGTATTTATAAATTCACTTTCTTTATGCAGTGCAATGACCAGAGACCCATTACTGCATTTACATTTGCTGGACATTCAGCCAGACTTTGTCAACTTAGTGCTCACCAAGCTATTTGTGTTTATTACCGCTGAGTCGCAGAAGCCTTCATTTTCACAATCCACAAATCTGACAAGAGAGAGATGAACAGTGAGAAGAATTCAGTTTTATGATTATTTGGGGTCCATAGTGTGCAGTGCTGATATCTGAGAGAGTGTGTGTCCTTCAAGAGGTAATGAACTAAGACAGGACTGGTTCAGGGATGAATGTGCAGACAGTGACCACAGGAGCATCAGTGAGTCACTCTACATCAGCGACTTATTAGTCTATCTTTCACTTGAATACATATAGAACAAGCTTTCCTCTCAGCTCCAAGACACACGAGCTGCCAGTGCTATATAATCTCGATTTGTGCGGTTCATATATTCTTCTTTTGACCATTTGGTCAGAGCTTATAATGAGCCGAAGCATCAACACACAAAAAGTTTTACTATAAAGGTTAGAATTGAAAGCCTAAATCGAAAACAAGTCTTTCTGATAAAGGTTTATGTGAAGAATGTGGTGGCAAATACTTTGCACAGGAAATGATCTAGTATCTAGTTTTGGTGTATATGTAAATGGATTAAAAATATCTCGAATGGGACAGTAAAATGTTGAACTGAATTTAGAAATGGACTGAAGTTGGTAAAAAAAAAGGGTCTTTTAGTGCAATTGTATCTACTGCCAAAGATACAATTGTCAAGAAATGCCATAATGTGGACAGGGCTATTACTGAGACCCGCCGGGGGGGTGTGTCTAAATATATCCAACATGAGATGACTGCATCCCTCAGCTCAGGCACTAAGCTTTCACCACATGCCCCCCCAACCCCCCACAGTGCAAAGTAAATACAGTTGAATATGCCTTGGTAAACGTGAATGCCCATTGCCAGAGCACAAACAGTAACTCAGTCACTCTCCCACACATAAATGCTGTTCATGTGTGCATCTCTAAGCGTGTCAGAGTCACTTATTTTAAAACCAAACAAGGGACAGATGCCAACTGTGCTTTTGGAATCTGTTATAATCCGGTCTCTGATGTTTCGTCAACTTTATCATCAATTTTGTCCTCCCTAATTGAAGCGTAGAACATACAAAGTGAATAAAAAATACAGAAAACATGCAGATATAACTGATACAGCATAAAGAGTGCAACCCAATCATTCCTAATGTCACTTCCACATGGCCATTATCGAGGAGAAAAAGCGGTAGTTGAGTCCAGCGTCACTTTAAAAAGCTGAAGGTGGACATTTGAAAAGACATAGGTCATTGTAACTAAATGAGATGAGATGAAATTGCAGCAGAGGGGAATAACAATTAGCCTGACCAGATCCTTCCAGAATTCCCAGCTAAAGCTGCTACATCTCTCTGAGGAACCCCTCGAGCTTTGAGAGTTTAATCAAAAATTTTCTCGTCTTGCAACTTTCAGCCAATGAGTTTGAGCTGCACTTTTGCTACTGTGGCAAAGGACCAGTTTGCCACAACGAATCAAAGGACATTTGCACAAACATCTTCTTGACCTTGCAGCGTGGAAGAGAGATTTTCTGTTGCTGTCACCAATGGCAACAACATTGCTGTAGGGGAGCACGCCTTAATGCCTCTAATGTATTGATAAAATAAAATGTTTCATCCATGTCAATTCTGCAGTGTTTGTTGGGGAATATCTGAATCAGGAAGTGTATCAGCATCAGAGGGAGAAGGTCAGAAGAGAGCGTGTGGCAATTATGACACAAAAGGGGCACAAAATCCATCCAGTAGTCACAATACTGGCAACCGCTGAGTTAATCACTCTGTGTTTTTTCACTGTTAAGTTTACATCCACTCCTCTCCTGTCTCACCCCCCTCCCATGCAGCTCCGGTGACATTCCTCCCATGCCAGCTGGACATTCCAGGATCCACTTCCCCCAAAGCGAGCAGTGGTGCGCCTGAACCACTATTTCAACCTTTCAGAAAATGTTCAACATCACAGGCTTTTCTATTCTTATGTGTACGAGAGTGAACACCTTTGTTGTAGTCTTGTTGGACTTCTATTCAAAGCACAATGCTTTAGGCCAAGGTAACGTTCTGCTCCCAGCATACTCAGCTTCGCAGAGTTTAGTATCAGACCAGAATAGAAGAACTGTAATCCACTTAACTGATGCTCAGCATAGCAGACAGGCTTGTTTTAAGAATGATGTCAATGGAATTTTTATAATCCACAAAGTTTTGAAGAGATTGCTAAATCCATAAAATGCTAAAAAAAAAAAAAAAGGGTGACAGGTTGTCATCATCAGAAATAATTTGTTCAAAATATTTAATTAATTCATCCTAATTGAATAAAATAGATTTTCTTAAAATAATGTGTACGATACAAAGTGTCTTCAATAACACTAATCTGTATAACCGCATCATCCTTGCAAAGAACATTCAAAATCAAACCATATATTTGCATTTAAAGCGTCACCCAGTCTCCATTCAAACCAGTATACCATCAAACCACCTACCCAGCACTGATACCTGCAGCTTGTCCTCTCACTCTTCTGTCCTCATGATCAGGCCAACCTCACAGAAATTGGCTCACAAACAAAGCAGCAAATATGTTTTAGCTTATTAAGTGCAGCACAAACCCCATTACAGGCAGAGCAAACGGCCTGCAGCATTATTCTGCATACAGACAACACAGGGTGTAGGCATCCTCCACTGGGAGGGAGGTGAATGGAAGAGAGGGAGGCGTGAGAGAAGGGACAGACTGGCACCCTTTAACCAAAGGGAGGAAGGTGTGGGATGGAAACAGTGGAGGACGAAGGACTGAAAGCTGGCACATAGTAAGGGGAGGAGGCTGTGGGGCGAGGGGGGGTGGGGGGTGGGGGGTGAGAGCAAGCATCATAGCAAAAGGTTTACTTACAGCAGGCTCCTGGCAGACGAGCGGGAGGTGCAAGGAAGTTTCAGAGTATTCTCCTCCAGTGGGAGTGATATCCATCCACAAAACCCGACATCGCCAAAGCAAAAAGCACCTCGTGCAGAGTGTCAAGGGAAGCAGGAGGGAACAGGGTGTGTGTGTGTGTGTGTGTTCAGGATCTGGCTTATATGCATGTGTGAGTGTGCTAACAGGAGAGAAAGTGACTGAGGGAGACAGAGAGAGAGAGAGAGACGCTTAGGAGGAAAGAGATACGAGAGATTGTACAAGCTGACTGGCTAGTGTGAAAATGGGAGGGGGCTGGATTGTCCAATAGTGTGACAGATGAGCAGAATGAAGGAGATGTAGCAACAAAGAGACAGAGAATTTTTTCAATTCCTGCCCTCACCTATCTCATCTTCCCTTCCTTTTTTTATGGTGTTTGTACGAAAAACTGCTGAAACAGAAAACTGATGATACTTCACATGAAAGATGTGATAAACAGAAAAGGCAACCAGGCCTACCGCTCCCGGTGCAGGCCACTCGACAGGAGGGATGACCAAAGCCTGCTGGGAAATGATGGCTGGAAAGAATGACAAATGTGGCCCTTCAAAAGGGTGATGCTATTGTTCATGGATTGGTAGAGAGGAAGTGAGAAACAAAAAAATGAGAGAGGCTCCAAGTTCTCCCCAAAGATGACTGACAATCTTATTGTTGTTTTTTGTCTATTGAGTTTGTATTGTGTGTGTGTGGACAGCAGAGGCATGAGCACCATCCTCCTCTCAAGTGTCTGTGGAGCACTTGTGTGCATGCGCATGGGGGTGGGGACCAAACCATCTTCCTAGGATTTTGCTGCGGGAGCACCATGTTGCCATGGAGACTGCATCCAGTGCAGCAGAACACACAGATGGCTTCTCTCTCTCTCTCTCTCTCTCTCTCTCTCTCTCTCTCTCTCTCTCTCTCTCTCTCTCTCTCTCTCTCTCTCTCTCTCTCACTCACTCACTCACTCTCTCACTCTCTCTCTCACTCACTCACTCACTCACTCAAACAGTCCGGTTATCTTCTCATCCCTGACCTGCAAATCATAAAAGCTGGTCTCTGTGCAGGTTTAGAAAACCCTCCAGGTACAAACAAACAGTCTCTGTTTGAGCATTAATGACCGTTATCATCATCTTATACATTCTGTATCTACAGGTGTCACGACAGCTGCAGAGGACGAAAGAAAACTCTACATTATTAAAGGGACATTTCACCATTGGTGCACAGAAGCATCATCTGAATACACATTATATAAATACTATTATGAACAGCTGGGGCAGAAAAGATGATGTAAGTGGACAACGGTTTGATTAATAACTCTATATTGTAATAATAAAGCTCCAGGTTATCAGACCAACCTCCTAACTGATGACATCAATGTGAGAAGGTGCCTAAATTAAAAATTACCTCAAGGAATATATTACAGTACAGGAATCTATTCAACTCAGTTATTTGAAAAAAAAAAAAAAAAACCATCCAGGCCTAAAATTAAAAACACATCATTGCATTCATTGACAGAAACATAAAGCTGCACAATAAGCAGTGGCCTGTTGCATAAAGGACCATAGTAGTTTGGCATAATGAAATGATGGTTCAGTTGCTTTGAGGAAGTGAGAATGTGTAGAGTATCATACTGAGTGGTAAGGTCCTTTAAGTCCTGGTCTTGATGTTCATAGTACAGTAAAGAGTACTGTAAAAAAAAAAAAAAAGCCCACTGGGCTTTCTGTCCCCAAATCTTCACTGGAAAAATATTTCATTAGCTGTGCTACTTATGAGAGCAAACTTTCATCTAACTGGTAGATTGTGTCTTAGATGTTTTTGAAAATTGGGCTAAATCCCTGTGAATGTGGTCAGTCGGGTATTAGTGAGTCTGAGAATCAAGCCGCACTGCTTTGGCTGCTTCAGCAGGTTGGTATGTGGGGGAGGCTGGATGTAATCTTATTCTGTTTCCTGACAGTGAGAACATGAAATAAGAGACCGCTTTATGGTGGCTGTTGAAGTGTGCTTTATGTGACAGGGATGGAACAACAGATGGGCCAAAATGTGTTCAAACAAAAAGCACAGATCTGCTGTGTGCACTTACCGATCCATCTTCTGGTCACTGATGAGGGTTTCTAGCTTCTCTGGATGCTCCTCTTCATCCCTACACAGAAAACAATTGGATTTAACAGTCAGACCTGCTAAAACACATTTAACACATGTGAAAAGGGGTCATGAGTTAGTTCCATCCTTTATCCCCACTGGGTTTCAGAACAGAGCTCTGAAAAATGGACTGATGCTTTAGACTGAACCAAAAACCAACCAGGCGCTGTTAAATCACGCCATCTAGCGCCTGACTGAGAAAAAAAAAGAAAAAACCTTCAACGCCAACATCTAAACATTTTACTTCATGAAATTATAAAGTATGATGTCGACTTCACTACCTTCGGACGATTCGACGAAGCAGCACCGCAATCTCACCTTTTTGCTGAATATCAAACGATGCGTAAAGTCATTGGAGCTGCGCGTAAAAGTGACCAAAGCCGGCAACAGCGACGAAAGACAAACGGAGAATGTCGGTGTGTGTTAGTGTTAACCATGCACAGCTGTACCAATCAGAACACACACAATGAAAGAAGCATGAAAAGGCAGATTAGAGTACATGACCCGTTATTTTCCATCTCTCTGACAGGACCTCGTGGCGCAACGGTAGCGCGTCTGACTCCAGATCAGAAGGTTGCGTGTTCAAATCACGTCGGGGTCAATACTTTGGAAATTTAGTCCCCAAACGGGTTTTACATTTGTTACGGACGTTATATTTCTTCAGAAAGCCGAAATTCTGTTGCATCGTGGACTGATATTCTCCACGGGTCATTTCAAAGTGTCCATATTGGCTTTTGAGCACCTTTAATTTTAAATTTATAAATCTATTTGTGGAATTTTTTTCTAATTTTATTAATTCCTAGACTAGTTATATTAACATACAGTTCCTATAACATTAATGATTCAGGATCTTTCTTTAAACGTATTAACTTTCAAGTTGAAATCAATAGTGCAATAAAAGTGGAAACACCCAAGATGGAGGTGAGGCCTCCCACAGACGCCGAGGTTCTCCTTGACTTGACATGGGTTGTAAAAAGTTACAGGTCCAACCACCATTCATGTTTACCATACAGAGCAATCTACACAGTTTTCAAATGCAGCTCTGGAAACACATCTGAGTGTGTCACAAGTGGATTCTTCATGGTTTTCCCTTCTAACCTCAAATGTGATTACAAGAGTCTGATACTCATGGCTGCTGTGGTGGATTAAGTTTGCAGCACAAGCAACCACAGTGTGATCCTGAATGTCAGCAGGACTTTGTTTTAACAAGACTTCTTTCTTATAGACAGTTTGTTTTAGTGCCTAATGCCTTGGGCTTTAAAGCAAAAGTACATGGTTACACATACACAGATTAAAACTTAAAACAAATATAGTGCTTAGGGCAATTCATAGCTCATCTGTTATCATGCTTTTTTGTTGAATTAGTTAATTCATGAAAATACCTTTTTGGTCCAGCTGCCAGTTCCCACATAAAAAAGATATCCAGGATTGTCAATATTCAGGCTTTGCTGAGCTGGTTTTCATCTGTGAATCCTGTCCAGTGACGGTCTCCTTTTTGTTTTCTCCGTCTCCTGAAGATACTGGCCTCCTCTCTGCTCTCACATGCTCCTCTGCTGAAATGCTTCCTCACAACACAAAATGCAAGACTCTCTTTCTCTCTCTCTTTCACTTGGTCCAAGTTTCCCCCACCTCTTTTCTCTCTCTTCTATTCATGCCCGTTTCTCATCTTTCATCAGGACACACACACACACACAGTTGATGAGGGACGGCCCCGGTGAGAGTGCAACTTGGCGAGGACGGCAGGTCACCTCATGTCCTCAGGAGATGGCTCACATGAGATGGTCCTCAGCAGTACTCAGCATAATATAACAATGCCCCGATTGTACTCTGGAACTCTAAATTGACATCCAACCGTACAGTGACTGCTCATTTAGCACTTGAAGTACCAGACTGTTGTGTGCGGGGCCTTGCTTTGAGCACCCGTAAGAGGAGAGTTTGCATAGTTATAAAAAAGGCTTCATTTTCATTTTCACACAGAAGGCTACTTTTTAAGAAAACTGTCCATTCATCTCCCAAATTCCCCCTTTTATTCTATTCATCATCCCCATTGATTCAAAATGCCAAGCTACTGCAAAGGTCCCCATTGAGTGTGAGCCAGTGGGAAGGATAGATGGGGGCGGACAACAGAAGAGACAGAAAGGAGTCTGTGTTGAGCAGATTGTTCCAGAGAGTATTATTACACTCAGAGCTCAAATGAAATGGGCGTAAACAAACCCTGTTCCCCAAGTGATTCAACTGAATGTCTCCTTCTGTCCAAAATCTCCCTTACTGCTGAGCAGAGACACCAGGGTGGCACAGTGGTGGTGGCCAGATCATCTGGAGGCCAAAGAAGGGGGGGGGGGGGGAATACCCTGAAATACCCCGTCAACAACAACGTGTCTTTTTTAAATGAAAGAAAAGCTTGACATTTAAATAAATGCTCCAAATTCCTGAACTGTGTGGTTTGTCTTCATGATCAGTGAACTCACAGTTCAAAGTTAAAAGTCAAATGTCAGTGCTGCTTGAACAACTGTCCCACAGCTAGACTGACACAGAAAAGAAATAATAGATGAAGTGAAAGGCAAGCACTGGAAACTGAGCAGGCGTCACTAAGGAGACATGAGCGGCACGCTGAGTTTCATGACGAAGGGGACTGAGGAAAAATTTCAACCTGAAAAAAGCAGCAAACACTTAAATGCAATGTTAGCTGTTGATGTCAAAGTGCATATTCCATATACAACTAAAGTGTTTTTACTTTTTTAAAAAAAAAAGGTAGAACTTCACCATTTATTGCGCACAAAATGACAAAAAATGAAAGATGTAATGATTTTTGAACGTTGATTGACTTCCAAAAATCAAAGTCTTTGCAGTTCAAAGCAAGTCCTTGATTGCCTTGGTTCCACTGAAGGGTAAAACCGTGATGGGGGAAAAAAAGACAAACAAGTTATAACAATCTACAGCACAAAAATATATCAAAGGTTGGTTTCTGTCTCTAAATAAAATATTTTATCAAGTATAAGTTCCTTTGAAGTTTTGTTCTTCCACGTCACCGGGCTTACTTCTGCCTCCAATGCGT
This sequence comes from Remorina albescens, assembly GCA_034769265.1. Lineage (NCBI taxonomy): Eukaryota > Metazoa > Chordata > Actinopteri > Carangiformes > Echeneidae > Remorina > Remorina albescens. Next base: position 5,039,054 of record CM068490.1, on the reverse strand, counting down.
CTGAAGAAGGATATAAGCCCGGAGCTGCTCGCTTGCCCGTCCACATTATTCCTCGCCTTACTGCGACACAAAGGAGAGACTCCTGGACCTTCTGCCATATTTTCTGTCCTAGAACCGGAGGAGTATGACCTTTGAGACATGCTTCTCTGAAACAAGTCCCCCAGGCGGAAACCTGACGCCGGAGATTGTCTAGTTTCATCCATGGAGGCGGACCTGAGGATCGGACCCTGCGAAACAGGTTTCTGATTGGGGGAGCACTCCGGGAGGGAAGCAGCGCCCCCAGATAGAGATGTTATACTGTCTCTGTTGGGAAGAAAATTTCCTTCAGTCTCCCACACTCCATCATCCAGGTCATCTCCAGCCAGTGGTGAGGAGAGTCTTTGTTGGTGTGCTTGTCTGTTTTGCTTTGGGTTGTTTCTTTGGGGACAAATAAAGGGGCTGAGGATCGTCCATGGGGAGCCCACATCCCCGTTGTGGGCAAAGAAGTAGTCTCTGGTTCTGGGCCGCGGGGTTTTTGGAGTAGATGGAGAGTCTTGCGATCTCTCTGAGCACCGAGGAGTGACTGAAACTCTGTCCCCATCAAGGCTACCTCTGCTGTTTTGGTAGCGAAGCACCTTCCTAGTTAGCTCACGCATTTTCTCAGTTTCCTCCTTGTTTTCAGGTGTTTCTACTTTTGCTTTCTGGAGTTTGGGTTGCTTCTTCTCGGGCCTTCCCTGTTTAGTGGAGGGTGTATCCTCAGTGTTTTTCACTGATGGAGGAGTCTGAGCACTGCGGCCAGTGGGGGATCCTTCGACAGGGGACAGCATGTTCCTCCTACATCTGGTTAATCCCTCTGGAACTGTGGACAGGAAGCTGTGCAAGGCCGACTCCAAGCTGGCCGCCTCCTGATCAGGCTCAGTTGCCTTGCCAAACATAGTTGAGCGTCGTTTGGATGCAGTACGTATGCTCTCCTTTCGCTTGCGCCTCTGCTCTGCTGCCTCTCGTTCTCGGTTCTCCTACAGTCAGGTCAGGAGGACAGAGCGCGGTGAAATTCAAGGTACTTCAAAATAAACTGTGAAAAGTTCCGGTAACATTTGAGGAATCCTAACAATTCTGGAGTAACCCTCCAACACCAACTATGTATTATTGAAAACTTTCTATTCGTACCTGTACAGCTGTATCGAACCGCTTGCAAAATAAATGAAAGATGGAGCAGCACTCCTCCATTTTGAAGGTCGCTGGGTCTTCACAAAAGTACTCAGCGACAGCATTGCACAGGGAATTCAGCTCCTGCAGGGAGGCTTCCATGTCGGCCAGCTTGGCATCAGCCCGCTGAAAATTTTAAAACATAAAAAGGGTTGAAAGACGAGGGATCCAAGGCATGCTCTTGCACTATTAACGTCAACGGACAGGGAGAAACCTTACCATCAGAAATGATTCCATCTGTTGCAGGATGGCGGGCTGTCTGCTGCTGTACAATCTCACTTCCTTGATCTTCTTCACCTCTTTCTCAAAGTCTGCAATAACCTCCTCTTTACAAATTCTATGGTATCATAACATATAAATAATGATAAGATGCATTCAAAGAAACACAAAGAAAAAAAAAAAAATCACTAATCTATCAGTGATTTCACCATTAATGAGAAAAATAACAATAAGTAAAATATAAGATAGCCACCTTGATGCCATCCCGATGTGTTCAAGCTGGCTGGGAAAAGCCAGCAACTCAGAATCAATGTCCTCCGCTTGCTGTGGGTGGAAGATGAAGGCGGAAGAGACAGTCAGTTACATAACGGCTCAGAGATGTAACATGATAGCAGAGATGCAGCACCTGGACATCCCTCTCACCTTCGCAACATAGTGCATGAGATTCATGCCAGGCTTGTTGGCCTTGGTGTCTGCCAACTTGAGCAGAGATGCCATCCTGAAGCCGATGGCATTTGCACTGTGACCGCCCTGAGCAATAGATTGTTTCAGTTGTCCATTCATCAGTATAATAAATGAAATGAAATCTTAAATATTATACACTGATGTGGGTAAAGGAAAGGAGTGATTCTGAATGAAAAATACCAACAGCGTTCATGTAATTCCCAGCTTTTAACACCAGCCGAATAACTGAGTGGAGGTCATCGCAGTCCAACAGCTCTACAAGCACACAGGAAAAAGAGAGAGACAAAGAAGCTCAATGTAAAAGCCAAATGGGACCTGGATGGGCCGGATCAGACCAAGATGGCAGCAGCTTTGGTAGAAGTGTGTGAGATTACCATTAGCTGCTTTGGTCATGACACCAACAGAGTTCTTCACCTCCTCCATCAGGGGAAAGAATTCCTCCCTCAGTACCATCGTTTTCAGGCGTTCCTCATAGCTAAAGGAAAGATGAAAACAAAACTTACTGCTGAGCATCAGCTGCTGTCAGGTTGGGAGTTTTAGTCCCCCTTTTAAAGCCTAAAGAGGTCTGTGTCATGTGTGTATCTTCTGCTAGAGATAACACAGCATACTTTACCCAAGAGAATAGACAAAAACTGTTCTACACATTTTTTTTTAACAGATCAGGAAATCATGTTTTTATGGTCCTAATGGCCTCACTGATCATGACACTAAGTGTGTGTGAGAATGTGTGTAAACCTTTATAAATTTTATTTAGCTAAAGTGGCTGTACATGTGGTTAATCAACAGGCATTCAAATATCTCATAAATGTTTTTAGAAGCAAATAAAATGATCACCCCGGCATTTTGACCAGCTGCACCATGAACTGGTCAGCCTCAGGTAGCACAGAGAGGTTCCCCCTGAATGACAGCAGCTGCTTCGCCTGCACATTAACAGGAATTTTAATGACAATGTTACATTCCCTCACACAAAAGCACTTAAAAAATCATCACAAACAACCTTAACAATCAGAGTAAATGGCAAACTTCAAGTCAATATTTTTTCTTTCAAACTGAGAAAAATACAATATCTAAATATAACACAGGAAGATACCAGGTTTTACGATAGTTATCTTTGCAAAAACATTTGCATGTTCACAAGGTTTATTTTAGACATACAGGACCAAAGAGGGAAAAATAAATGTGGTTACCTCACTTTCTTCAGGTAAAAGTTTACACAGCTCTTTTAGTTTGCCTGTTCCAAATCTGAGCCAATTCCCTTGACTAATGTCCTTTACCAGTTCTGTCACCGGCCTGCAGAGGGAGACAAAAGACAACAATAATAAACAGACGCCATAATCCCATTATAATCACCATAACCTACCAAACGTCATCTTTCCTGCTTAGTCACAGTAAATGTTTCCCTACCTTCCTGCTAGCACTGTCTTACATCATCCATCACAGTATGCATTACAAACAGTTTAAGTTACTATCTGCTTTGAGAAAGTTGCCAGCTTGACTTAGTATCTTTACGATACTGGGTGACTTCTTCTACTAAAACAGATTGAGAGTTTAACTTGTACATTTTGTGTTGCAAGGTACTTGAAAGATGTATGAGTCATCTGCTCCAGGGAACGCATGTCGATGTATTCAAATGTACACTGGGCAGTATATGATTCAAATACTTTTATCAAATGCACTTGCAGAAAATGACGCAATTTGAATGTGGCTGCAGGAGACTGTACTTCACTGCTGACACACATTCAGGGCATCTGATATTCAAAGTGACAGCTGGGTAAACTTTGGACTGAAAGTGACATCATTGTGATAAGCTTGAGACACAGCTCCAGTATAAAGTTTTCCAGTATCTGACAACTCTCTCAAATGTTGTGACATTTCTATAAATTTTAGCTAACTGTGCATTACAGGATTAGAATTTGGATGTTCAACTGGAAACTTTTCAAAGAATTACACAAAAATACAATTTTCCATTCCCCTCCTCGTTTTACAGTCTTTTTTTGGTCTATTCACTAGAATCTCTCAATGTTGTCCAGCAGACCAGAAGAAAAGATTATCAAAATGTTGATGTAAACAACTGATCCAGCTGCAGAAGAAACTACAGTTAGCTCAGGAAACTAAACTTACTTACTAAACTCTTTAAAATCTTGCTGCACAACCTCACTAACTAGGCCAGCACAATATTTTCTTTCATGTCTGTATTAAGAAAATGAATTCTAATTATTAAAAGAAGTGTGTTGCTCAATATGTTGCTTCTGCTCTCAAGTGATGTTTAAGGAGGGATTTCCATGTATTTGAATATGGTCCACTGAGATAAAGGGCCCGCCAACTGAGTAATGATTAGCACAATAGAAGCGGTTTTATATGTAATGAACTGTATTTTGACATGAAAGCATCCTCTCCTGAACGCTGCTTAGTGTAGTTAGTCCAACTGGAGTTGGAGTCATTGTTAAATATCATTGTCCCTTTGATATTTTACTCCAACTGCCGCCTTACCTCTTGAAATGCCTCAGGAAGATCCCAATATTCATGCTCCTTTTAGAGTCGAGGATTGTGACCTGAAAGGAAAAGAAAAAAAAAAGGCATCACTAATGAAAGACGCCTCACTCCAGCCATATTCGGATGTAACATGTCACATATTTGAGGAAGCAAAAACACTCCTAGTTCCCCACCAATAATACAATTAATGATGCACTTCCTACTTCTCGTGCTCATTACTTCCCCAGCAAGTGGATTTTTTTTTTTTTTTTTTGGTTTACTTGCCCATAAAAACTTCCCATCACTGTTATGTTTCAAATGTGGCTCAACTGCAGACCGAAACCTTTACCTGAGGCTCCTGTGGAAAGAGGTCCAAGCCATCATTCTTATTCAAACCCATGACCCTTGAATTGCGTAGTGATGCCCGTTTGTCTACATGACTGAACAGCTCCTCCATGCTCCGAATATCCAGCACCAGATCCCTCTGAGGCCGCTTAGACGTCCAAACATTTAATTTCCCCAGGACGCGCTGGCTGGGGATAGTGTCCCAGTTCAGCTTTTTCATGGATCGCCTCTGGACATTACGAGATCCAAAAGGAGAGGAAGTAAAAGGAGGTGGGGGAGGAGGAGGAGGGGGACCAGGAAGAGGAGGAGGAGGTGGAGGAGGTGGTGGTGGTGGTGGTGGTGGTGGTGGTGCAGCAGCAATAACACACACGGATGGAGGCACAGCAGAAGATGCTGGGAGATTTGAATCCTCTTGAGCATCTGGCAGTGAAGGAGGAGACGAGTCTTGTGTGGAACAGTCTGGAAGAGATGCAGATTTTACAATCAGCACTCCCTCCATCTGGATCTCTCAAATCCAAAGACGATGGATGGAAGTATCCCAATGATGGCTGCTCAGATCTGAGGAGAAACAACAGAATATACATTAAAAATGCATTTAAGACAAACAAGGTAGTTGGGAACTGATTGAAGTACGTGTGCACTCGCTGATAAAAAAAAAAAAAATTACAGCATCACCAGGAACAAGCTAATGTAATGGTTTCTCATTATTTCATAGCTCCAGATGAATTTTCTTCAGAATAAGCACACATTACACAATTTCTAAACATCAACATCACATAGAAGTAAAATATCATAAACTTTACTGGTCATAAAGGACTGAAACATTTTAGTAAAGTATTTTAGTTTGGTCAGGCCAAAGTATATTTATAATTATGTATACAAAAGAAATGAAAAAATGAAAAAAGAACCAACTTTCTCCTGATTGTTTTGGGTTTTCTTTGAGTGATTTGTCAAAGGTATGGTCATATATATGCGCTCTTTTCAACTACTACATTTGTTCCAGCCCTGGTTGTTGCTCTTACACGAAACACCATTGAGAAAATGTCACTTTTCAGTGGTTCCTTTTTCCCAGCAAAGCAAAAAAAAAAGAAAAAAGAAAAAAAAGCGTCACATAACTCCAATTATACCTGACAATGTTTATCAGAGGCCTGTGGCGTATTCGGCCCGGATGCATCTACCAAACTACCTTCTCACACTAAAATGTGTTTGCTGCTGTTTATTTTGGTGACAGAAAAAGAATTAACAATCAAACCAGCCGAAATTAAGTGTGATGCAACAGAAACACATCCAACTCGGTGGAATATTCTTATGCTGACATCAAAGCCTCTGAAATTTTACTCAAAGTTGTTCAATAATTTTTTTTTTCCCCCGACAAACAAGGCATAATTGATTTGAGATTTTTTTTTTCGGTAAGTTTTTCTGTCAGTGACAAATCGGACCCTTGTTCATGTTCCTGACTCAGACCTTCATTATCCAGCCAACAGTGATGGTTTTACTCACCGTGCTGTTCAAATAAAATGATCTACCTGTCAGATAAATCCTCAGTCCGCTCTGCCGCCTCGTGTTTCTGCAGACTGTCTCTGTCAATCTCATAAACAGCGTCACAGGTGCGGGCCGCCTCTCCACCAATCAGATTCAAGTCCGTGTGCCCGTGAGGACACGCCCCTTTATGGGAGGGGGGGGGGGGGGGACTCACAATACGGTTATTCAAAGAAATTTACCAACTTAAAACAAAAAAAACAAAAAAAAAAAATTGCAGATGTTGATTAATCAGGTTAGAGTCGATCCTCTCATTCATCTACTGCATTTAAAGCTATTTATTTTTATTTATTTAGATCTATGCATATTTAAAAATGTACAGCATACATTCATAGCTGGTGCCACTTATGTGTGGAAATGAGTGAAATGCTTTGCGTAATGCAAAGGAAAGGAAAATATTTCCCAAAGGAAATAGGATTTAATTACATACAATAAATGTAGTTGATCGAGATTACGTCTTAAATTGTTAAGTGTGATCTCAAGTTTATAAAATCCTGTTTGACTGCATTCAGGTGGCTTCTGCTGCTGCTGGTCAGTCTCACATGCAGCACAAAGGAGATGAAAGAAAACAGTAAATACGGCCAGAGCATTTGAAAATGTGTACTTTTAATTTTGTTCCTTTGGGGTGGGAGGTGGGAGTTTTCAGGTCTTGAGAGAGGAATGGAGGCAGAACATCACATCAATCCATGACAGGACTTCATTAATCATCTTAAATGCCACCATTAGCAATCATTCACACAGTACAGTACACCAGCTCAACCTAGAAAATATCAGTTGTACACAAATAAAATCTCTCATTTTTATAAATCTTCATTTTGGTGTAAGGGGGAAGGAATTTCAAACAGGAGGAGTCACATTTTTGTTAATATTGCTGTGTGGTGGTCAAACAGACCAGGAGCTGGCCAGTGAAACTGCCATTCTTGCCATAAGTGAGGCCAAGGTGTTACTACAGCTGGAATAAAACACACCCAGTTGACACACAGACAGAATCCAGAAAACACAAATATTAAGCTTCCCATGGCAATCCTTGCAAGTGCAGCATCCAAAAGTGAACCCAAAAGCATGACCATATGCCAGTTCAAGCGAGCTAGCACACAGAGAGGGCTGAGAGTAGAGCAACAATGCATCCACACATATCTGCAGCTACACTCTGGATTGCTGTCTGCCATGCAAATAGTGAGCAGACGAGAAGCTGAAGGCTGAACACATTAACCGATGGATTTCTCCCTTCTGTTTCTACAATTAAATGCAGCATGGGAAAACATTCATTATACTGGATTATCTTCATTTGACTTGACAGCATGTTCTTTCTACCAGTCGGAGAATTGTTCTTTTCTTTGCGAGTACATCAGTAACACATTTGGTTAGCCTGAGGCATCTTTTCATGTACATAATTGTGTCGTCTGCAAATTGCTTAAATGTCATCGTCGTGTACTGAGGAATTAGCACAAACCAGAAGTTCCAGTGTGCAAAACGTTGACTCCAACAGATGAACACGTACAGAAGACATAATAAATACACTGACGCATAAAAATTCAACGTTACATTTGTAGTACCACGTGACGATGGTCGCTCTTAATTGTCTACAATTCATGATTGTTTACTTCTGTTAGGCTAAGACAATGTTCCAGTTACAGGAGATAAAGATGAATCATGAGTGTTACCCAAATCACCAACCACTAAATTAGACAATTTTATGTTGAAATACTACAGCTAGTACTATTAAACAGCTACAATAATCTTCAGTGTGAAGAAAAGTAACCATAGACAATTATATTCTGCTTCAAAAGGAACTGGAAGATAAGACCCCAAGATGTCAACGACATCTTAACTTTCAAGAATCAAATAAACTTTCAACAAATGCACAATTCAATGCATCATATCAATGTGAAGTCCTTGTAAATACACTTCAATCATGGAGTGAGTCAGTTCAAGTTTGTTGGATCTCAACAGACTGGCATGCTGATCTTACAGGCCACTGTGAGACTGAAACAATCAGTGTTGATTAAATAAATTAAATATGAAAACCTAGCAAGGGTCATCATTCAATCATCACCCCCTCTAAATTCTCTTTGGGTAAATAAATTGCTATTTATGAACACTCAAACCAGTGTAACTTCAGGAAGCTGTGGAGGATTTTCTGGTAACTACAGACTAAACTCTGCAGTGTTTGCAGAATAAAAACCGGCACACATTGCCCTCATCACAGGCTTTCATGCTCAGTTGGCCTCAGAGTGAACTGATATAGATTAATGGGAAAGAAAATAAAGTGATGATGGTTAAAATTAATCTAATGCTAAACTAAACATTTAGCTACAAAAGAATCATACAATATTAATTTCAAAAGTGAAACTACTTAATTTGAAATGCACAATGATTTGAATGTCTGCACGTTCCTTTCCAGTGTACCAAACAAATCCCCTTCATGTGTTCTTAGATTTTTTTTTTTTCTGGACTTACAGTAGATCATACATAAGGAGGCACAGGAAAAGAATGATGAGGTTTGGAAGCGTGTAATGTTTGGTTACATCTGAAATGTATATAAACGCTTTTTATAATTTTTTTCCTTCACTCATCTGTCTCTGTTGCTAAGATGGTGTGGGGTTGATGTTTAAGTCAGAGCACTGGGAGCACTTGAGGAGTACAATGGCCATAGGAATGATTAACACAAGCGCACACAGCAAAATAGTGTCGAGATAGTGGGATTCAGGTAAATTGGATAGAGGGAAAGGACGAACAGTTTATCTGGGAACAAAGCACAAGGAGAAGGTTGGAGTGGAAAAATTATGAAGTTGGGGGGAGAGGCACTCATAGCCCCCTGACTGTTCATGAAACTGGCCACCTTTGTTTCCTGCTGCATTCAGCCCATTTATCAATAATACCCTGCAATCCATCTGTCCGATCTTCTCTCATCTGTCCACTCATTCAGCCACATGCTTATCTCATATCTTCATCCACCCAATTATCTGTGAGTTTCCTTCGTTAGTGGTCCTCGGTAAGTTAGGGGTTTCAACAGGTAACAGGTGGAGGCGGTCAAGAGGGAGGCTGCAGGAGATACAAGCAGGCCCTCTCATTGCTCCTCTAACCAGGAGGGCTTGTCGGCCCCTGGAGGCCTCAACTTTATGTTGAACTGCTTCAGCGTTTGCTCCAGCTGCTGCTGGTTGCCAGCGAAGTATGCTGAGATGGCATTATGAAAGAGCAAGAGCTGCTTATGCATCACCTTCACCTGAGAGACGGAGACAAAGGATTTTAAGAATTCAGTGTGTGTATTTTATCAGAAAACAAAAACTTTTGAGTCAGCGTCAGTATAGACTTTTGCACTTAAAAGGCTGATGCTGATGATGAAACAGGTCTGTCCTTCAAACTAACCTTATTCTCCTCCAGGAACTTGAGTTTGATGGTGACATCTGAGCGAAGGCGTTCATACTTGTCCTTATGCACTTGGTACTGTTGCTGAGCAGCATCTATACGGGCCATGGCAACAGCATCCCTTGGACCCATGCTCAGTTCCTCCAGGTCTGACCGATAGGCATCAAACTCCAGCCTATTGAGAAAAGCAAAGAATAAAACACTAAATTTATCGAAATAGAAGAACAAATTTCAGCTTCATCTTTAAGAAATCCTGGACCCCAGCTTCCTGGCCCCATGTTAATAAATATTAGTCCATTTATCTGTTTGAAAGGTTTTCTCATTATATGATTTATTATCATTAATTTGGACTGGAAAACTATATTTTAAATTGTTTTCAAACCTGGTCACTTGAGGGAGGCAGAAACAACTTAGGAACACAACATTATCACCTTTTAAGGCTGATACGGTGAACTAGTTAAAAATGACTTATTTACACAACCACCAAAGTCAGTTTTTGGCACCCAATATTCAGTCTTTTCACTGTGCTCTTGAAATAAAGGACACATATGGCCCTTTAAAAGCTACACGCTCTACTATGTTTACCAGCGAGTCTCCTCCTGTGTCTCACTGAAGTTTGGTGCTGAGCAGGTGGTGTAAAGTGGGTTTTTAGCCCAAACAGTGAAGTAACTGGTCAGAAACATTGACCTGAAACTCTATAAATCTCCGAGCGATTCAGATTCATATTTCTGTGCTCATTCTTTGTCTAGATCTTTTTAATCCTCATACGAAGAGGTTCCACTTAGTTTTTTTAAATGGATGAAAAATGTCCTTACCTGGCATTTTCATACAACTTGATTGTCATTAAGGTGTCCTCCATTGTCTTGTTGACTAGTGTGTTGATGCTGGACACAAAGAAGTTAATAGCACCAAGTAGAGTCTCCCCATTCTTACACAGCAGCTTCTGTGTCTCTGCATTGTAGCCAAACTCATCCTGTGGAAAAACAAGGCATTAATATGAGAGGTATTAAACATTTTAATTGCTGCTTAAATAGATCTAAGTTGTGGACTGGCATTAATGCTTAAACATTTAAACAACCATTTCACTTTTTGTTATTCAGCTTTTAAGATGCTTAGTGTTTAGGGTGATATAAAGGTGACATAAAAACTAAATAAATCCATTCTGAGGCCTTACCCGTAGCTCTGGAGATTTCTGACTGAGGTCAGCAAAAGTGTCCCCCAGTGCATGCTGTGTCTGTACCATGTTGTAGAAGTGGTTGGTCAGTGCTCGAGCCAGTCGCAGCACATTCTCATATTTCCTTTTAGTGTCTCTCAGCACTTCGATCTGGGCTTCCAGTTCCAGGTCCACAGTCCGGGAACCCCGACCAAAGCGCTCCGAGATCATTTGCTTTGTACACTGAACCAATGAGGAACACACACAAACCCATCAGTAACACAAAGCATTTCTTTTCTGGGACTTTAGAATAATTCAAAAAGACATGAGGAGAAGGGGATTCAGAAGATCCTCAAGAAAACACAAAACATAGAAACTACAAAATAGGGCTTTATCATAAAATGATCATCAGTTCACAGTTTCACTTATTAGTCTACATTACAGGCACCTTGTAAGTGTTAAGACCCCACTTCTTCATTGTTTCTAATTTTTCCACAGCCACCCCGCGGGTCACTTCTTCTGCCGTCATGGATGAGCTGCTGCTGCTGTGGTGCATGTTGGGACCTAAGTGATACAAGCCAAAAGTACAAACAGTGAACCACAAACACATTGAGGCAGACTGGAAGTTTCACCCTAGAAAAAAAGGCCAAGTAGAGAATAACCATAACCACTTAAGGCTGCATTTAAACAGTGCTGTTTTCAGTAAAGAAATCTGCCAACTATCTCAGAACCCATAACCACTAACCCTTAAACCAACATGGAGCATGCAGAGCAGTTTTGGTGAGTGAGCAGCAAGAATGTACAGAGAATGAAATTTTAGGAGGAAATATTGAAAAATGTGGGGGAAACAGCTTTCATGTTCTTTTAATTGAACTGTGATGACTTCAGCTCACTACTAAAACCACGATCTGTTTAGGTAATGATGTATAATCAACGTGGAGCCTTTTGAATATTTTCGGGCCCACGTTCTCCTCTCCAGTACCTTGGTATTCATGTGATTGGTCTGTTAGGCGGTTGACGGCACTGCTCGGGGGAATACTACTTCGCCTGGACTTCATACGCAGGTCTGTGACAGTGGATGATGGGATGTTGCAAGGCAGGATAAGGATGAAGTAATGATTTAGGGTGAGTATGAATTAGGGTAGGGTGTGGGCGTGTGTTCATGCATGCATGCATGCATGCATATATATATATATATATATATATATATATATATATAGATATATAGATATAGATATAGATATAGATATAGATAGAGGATAAGGATTTAAAATGATAGTTGGATATATCGGGGTTAAGAATGAAATTATTGTTAAGGATGAACAAGCATGCCACAAAAAAGGAATGATAATGTAGGAGAAAGTTTGTCAGGAAGAGCAGGGAGACGCAGAAAAGACAGAAAAGTAAGAAAACAAAAGGAAGAGGAGGAAGATGAGGAGCATGTAGGAGGGAGTTGTGAAAAGAAGGTGGAGAACAAAGACAGACAAGTACAAAGATGAAGACATTTATTTATTGTATGACAATCAGTGAACAATACAGACAAATGAGTGATGGTGAAGATGGAGGCAGTTTGAACTGCAGCAATACTGAATACTGTGATACTAAATAAACTGGATCAGTCTTTTATTAAATGGCAATAAAAACCACTACCCAAAGAGGAATTGGGGAGTCTGAGAAGTAGACATATGTTGATGCAATATTATCTGACTTTTAATACTGATTTTCAAGGTCCAAATACCCATGAAGATGATTTCTGTTTCCTAAAAAAAACAAAAATGTGTGGGTGCGTTGAAGGGTGAGTGTGTAACCCCAGAAGAAACCAACAAAAAATACAAGAATAATATATTGGGAAAGGAGCAGCAGGCAGAAATAAGTTTACTTCTCTTTACTCCTCTGAAAAGAAAATATTTGATGCAAAAGGACAGAGAAGCCGAGAAGTTTTCGGCTATTTAAAAAGGTCACACTTTGTAGGAAAAGAACCTTTTTCCAAAATGAAATGGTGAAAATATTCAGTCACATTTTGGGTGCTGTAGGTCTTGTTTGTCCAGTGCACAAAGACTGGATCTTTTAGATTTCATAAAAATCTAGCACTGTTAAAAATCTTCCTGTCGCATTTTGGAAACAAGCTCTCCATTATTAATAATAATTGTGTCTAAGGAGCCACCTAATCCTGTAACTGGGATCCTTTTGTTAAACTTTGCATTGTAGCGCACAGCAGGGCCTGAGAGGGAGAGAGCAGCACAGAGATGCAGATATGTTAGAGTCAAATAAAGAGCAAGATGGAGCTACCAAACGGTCGAAACTGTATAGAGTTACGCTGTGAAATCAGCACCTTGAACTATAGTCTGAGGTAAATACCTCAGTTGCAAATATATTGTATCACATTTATTTATCATTCAGTAGTTTTCTTCCTTTCACCTAAACAGTTGAATATAAGGATGAGGTGAAACATGAGTATTAGTGGGCTGTAACCCTAACCCATAACAGCTGATTTCCTGACATTCAGCAACAATGATGTATTTGATAATGAAATAGTTTTTCAGTCCTGTGGAAAGTTATCACGGTCAAATCAGTCTTTGATTGCAACAATTGCAAAGTGAACCGTGCAAAAACTGAACTCACAAAAGTAATCTATGAGGAATGTGTACTTCAAACATACTAGATGGGTCAACATGACTCCTTTGGCCAGGTTAACCTAATGCTGGACCAGCCTGTGTTTTCTTCACTCAGGTCCACTGATAAAAAAATCAAATTTCAAACAGTTGATATTTGCAATTATAAAAACTTTTTTTATTTTCTAAACACAGTTAGGGTTTAACTAGAGTCAACATGTCATTATCAAAATATTTGGGTTCTCACAGTTGCTGAATAAAATCAGTGTACATTAGTTTATCATTCACTACACCATCCTGTTTTATCCCATTTCTGCACATGAGGCTGCATAATCTGAGTATTTAACCAGAGAGAGTGGAGAGCAGCACAGGGGATAAATCTGCACTGATTGACAAATAATTACTGTGAATTAATTCCAGTATTATCTCACAGGAAGACCCATAGGAAGTCAAACACTCCATGGGTCTCTGAAGTCAATCACTAAAAAACATCTGAGTCTGAGATGGAGCACAGTGGATGGAAGAAGTCAAAAATCAGAAAGCAACAGAATGGCTAAGTAAGACGCTGGAAAGACAAATGAGTGAGAGACAAAAAGTGAAGTAGGACTCTACCTTTGATTGAGCTGGTGGGGATGATACCCTCTGCTGTTCCTCCATAACCCCCTGATACAATGCTAGTCTCATTTAGATTGGGACCCGATACCATCACCTGCTGTAGGTCCTGCAAAGTTTAAACGGTGAAATAAAAAAAATAAAAAAATAAAAAAACCCACTCACACACACACACACACCAACCAACAAACAAACAAAAAACAAAAAAACAAAACACAAAACAGAAGGACAAAGGGAAGGGTTTCGGGTGGGTTGGGGTGGGGATACGTAAACAAGGGATTATGACTGAGTGTTGCATTCAGACAGTGCAGACAATGTAAGTTTAAGGCTTATTCACTAGAGGGGGACAAACACTTCTGTGTTCAGAGGTACACACAATCTTCAGGCATTGTCTTGCTTCAGCTACTTATCTGGAGGCCCAACAGGGAAAAACTATAAAGTCTGCGAAAGACATAAAACACACCGCTGTGTGTGCAATCAATAATTAACCGAACTAGGGATTTAAACTGCTGTTCTTCTGCTGTGATGCTGTTGAGAAAGTAAGCAAAAGGAGGCTTATATAGCAAAGCTGTCATAGACTTCTGAGTCTAAGCCAAGCCTTGGCTGCGGTGATCTATGCAGCAGGAAATGCTCACACAAACTATTTTCTCCTTCCAAAATAATCACAATCACAGGCTGCAGCAGTCACACTGGGGGAACCGAGCTATGAGCCACATGATCCATCTTGTGTGTTTACTTTAATTAAAACTCACTGCTTTCTTTTGTCTGCCTTCCTGCTCGTGTATCAGCTAGTGAAGGAAAAAAACACATTGGTGAAGGATTTATGGGAAAAAAAAGGGAATATCTGGCCTGAACAGATTTACTCACTTTGGCATGTGCGAGCTTTGGTTCATCCAACAAATAGGTTTGAATTTTAGTCACTCCTGAGCTGTAAGCAAGGCTCTTATTTCATTTGCTACAATAGCAATTCAGAGTAATTGAACTAAAGGCAAAGATGCATATTGTCCATTGAGAAATGAACTGGGAGGATAGTATGTAGGGCACTGGAGCCTTGGGTTTAAGACTCCACAGTAACATTGTGACAAGGAAGCTACTGAAAGGAGGAAGTTATTTCCTTGTAAACAAACACAGAAAGTATGTATGATATGACAAAAAGGAAGTCAAGATACAGCTTCTGTTACTTCTTAGAGGTCGAACAGCATTTGCCAATTATCTCTCCTTCAGGGCTTTGTCTGCTTGTTGAGACAAACTTAATATTGTCCTGAGTCTCTTGCTGTAATACAACCACATTTCTGCACAATCAAAATAGAACTGGCAAACCAGAGACACATCAGCAAAACACAGCATTAGTATGACACAGTGATTATTAGGATGCTGCCATGTTTTGTTTTGTCAACCAACACCTACCAAAAAAAAACAAAAAACAAAACGATGACACACACATCGCCCAAGGAAAGACACAAACACGGAAAATCTAAGCTATGTTAGCTCAATAGAAACAATAGAAACTAGATGTTTTTGAAATGAATAAATCAGAAACTGTTTTTTGTGTGAGTGAGTTAGCTGCCAGCTATGTTTCTCTTGAAACATGTCCAGTTTGAGAGACAGTGTACATCTGGAGTTAGTAGGAGCCAAGTTATCAGACAGAACTACTCAGGCTGCACAGTGGTTTGGCATGAAATCCAATATCTGACATTTTGTGAAGTAAACCAACAATGCAAGGTAATGTCACATGAAGTCAAACCACTGAGCAGTGCTACACACTGACATAGACACACAAAAACAAATGCACAAATGGCCTGCTCACCCTGGTGCCTCTGGGGGTCCCTACCTTCTCATCTAAGCTCCACTGCAGCTTTACAGCCTGCACAGAGATGGAGGAAGGGGGGAAAGGGGAGGGGAGGGGGGAGGTTGACAAACACAACAAGAACAACAACAACAAAAAAATAAATAACAAAAATTAACACAAAAAAGGAAGAGACAAAAAGAAACATCTGTGACTGAAATCATGAAACAAGATAGAATGATGTAAAAATAAATTATTGTAATGTCCACAGACAGTGGGGATGTAAGATGGAGAGCAGTGATGACGGATATCACAGCAGCCCAGGTCATGCATCATCATTTAGCTCAAAGTTTCCAGTGGATCCTCTCATCCACTGGGTGAACATGTTATTCTTCTTGTTTTCATATACAACGCATTTCTACAGCTTTGCCATGATATTACTGCATCACTGTCTGGATACAGAAAAAACTGATTCAACACTATAAAAATGAATATATTCATTTACAAGACAATTCACAGGCATTAAATGTGACATGACATCAACCTTAAGGGGGAATATAAAAAAAAAAAAAAAATGAAAAAAAGAGTACACATACAGGCATCCACAAAAATGCCACATTTAAGAGCCAGAACTCCAGGTACCATTTATCCAATTCAAACTGGGTCATGTCAGCAGCATCCAAGTGACCCTCATCAGAGCAAAAGGACCAATTTTCTGCAGCTTACAATCAGTTTTCTGCATTTCTAGTGCATGGACGCGGAACCAACAACCAAAAAAACATGTTAAAAAGACGGACAAAACCTTCATTCATTAGAGATCTGCCTCATGCTGTGGCATCTGTTCAGTGTGGGAGAAAACTGACGCAGACATTGATCCCTCCCTGGACGCCTTGTGGACATGCAGCCTGTTCTCTAAAATGAAGCAAACTACAGAACCTTTGAGTCATCATAAAATAACTCTGGTAACAGCATATTTTTCTAACTTATAATACTGTCCTGTCTGTTTTTGTACAGAAGTAGCAAAAAATCATTGCTATAGCATGACGGATAGAGAGAGACTGCTTTAAAATGCCACAAACCACTATTCTTTGGATATAAGTGAGACACGTTGCCATTCAAGGCGTGCACTCCAAATTAACAGCACAAATATTCACCTATGAGTAACTGTGTCAACAATATAAGACGCTGCTGAATTCACTACAGTGATCCACTGTGATGCGTCTGATGCTTTTTGCCAGCATGCTGCGGGCAGTTGTCGCTGTCAAGCTGCCAGTGGCCAGACATGTTCTGTCATGAGCGCGATGCCACAGCATCTGAAGCTAGACATCTGTTCTTTCCTAACCTGCCAATCTTCACCTTTGTGTGCTGCTGCAGCTTCGAACCAAGTGTTGCACAGCAGATATCAATCTGATTTCAGAGAGCTTTCACCCAAGGACAAAGCACAGCCAGTTTAACTGCCAGATTAATTACAGAGTTGCCATGACAACTGGTTAATACCCAGCACTTAACGGTGAGGCCAAACACATACATGAACACATTAAACTGAATTGGACACGCCAAGGGGTTTAATACTTCACTGTACAAGTTTGGGGAAAAGGCTGGGTTTTCTTTTACAACATGAGTGGAGTCACATAGTTCAGTGAGCAAATAATAAAACAGCTACCCGTGCTTCCAACAGGATCTTCAGTCTGTTTGTCAAACAAGGTGTGCCCTGAGAGGCAGGGAAAAATCAACTTACTCTGTCTGACTCTACTGTTATTTCATTTTAACTCAGTCTGACCAAGACACACCTGAAAATGGAGTGGAGACAAAATGTTTGTGTTCAAACCCAGAGCAGGAACATTTGGGTTCAAATGAGGCACACGAGTGCTTAATATTTCTGTAAATACAGTTTCCACCAGGAGAACAAGAGCTACATCTGAGGTGTTAGCTTCCCAGTTTGACAACTTGTGTTCATGGTTAACCAAATACATCAAAGATCTAGCTTGCAGCCCCCAACACAAGGCCGCAGGAGCCGTTATTGGGAGAAACTAGTTCCCAAGGAGACATCTGGACTCCTGCGGCTGATTTCCCAGTAGGGGAAAGTCTCTTTGTAAGGAAACAAGCACTTCTGGCAGCATATGACAGGAAGCAGCTGGAAGACAGCTAAAGATGGTCACTCTGCTCAGTTCAATACAGATATATATATGCTAACGAAAGACATGTGCATGTACGGAGAGAAATTGCAGACAGTGATACTGTCATGTGAATGGTATGAAAAGATTCTGCACACCTGGCTAATCTTGTGATAGCTGAGAACAATACCGATCACCATTAAACAAAGTTCTTCAAACAAAGTGAAAGGCACACCTTTATCCGCCATACTGTGCTCAACCAGGAGTAAAAACCCTGTAATGACATTAGCTGGCTGACTTAAGAAGGTTTGATTCTCTTCGTGTGCTCTCATGTGAATGATACAGTATAACCTTCAGGGATATTATTGTACCGGCATCATCAAATTAAGGCTATTATTAGAAGTTTCTTCAAAAGTAAAGTCAGACAAAAATATTTAGGTGTTTGATAAAAGAATTGACTTCATAATTAGTTTTCCACTTAAAATGACAGTAAACAAGTCCTTAGCCTGAACCCCCATGAACACACACACACACACACAAAAAAAACCCACTGAGAAATAAATGACAGCTTTCTGTATTCAGCTCCGTTTACTGCAGTTTTGTTCTATGCAAATGATTTTTTGGCCTTGGATCACATGATAGAGAAAACAAACAGTTTGCATGTTTGTCCCCTTGTGTAATAGTTTTAAATAGGTAAATAACAACTATGCATGGTGGTCTCAAAATGTTACACACACACTGTCAGCTGATACATTAGCCACAACCCACCTGTTCAAGGCTGTCGTCCTCTGGTAGTGTCCCTGTGTCGCCATTACTGTTGATAGGAATTTCCATGGTTGCAGCTTTACTCATAATGCTGTCTGTCATAATGCACTATTTCTGCTGGGAAAAGGAGGGTAAAAAAGAGAGAAAGATAATGTGGGGATAAAACAAGGTGCTATGTGTAAAGAAAATGAAGGAGGCAGGAATGGAAAAACAGTGAGACTTTAATTCTGCTGTGAAGAGAAGATGAAAGAGCATAGTCAAAACAGCCAAATCATTAAACGGACGGGAATATTATTGCCACAAACAATCGAGGAGGTGGGTTTCAAAGAGCAAGGCTACCACTCTGCATCAAAAACAACAGATATATGAAAGCCCCGTGCACCAGGAGCCACCACTACAATGAGCTATCCTGCTGAAGTGGCCACTCTACTCAATTAAAAAGGCTGCATGTTGGCAGCACCCACCGCCCTAAAAATCCCCCAACAAGAGAGAAGGCAGAAAAATGTGAATGTCAATATAGTCCACCTGTTTATGTTATGGCATATAAATGTTAACATTTGGCAAAACACAGAAAAATAGCTTCTGTTTTGGGTTCAAACTAAAATAATGAGCCCACAGCTTATTTAATTCACTCCAACAATGACCAAAAGTAGGAATTGCACACTCTGTGTGTGTGTGTGTGTGTGTGTGTGTGTGTGTGTCAGATGATGGTGCAAAAATATGTGTGAGATGTTATCATGGCAGGCTATAGTTGAGGTTAAACAGAATAACATCATTCCCGTAAAAAAATGCAGCATATAGTAATAACTTCACCCATGGTTAAGAAAGTTAGTTCCTGATTTGTAGATTGTGTGAGTTTACTAGAATCACAAAGAGAGGATTCAGGCTGATGTCCAATTCTGTCGCTCTGCAGCTAGTGCTTTAACTACAGTCACCTCTTATCATACAGAAGCTAACTCACTAATTAGAATTCACTTTTACAATACAGCCCAATTTCCCAACTGCACCTGCAATTTCCCCACAGTGGGACAAATACTGGAATTTGAACGTGACCACGAATTTTCTGCTGACACACCTGCTGATCTCCTTTAAACTACTACTGGTCTATAAATATTTTAACCTTATTTAATGTCCAATCTAATGGGGCCTTGAAATACTTTATAAGTTATAAATGCCACAGTGCAATGCAGGATGTACCTTTTATGTTGTATTCTAGTAATGACTGTATGATAAGACAAAAATGTGAGCTGTATGGCAGTTGGGTCACTGGCTGGCATCAATATCACAGATGTTGCACGAAGGGACGTATGAGTAAGACTTGTTTACTTTCGCTCTGACCTCGCCTGAGTGGCTTTTCTATTAGAAATGCACGCTTTGCCATGCTGAGCCCAGTTCAATTCCAGGGGAATGACTCTCTCTGTTGACTTTAGCCAGCACAGGAAAGACAGACTTCTCTTTCCCCAAAATACTGGATACTTGTCCATGTAAAAATCTAACATGTAGTACCAAGAAGAAAACTCTACTTATCACTGTGATATTTTACATTCAGCGAGGTCTTCATAGACTGAGAAACCAAATCTGCTGCTTTTAACTACAGTAGGTCTGGTCTAGCTACAGTATTTAGTCCTCAGTAAGTGTCTCAATCCACTAAAGTATTTTGGTCTCTCAGTCATATCACTTAGGGCAGACTGAATCAATGAGAGACGACATCAGGATGAACTCAGGAATAATTTTTAATAATATTCATCAGCAGTCTATTATAAGACATGAGCAGCATCAGAAATAACCCCAACTATCCGCAGAGTGGCATAAAGTGCGCTGCATAAAACAGGCCTAAAAAAATAAGTGCTTTGATAATTGCTATTAAATCAAGTTAAATTCAAGTGCACTGTAACAAAATTGGACTAAATGATGAACATGTAGCATCTGACACAAATAATGGTGACGTGACAAAGGCTTTAACCATCTGATCCCATTGAACTGACAGGTGCACCAGCACAGGTGTGCAGTTATTCCCCCAGCAGCAGGTAACGCTGGTTTGGCCTCCGGTCGGTTCAATATACCCGACATAGTAAAAAAAAAAAAAAAAACTACTCATGATTTGCTTTCTGTCATATTGTACAAAAGGTAATGTATTTCAGGCTGGAAAATAATTACCTAGCAAAAAAAAAAGAAAAAAAAAAGGCCTGCCTCCAGTTAACACATGCAGCTGTTCAGAGGAAGCTGTTTTAAAATAAGAATAACAACAACAATAATAGTAATAATAATAAAAGAGTGAGTTCGCCGTGCAAAGTCGGCTGGAAAACAACAACAGAAACCCCCAAACGACATTAAATCGAGACACAAAGCAGCGGGGTCGTGAGCAGGCGGTTTGACTTACGGTGCCGAGTCCCGTCGTTCACACGGAGAGGTTCGGGAAGCTAACGAGCTAACAGGCTAACGCCAGCGCATCCCAGTTCGTGCGCGGCTCAAAGGGGCTTTTTTTTTTTTCTTTTATCTGACCGAGGAAATATTTAAAAAAAGAAAACTTCCCACCTGGGACAACACCGCTGGGCCCCTTCGTTTAAGGATATTTTGATGACATAACAAGGTGAGGTGCTGTTCTGTCTGAGCCTGTGTTGCGGACTCTCCTCGTAAATAATCCTCTGCCTCCTTCTTCTTTGGGAGAAGCGTTCAGCGGAAGTGACGTCATTGCAAAATTGGTTTTGGCAGACGCGCTGGGAGCCGAAGATCGTCCGTTGACCGCAAGATAGTTCCCTCCTCCCGAAAACGAAAAAGGACGCTCCCTGCAGAAAGGAGCGATGTTGTCAAAAAGTCAAAAACTGAGTCTTTATTGGAAGTTTTTTTTTTTAATGCAGCATTCATCAGCATTTGATTCTATAGTCCTTTTATCAGCCAACATTGTTTAGTTATAGCAAGTGGTCAAACTGCTTGTACCTGCTAAACATCATTACACGTTCAAGTTGAGGTTACACCCATGTTTGCATAATAACACTTACAAGTAGTACACGTATACAATATACAAGTAGTAGGTTAATATACCTCAGTTTTTAGGAGGGTGTGTGGAGTAATAAACTCAGAGCTTAATGAATTCCCTCCCATAAACATTAGTGTAGGGTTTGTGTACTCATGCATGCATTGCTGTGAGGAAGTGAACGTCACAGATGAAGGTGCTAAATGAAGGCCTTTTTTAAGGTCAACAGATGGGGGGTGTACAGAAAGTCTATGTAAAGGTACATTACATAGATACACAAAAACAAGCAATACAGTTCAGGTGTTTTGTGGCCCTTTTTTCTTTTTCCACTGCAAAAGGCCCGGAAACTATAGACACAGGTATTGTATGCTGGTTTTGTCACATGATTACAGATAAGAACAATGAGCTGGCAGTCAAAATGTTTGATATTCTTTCCCATCTGTGTAAGTGGTTGCAAAATGATGATAGGAAGGTTTTCTCCTTGATCTGCTGCACACTGGGAGCCTCAGACACCTTTGAAGAACTTTATAGCTCATTAAGGCCATTGTGAGCAGAATATGAAGGATATAATATTACAGTACATGCTGGATATTCCTGATTTGTGCATTGGGAATAATAAAAGAGGCATAGCCCACAGAAACTTACAATGTAAAATAAACTTATTAACATTATACTGGTGATTTCAAACATAATATAGAATTCACTGTAACAATTAGTGGCTGTAACACGATATATATATATATATACTCCAGACTTTAAGCACTCCTCAGAAGTGTAACTGAAAATCTTAAAAGAGTGAGAGTTCTTACTTTTTCTTTCATTGGGATGAAATCTTTGGATGCAGGTGAGGTGTTCAGGTCTTTGCAGGCTGCTGATGGTTGCCAATTAACTCAAGCAAAAGTGAGTTAAAATTGGTATTTTGGCTGTGCTCAGAGCAAGGCCATGACCCCTGTGAGTTCATAGTTGTAATCCAAACTCTACTAGTCAGTTAGTTAGATACCTTGCCCCCCGTGGATGCAACTGGGAATTCAACTACATCAATAGCTGGGGCACGTTGACCTGTAGCA
Organism: Remorina albescens; assembly: GCA_034769265.1. Classification (NCBI taxonomy): domain Eukaryota; kingdom Metazoa; phylum Chordata; class Actinopteri; order Carangiformes; family Echeneidae; genus Remorina; species Remorina albescens. The sequence goes on along the minus strand of CM068490.1, from coordinate 5,016,377 downwards.
AATAGCACATAATGTAGCTCTTATGATAAAATCAGTTGCCTGCATTGTAACATGACAAGGCTTTTTATATGTGAGAGATAAAGAAATGAAATGAACGGAGCTGAAAATAATCATATTCACTAAGGTAATAGAATTACAAATTCTTTTATGTAAATTAATGCAAAGTGAAAAGGATTTTTTTTTTATATGTATAACATTGTGCTCATAGGAAATCAAGCCTTGTAGTAGGTAGGAGGTGTTTGGGGAAAAGGCCTACATGTGGGTGGTCAATACTGTCTCTTTCTCACTGATAAGGAGAATAAGTTGTGTGACAAAGAAGACACCTATTGTATGGGAACAAAGCTGTAAACGCTTCATCCCAACATACAAACAGTCGCTCATTAACATACAATATCTTAATACAGCAGGGGTATGCAAGAGAAATGTATGTTCCTTTCATGTATTAGACAGATTTAACTCTATTTAAACTTAAATTCAGTGAAGACTCAATGAAACAGAAAACTTCATTTAAGTGATGAGAAATATGTTCACCCATGTTGTTGGTTTTCCTCTCCTCACTTGTACATTTGCGTTTTTTCCATCTCTTCTGATCACTTGTGTGGGAATTTATACTATGTTTTCACATCCAACTAAACGTTATGGGGAAAGCACAATGTAGCTCCTGTGCTGCCCTCTGTGGGTAAATTTTGGTCTGAGGTGATCATAAGGGAGTAAAGATTATGGCATCTACTCTCTGTCCCTCAGGGAGGTATGAATCCTGTGTGATCTTAATTATTCTTCAACTTGTTGCATTAAGCACAGAAAGACTCGCTCAGACTAATTAATTGTAATTTTCTATAAAAAAAACTGAGAATTGCCTGGACTTAGTCACAATGTGAAACTCAAACCAAAGAGTTCATTAAAACCAATAATCCCAGATACATAGCATCTGTTGTGCACCCATAAGAAAGCATTTGGGACGATATGGTTCAAATTCCAAGTAAATCATCAGCACTGTAGGATTTGGCCTTTATGTGAAAGCAAACATTGAAGCATAACGTTTACGGCATGCACATCTTGCACTCACGCACTTAAACTAGGAATGAACCACTGCTTAAGAGTAACATTAACAACATTAGACGATGTCCTCCAAACACTGACGGGCTGAAGAATTTCAAAACGCTTCTGCAATCAATCAGAGTGACAGGAAGGAGGTGCAAAGTGAAAGTGAGGGAAAGAGTGAGCGTTTTATTAATGAATGGATGGGAAACTGAAAAAACCGTTACGCCAAAAGAAACTTATGGTCTATTTTTTGGAAGGGCTGTGAGATTCCATATGGGAACATTTTACCAATGAAAGTGTGGGTGAACACAGAAGGAGTTTTCCAGCTGTTGGGTTTTTTTTGTTCTTTTTTTATTCCATGTCTGAGTCACTACCTGCTGCACTTAACACGGCGTGGTGTTTTGTGTTATGCCTTCCTCTCTATCCTGAATAACCTAAACAGAGCACAAAATGTTTTACAGCTTGCAGACATACAAACAATAAAATCACATGTAATATAATTTGCTACAGCTGCTGCTGCTACTGCAGATATGTGTGTATATTGTCCTGTCCACCCAAATTACAGCATACAGTTGTCGCACTCCCACTGCAGGTTGGCCCGGTACCATCCGTTTCTTGTAATTATCACAATGATTCACTTTTACGGTGTAGTGAATCGTGACTTTCTGAAAAGAGTGTATTTATTGAGTCTTTTCCTTCCTGGTTATGCTATTACTTTGGTTCCATCCATGCATGAAAAAGAGAAGTGAGTAAGTATGAAAAAAATAATTTTAAAGGTCCCGTATATAAGGTAGAAGGTGAGATTCATTGTCTTTTTTGTTTGTTTGTTTTGTTTTGTTTTGTTTATGAAGCAGGTCTAGTTTCTATATTAATGTACTGAAAATTTCAGAATCACATCAGCCCCATACATAGAGTCTATGTTTAAAAACAAGCTGAAGCTGTGAGAACCTTTTTAACTTTCCAATGTCATGACAAAACATACATTTATGCCTTAAACCCAGGTGACCCGGACCAACCATCCAGCTGTGGAGGATTTGGTTTCTTAAAGTGTTTACCTGATAGCGCCTATATTTTTGTCAGAAGGGAGGCTTTGCTCACAGGGCCTGTTCTTATTGGACATCCAGAAAGAAGCCTGAAAAAAGATATATAAAAATACACTGAGATACTTTTTCTTCATAAATTTATCTATCTTTCTTTTGAATAAATCCAAACCTCAAATAAGACACAAGAAAAATGTGGAATATGGCATTGCCAAACCAGAAGACTAAATGCTGCTTGTATATTGATGCTACGAGGGAGACACAGTGAAAATAAATATAACTCACTTTGTTTTATATATGTATGATGAAAAAATGTACATTTACTTCAAAAAACAGAGAATGGACAATACAGAGAAAAATATATTTCATTATTTAACTGCTTTTATTCTTCTTTTTAACATAAAGCTAAAAGGAAAGACAAACATGCCGAAAGCAGCTGCATTTTTAATCAGGTTATTCAAACGTGTTCTGTCGAGATGAGCCGCTTATATCTGAAATGATTCATTCTACCAGAAACTCCACACCACACAAAATGACAGCCATAATTCATAGCCCTGTTTGACTTTTCGTGCTCTGCCTTTTTTTTTTTTTTTTTTTAATGGACATGTGCAGGGATTTAATTGCATATTCATGTGAAACAAACACATCAATTAAATTCTCACTTTTTTTTTTCTTTTTAATTCGGTCCATTTCTCAAAAACATTATGAAAATTAACACTTGAAGGAAAACATTATGGGATAGCACGAACACAGTATTTTTAATGCGTCACTCTCACATACTCAGGTTGTGTGGGACACTTCATTGCTGCCAAGGAAAATGCAGCGTTAGCAGAGTGTGGCTCAGGGGAGGTAGGTGCATATTTTTCAGTTACACATCCTGGTTGTAGAAAGTGATGAAGAAAGTTTTTGATCCTGGGAGTTAGTCAGCCACTGCATGAGACTCGAGTTTGGCTGTGGATTGACCGGTTACTGGAATCAGAGGATGTTATTCCTGATTCAGCCATCAGTGAGAAGATTCACCTGTTGACTCACATGAGAACTCACACACATTTATGGTCTCATGCCATCACACACACATCAACTCTCATGCAAATGCGTTCATCAGTCACGCAGACACTTTTTCCATGGACTCTGAACATAAACTACAGATTCATGCATTTTACATTTTTAATCAAACACAACTTTTGAAATCTATCAGAAGTGCAGCACATATTTAGTCCCCCTGTTACTTCTTCAACAGAATTTCTGCTTTATACCTAATATGCCCTCATGATGGCACCAAATCCCAAACTTAAAATGCATCCAAATAAGAATCATTTCTATATCATATGAATTGCCTGCAGACTAACATCTTAAAACCAGTTCAGAGGCTGGTGGAGATTTTCAGATATCATCTGATGACTGCAGCAGCTTTATGAGCATTTTCAGAATTTACTGGTTAATTCACAGCTCCTTCAGAGCCACTTGTAATCAACTGCTGACTTCACATGTGGACGTCTGAGCTTATTGTAAACACTACGCTCCACGAACATGCCAATCAGCAGCAGGCCCTGCAAGAACTGCACTGATGTATATTCTCCAGGAGACCAAACCAGCTGTGATTTGCTTTTGTTCATCAGCTAATCAGAAATGCTGCTAATAGACTGATGGTCTCTTTGTGGTGTTTATATTGTAGAGAGACACCCCACCCTCCTTTTAAACAAAGAGTGTCCAACCCCGCGGTGGTTGTTTAACAGCGGCTCTCACTGTACATAGATACTGATTCAAGACTGTTGAATTCTCACGAGGCGCCGGCGCATGCACACAAACACACTTTTCTCATATGTATTTTCAAGTCATATCAAAGTTTAAATATTTTGACTGACCATGAAGCTACTGAGTGCAGCCGAGGGGGTTCCAATTCTCGACAGCAAACCGAAAAATTTTTCAAAAAGTCATTCATCTGTTCTGCATCAGGAGCAAAAGAACACCAGTCTCTGCCCGGAGGTGTGCGGGGCCCTGTGTAGCTGTGAGCGAACCATTCAGGAGTCAACGTAGGTAAATATTACAGGTCATTGCCATTCAGGGTTTTTCTTTTTCCTTGAAGGGTGTCGTGCTGCTGTTTTTGTAAAGCGTGTGGGTTGGAGAGCTATAATATTGGCACAGCAGCTCTCAGAGTCCAGTGGTGTAAATCCTTTCGCTATGTTTCCTTCAATAAATGGCAGCATTTTTATTCCAACACTAACAGTAAAAAAGTCAACATTTCCAGAAGGGTTACCATCCATTTGATCATTTTCATATGTGAATACATCCAGTTTTATGCTAATTGACAAATATTTGCCTAAACAAATCTTACAACTTCTGAAAGCTCTGGCAAAACTAGTAAGTGAACCTTAATTTTATGCGCTTTTTTATTTATTTATTTTTTTTTAAACCACAGTTTCCAGGGTTAAGAGTGAACTTGTCTAACATTAAGATAACACAATACATTCTCTTCATGAGACAGCAGTTAACAATGATAAAAAAAAAAAAAGAAACCCCCACCCACTTTTACACCTCCACTACTGGAAAGCTTGAATTAGTTTAGGTTAATTGTCTAATTCAAATGCTCATCATAGTATTGAATGATAACAATTAGCAGCCAAATATTAAATGCAATGCACAGCAACCTTTAGCACAAAAGCATTAGCCTGAACCCTGAACTCCTTTTTCCTTTCCAACCTCAACTGACAATAATTTCTCTTATCAAGACAGATGCATTAAATAGATGATAGGTATTGATATTGATGCATGTTGAACGTGATATGGCTGTAGTTTGTCTCCCTCACTGAAGAGTTTGTAATTTATATGGAGGCCTTTGCAATGTTGGAAGTATTCCCTCTTCCCATATGTGCCAGAGATGTTATTAATGCTTCCTGAGTTTATTTTGTGTTTGAAATCAGCTACCTGTACTTGGCAGAACACATTGTAGCTTGTTAAAAACTACACAACGTACATATGCGGACACACGTGCACACACCACACAGACACACAGATGAGGCCAAATGAGCAAGCTGTGATGAGAAGTGTTTGCATTAGTTGCCAAGATTGGTGTTTTACAGCTGCATTTGTTCCTGAATCTGCTGGTTTATGGTGCACTCCGGGTCACGCACTACATCTAAACACTGCCAGAGTGAAAGGAAAAAAAACAAAAAGAGGTCTCCCATGTACCCCGTCACCTCAACCCTTGGCACATACACACACACACCCAAGATGGGCACAAGCCACATCAAAGCTAACACACTAATCCAGCCAGGAAGTGGGGGATCCATAGGCCTAATCACGAAAGCAGAGAGAAATGCATATGAAATAAAATAAACAAACCCTATCGCCTAAATATTTACACCATCTGCAGTTAATCAGTGGTTATAGGGCCAAGCTTCTTTATTTTTCCATGGGTGACATCTTAAGGAGACAATTTGTTTTCAGCAGTCATAGCTATAGGATCACTAAGCTCATACTAGATCTGCTATTTAACTATGACCTGGATATCACTTTTGAGTGCACATATATATCTTACTTCATTCAAAACATGAATGGGTTTCATTATAAACTGATCAACAGTGTGTTTAAAATGAAGGTTTGAATCGGGGACAGTCACATAAAACATGGATTTGGAAATAAAATGTGCAAAATACATTTTTGCAAGTTCACCGTGAATTTACACGATAAAAAATAAAAATTGAAATAAAAATCCCATGACCAACAAAGGCAGTAGGGAAAGATAATTTCAAACCAATATTTCTTTGCACTGTTTAGGGAACCTTGAAGACCTCCAACAAATTGTGTATTCTGAAGAATCCTTTTTCAAATCAAGGAGCTTAGGGGCACCTCTTTGATCTCATCTCTCTTCTTTTTGTTTTTTTTTATTTATTTTTTTTTTCTTTTGTATGTCCCAGCGTTCTTTGAAACTGTTCTGATGAACCCATAATTTTTTACAGTGAGCCCAAACGGGCCCTAAACCAACCTCAGTGCTTTAAGGAGGACTTAGGCATGGCTGGACCACAGTGGGTTGGGTCAACAGAGGACAGCCGGGCAGCCACCTGGTGGGGCTGTGGGAGAGGCGAAATGGAGTGTAATCAAACAAGCCGCCAAAGCAACACCAAGCACTGACTGGGTTTATGAGGCAGTCGACTGCTAACAATGAAAGAGGAAACACCTTTTTTTAAATTTTTAATACACATTCCTTTCTGTGCTTTGTCTAAAAAAATGCATTTTACTGTTCATGCCCCGTCCAGGCAGAGGATTTCTCATCTCATTTGCTTCTTTTTTTTTTTCAGCCCTGTACCAGCCATCTCTTTTCTGACATGATTCTTTTAAAAGCACACACACTCAGACACTGTCCCCAGTGGTTTTTGTCTGTGGTCTCTGTCTGAGCTCCTTGGTGACACTTACTTATTCAGCTGTATAAGATCCATTAGGATGAATGTGCTGCGCCGAGCCCAGTCTGGTTTGGTGTGGAGCTTTCCATTACGCTGGTCAGCTGGAACAGTTGGGAGATGCTCGAAAGGGGAAAAAAAGGGCAGGAAAAAAAAGTTTAAGACAAAAGTAGGACAGACAAATAACGGTAAAGATGCAGGATGCAGACTTGATGTATGAGGTTCTGTGTGAACTTTCTGTCCTGGAGGACTCCACCGACAGAGTACACACACAACCTCAACACTGGCTCTATCATCATTAAAAACATGCATAATTATTTGGCAGAGGCATGGAGTGGCAACAGAGACTTCAGTGGCATAGATACAGCTAATGTAAATTATCCTACTTTTTCACATGGACAGAATGAATACATCACAAATAAATGCATAAATGCATAAATAAATCTTCACTAATTTATCAAGTTTTTAGGAGAGGCACAGAAAGAAAAAAGAAGAAGAAAGGAACAGCTGCAGCTCCGAAATGTGTGAGACCTTATCTCCTGCCCCTGAATACATCGTTTTTACCCTCCCTTCACCTCTCTCAACCCTCCGCACCTCCAGACATAACAGCAGGGCAGTATGGGCCAGATGTGCAGGACGCAGAGGTGCAGAAAGATCCTATCCAGCCTCCACTGCCCCCAGAGATCCCCGGGTCCATTTGGTCCTCATGTTTCAGACCATGGGCTGTCAATCCTAGTGCCCGGCTCCCCGTGACAGAGGTCTGGCAGCAGACTCACTTCTGTCACTACTCATGCTCAGTGGCAGCTCATGTAAATGATTTATAGGATGATATATGTGTGCATGCATGCACATTCTCCTAACACATGAGTTTTGTTTTTTTTTTTTTCTTTCTTTCTCTCACACACTTTAACACCATATGCATCTTGACTCCAGAGACATGTTGGTCCCAGCGGTGTGTGTGCTGTTTATATCTACATAAACACAGATGTAAAGTAGCGGCACAACAGTGTGCCAACATATAACTAAGTGTTTTACTGCGCACTGAGAAAAATACACTGATTCCTTTCCAGTATTTCTATAGACCAAGTATTTACCATAAAAACCCAAAACCCCATTCTCCTTCTAATTAAGATGTAAACTGGTTCCATGGGATTGTATTAATCTGGAGTATATCTCCACTTGATGTCAAAGTAATGGAAATTCCATTGTGATATTTACTTTAATAATGGTATTTTTCCATGTGTGCTGGGGCATATCTGTTGGAGCTTGTGCAATCAGTCACAGACTACACTCGTTCCATTGCTCTTGGGCCTTTCCCTCCTGAAATGCATGGGGAGAAAGATGGATGCTTGCAGTCCTTTTAAGCCATTAAGAGGGTGAGCAAACATCCCCTCGAAACTCTTTAAAATGACAAGAACGTCTCCCCCTCCTGCAAAAAAAGCAAATAACCTCTCCTGTTCTCCCTTGCTTTCCTCGTCTTTCCTCGTCCTCTGCTCTTCCTCCTCCTAATTTCAGCGACGACATTCTAGGGAGGATGCTACATAAAGTAAAAGTTGTTGAACTTGGGCTTTGAGCGGGAAACTGGAAGCGCTGGCATGCATCTTCAGACACGTGTTTCCAAATCATCATGTCCAGAAAATTGACAACAAACTTAACAGAGGAAAATCAATCACAACTACTTCGCTGGCCAAAAACTACAAATATTCAGGAATTTGGAGGCACTGGTGTATCACCATATAAAAACTGACAAAGATACCTGTAGCTAGGGAGCTCAGCAAGACCATATAGTTAACTGTAGCATGCACACACACACAATCATATTTGGAAGTGAACTCCTCAAGGGGTTTCATTTATTGGGAGCTCAGAGGATTTAATTGAGCAGGGGTCCACAGCCACCCAAACAACTACTTCCTCTCCCCTGTGGATAAGACTACTGATCAAGATGGGCATACCTATCAGATCTATTAAAATGAGAGTCCAATAAAGGACAGATTCATGGGTCACAAGAATTTACCCCCACATTCCTGAGATCCTGCAGCTATCTCACTGTGCCTGTAGCAAGTCTGCCTCCCCTGGATGTATGTCACGGTGACATTTTGCTCCCTCAGCATGACGTGAAACTGAGTCAGGTTTGGCACAGTAGCCCGCCACTATCCAACGCGAGTTTAACAGGTCAGAAACGAGTGATCGGCCCACCTGCTTTCTCTCCCACTTGCAGATTTTACACTTTCTCGATTTTCCTCATTCTTGTACTCCCTCCAACCTGTTCCGTGTTTTATCCCCGGATTTTAAGGGATGGTGCGGAGAGAGGATCCAGAAAAGCTTCCACTGGAAGAAAAATGGCTGCATTTTTGGAACATTACAGCACGTTTCTGACATGATGTTTGGATTGAGAGCACCATATGTGATACTGTAAAATGGGGAAGTTATGGCACAATGTCAGTTTTCATTGATTCAGTTTTTTTGGTCAGGGGGGCAGACACGGACTAGTTCCACTTATGTTTTATTTAGGAAAGCAACGTGATATTTGAAATTGTCAGGGAACTCAGGAAAAATGGAAATAAAGTTGATATTTTATTATACATGGTGGAATATATAACAGCGATGCTGCAAATTTGAGAAATGTACCACAGCCAGCTCCCTACTGCATATTGTTTTAGACACATGTACTGTACAAAGAACAGGTAAAAATAAACACATACAAATAAAAATAGTACCTAACAAACACTTGTAAAGGCACATGTTGCCTCGCTGAGCCCCAAACGTTATCCTAGATCAACTTATTAACAGTCCATATACCTTTCCTCAGCCCCAACCCTGAGTCAAACATCAAAAATCATTATTTCCACTTTTGACCTTTGCCCTTAAACCTTATTTTAAACCCAGAACTACCCTTTGAAGAAATAAAAATGTCAGACAAAAATGTTCTTACTTTCCAAAAATATCCCAACTCGCAAGGTCTAAAATGCAAAGTACTGCTTACAAAGTACAAGAGAGCACACACACACACACACACACACACACACATTCACGGTGTTGCATTTGAGATTACAGATCAGGAGAAATAATGTCCGTATATGGTCATGGTGTAATTTCTCTCTCGGTGCTATAGCCTGGAGTAAATCTCCATGTGTCTAGAGAGTTTATTAAAACCTGTGAACTTTGGTGAGCAGAAGATCTGGAGGAGCAAAAGACACAACAGCAGCTCATCCAAGTGATTTTTGTAGCCACCCTGATGATGGCTGATCTGCTGGCTGTGTTTCACTAGAGTTCAGACTGGGGAGACTATGACGCACAGCTGATCAAAACTGTGTTGATTTTTTATTGCGCTCATGAATTTTTCTCTCTGCATAATAAAATAAGGTTTCTATTAGACATCTGTTGTTTGCAATTGCAGTTTTGTTTTTTGTTTTTTTTTACAAATACCTTTAATTAGCAAACCTCACATTTGATTTTTGGTGTGAAAATTCTTCCTTCCTCTGTGTCCTCTGAAACTCCACTAAGACAGGATGTTCACTGGATCGTATGTAAGAGACTTTTAAAAAGCAGAGTGAGCCTCAGTTTCTCTCACAAATCCTGATCCTACTGAAAAAAGAGAAAGTTCAAGAAAACAGCCTCAACTTTGTTCTGAGCAAGTGCAGCTTATAACGTCTCATCCTAGCGTCTTGGAGCCTTTCATTGTGGCTTACTGTGAAAGCAGCTCATCTTAGCCCTGCAATGGCTGCTGATACTGTTCAGACATCTGTACTCCACAGTTAAGAAATACTTAGCTTGGTTTTTATTGTGCCACCAGTCACATCCACCTACTCTGAGAGTACGTATAGTAATCCTAGAGTAAACCAGAAAAAGGTCTTACTATTGTACATCCATCTTTGGAAGCTTAAGGACCAGTTTAATACGTTGGATTGCTTGAAGCTCAACTGCAGCAGGTTTAGCCTGAATTAAAACCAGGATTCACAAAGTAAACTTTAATGTCTTCTTTTCAAACTAACTCTCTCCCCAACCTCCCCTCAAAGAGCATCAAAAGGTCAAAATCTCCATGTTTTAACAATCAGCATCAACTGTGAAAAAGTTTTATCAGATGTCAATTTCGGGACTTTCCTCTTATTGTTTTGTGCAACATCATCCATCAGTTGGAAAACTCAGGATAAATAGGTCTTTATCCTTGTTCATTTCTCTAAATCCTTGCTTTGGGTTTTGATAAATGAATCACGAGGGAAACAGGCTCAGAAACAAAGTGACGTATTTGTTAGTTACAGAGACAACATTCATGATGCACAAATAACAGCCAGTGCAAATTCTCCTTTTTTCCCCGCTGACCAGATGACATAAATCTGAAAAACAGGTTATGTTTTCACTCGTGAGTCACACTTGGCCAAAAATTTCCACCTAAAATAGATGCACATGTTGCTTCAGAGTCTTCTTTTCGCTTTGATTGTATTTTCGGATGGGCAGATCTATGACCAGCTCACACATGCGCCAGTACTCACACCCATACCACACACCAGAAGCGTTCGCCACATGTTTTACTACAACCCTGATTTACCACCTCCAGTCTGTGTGATTGCATATGCCATTCCTGTCTCTTCCGGCCAAGCTTATACATATTCTACTGAGCGTACTGAAATTGCATGGTTGCTGCTTGTCATTATGTGCAGAATTTGATCTGTTCAGTGACAGGATGCCAGAAAATGTCGAGACAAATAAAATCACAGAGCATGAGCGCATAATATGTCCCAGAAAAGCCTTTTTTAATCTATTGTGGGTGAGGTTTTTTTTTCTCACCTAATATAATTATTTCACATTCATGCATACTGTGGATAGTTGCAAACCCACCATTGAATTACAGTTTTCTTTTGTTTGGAAACAGTGCTTGGTTCAGATCTGGATTCATCTGTTATAAATTTTACAAAATGTACTAATGCTTAGAGCGATACCACAGGCATGTTAATGTCAAGCTCCCCAAAGTCACTCAATGCTTCCCGATATTTGCTTTTTTTTTTTTTTTTTTTTTTTGCTTAGTAGAGTTTAAAAGGATTATCCTGCAAATTTGAAGTAGCAGATTTGATAGGAAAAGTCAGGTGTGTGAGGCTTTTAGCTGGTATGTGATGTTAAAAAACAGGGGATTTAGCGTGGCAGTATTTCTTCCCTTCAGTCATGCTGCATTCTGGACTTTAAGATCGTTAATGCCTCCTCTGACTTTTTTTAACATAAATTAGCTCCAAGGGGCATCAGGTTACTATTCTAGTTTGTTTTCTTTTCTCTCGTAGTCAATCACTCTCAAAGCCTTTCTCACCCCTCTTAAGCACTCTGTATTTTGACCTTTGACCTGTATACCCACATCACCCAGATCTTGTTGTCTCAAAGGGTTTAGCCACAACCCACACTAAAACAAAAAACAGACCGAAGTGAAGAGTTCATTGAAACGGCACTTTCATAAACAAGTGGAAATATTGATCCATGCCCATTGTTTATAATTTCATTCTTTGTTTTTATCAGAGCCTCATCTTTTTTCATCTGACTGGATTGGAAAAATCTCGACTCACTTAGAAGCAAATGGAGAACCCTACGGAGAAATCATCCTCCCTCACATGGGACCAACAGACAAAACGAGTAAATCAATAAATGAATAAATTGCCCCCTGCAACCACAAGAGGACCCACAGGAGGAATAGAGGAGCAGGAAGGAGAAGGGCAACTACACATCTCTTAAAAGAAGAAGGCTACAAGGCAACAGGGTAGCTTTGCTTTAATGAAGAGAGGCGCTCTGATTGAATTTAAATAATCAAGAAGCAAAGAGAGAATGGGGGGAGGGTGGTGAGAAAGAGGAGCATCACCTAAAAAAAAAAAAAAAACTAAAAAAAAAGAAAATGTCTGTACTTCATGACTTATTCATGCACCCCATGTGGCTGGTTAGAGTCCCACGGGAAGAATTGGAAGATGGGGGGCCGTGCACTTAGTCTGTCCGTGTCTGCAGGACTATGAGGTCATATGTGAGCCAGCGAGGAGCAGTCTGAATGCAGCCTGCCCTCCACTGACCTGTGGTACCTTGCCTGAGAGCCGATTAGACCGTGCAATGGTAAACAGAATTACATCCCCATTAATATACAGTAAATGTCTCTTTGGGATATTTATTGCAGCCACAAACTTGTCATTTCTTTGTTTAGCCGATGCCTACGTAGATCAGTGTGGACTTAGAGAGCGTTTCATTCATTTTATGAATTATTTGTATGGATGGGGAAATCTTTGTTCGGTGCCCAACAAGTCCAATCCCTCCCTCTGGTGTATGTTATGTGAAACTCAAACAAACCTGACATCAAAAATGAACAGTGTTTGTTTAGACAAACAAAAACATGGCCTCCATTGGCCGCTGGCTATAGCATCTGCCTGGGAGTTAGTGCCGTGATTGCATTGGCTACAGAGTGTGACAATCCAAACTGAATCACGCAGGGAGAGACCGGGAAAGGCAGCACGCTGGGATGACATTAGCAGATGGGGATAATTCATTGCGCAGGAGCTCCCTTGTTCAACGTTGAACACACAGACACTTAAACATGAATTCAGACGTCTCTTGGTCGACCTCCAGCAGCACTGGAGCCTCTGTGCTTTTTACCCCAGCACGAACTTAATGGGACGCAAAGTTGTGGTGCACACTCAGTTGAATTGCCTTAGTTTGCGTGTGGTGATCAGTCATTATGGCAGGTTATCCAGTGAATACAGGCTACACTCAACAATTCTGGTTGTTCTATTAATTGGAATATTTAATGCTGCAGTGGTGCTCTATGCTTGTTTGCCCTGCTGGGAAACGCAGCAAAGTGAAAAACCTTAGCCTCAGAGACTATGCTTTTTTATGACAACCTCAGAAACAATGATGAGAACTGAACTTTCTTCAATCGAAATGATTATCTTCTAGGAATTTACATAAAAAGGCTGTAAGTCATGTCTTCGCCTTGGTAACATGCTTGTTTTGTTCCCTTAGAAATCCTAATCAAAGAAAGACTGAGCATTTAGTCATTCTTTACTGTGTCCCTTTATTGCTCCCCATTTTTCCCCTAACCATGACCCAAACCCTTGTCCTATTTATCAATAAGTGTTCAGTAGAAAGAAAGAGCAGGAGCCAAGCCTGCAGATGTGAACTAGCATGCATGAACACTGGCATTAGTTTTTGTATTCTTTAAGAGATAGGCTTGAACATTTTTCAAAAAACGCCCAAAATGTTGGCCAAGTGCAAAGACAAAAGAATGAAACAAAAAAATTGACAAAATTTTAGAACACAATATTTTTTGATTGATTGATTTTGTTCGCCACAAGTGGCCAACGCAGCGCATTTCACTTTTCAGCGAAGATTTGCTTAATTACATGTCCAGCAGTTGTGTGGAGTCGTGTCTCTGACCAGCTGCTGAATGTAAGTCTGATGATCACGCTCTGATTTTGGTGTCTGCCAGCCCCAGAGGGAGATATATGACACTTAAGTTGTTAAATGCACCACTATGTTCAAAAGCGTTTCACTGCCAGCCGTGTCTGTTCGCAGTTTGGTGCAGAGCAGGTAGTGTACAGTGTGTTTTAAAAACTTTTTTCATTTAAAACCGTTTCCTGCGGGGGCAGAAAACAACAAAAATTGAGCGGTGAGTGAATTGTTCGAAGGTTCCACACCACCAGTCAGCCGTTTGACATTTTTCCATTATCATTTGATGAGTTGCTTTTATAAAAATATAGATTCAAGCCACTTTGTACGCTATTTGAACCTCATAATCACTGTTTTCTAAGTGAAAACTTTTTCCCAGTAGGAGTGACACAAACTTTGGGCACCAGATACATCCCTCTAAAAACAAAAACACAGTGACAAGATTCAGATGAAGGTAAAAGTCATTCCAGTGCTCAAGTAAAAACAAACCCAAGTGTTGCACATGAGCAGGATCAGGTCTTGCCTCTACTGGGGATATTTCAACTCATAACACCACAGGACAGTTTTATACGCAACCAGAGAGAAAGAGGGAAGTAAATGTAGCCCGCTCACATTCAAGTCAACACTGAAGCTTAAAAAAAAAAATTACAATAGAGCAAATCTGTGCTGCGGATGGTGAAACAGAGAAAAGAGGAGGCAGAGAAAGAAGGATGGATAGAAAGAGTAGGGCAATAAAAGTGTTCAGGAGGGATCTTTATTTAGTTTAGGACTCAGACTCTAAAGTGAAAGCAGATGGGACTTCAGTCTGGAATAGTTTCCACTTGAAGTCTTGGACACGAGTTTGCTCTGCTCGCTGTTTCTGAGCCCATTCCAGTTTTCTTCAACCTGTGTTCTGGTCATTCAACAAGAGGTTTTCAACCACAGATAGGAACATACACACAAAAGCCCGCCTGTAGCTCACCAACGTAGCTATGCGCACTTGTACACAGACATTTGAGCGTTTTCAGCCATGTGTACAAAGATGTGCAGTGACCATAAAGCCTCATAACCGAGCCTGAGCTGGCTGTGTGAGGCCAGCTGAGCAGTACTGGAAAGATGGTCCACCGTGACAGGGTGAGCGTGAGAAAACCCCAAAAGCAAAAACAATACGACGTCTGGCTGAGCGCTGCAGCTAAACAATGCTGTGTGAGGTTCATGAGAGGTCAGTTGACAGTTGCAGAACTGGTACAAAATAACTTACAGTAACGGCCACACAATGGTGAAGCAGCTTATCTCTTTTTGCCCCCTTCAGATGACAAGAACGATGTTTTCAACATACACATCTGTAATGTGACCCTGAGAGAAGTCAGGCAAATAATCAACCACAGTATTTATCTTCGTGTACAAAGCACATTGTGATTCAGCATCAAACTCTTCGCAGTGTGTGAACTAGTTGTGTGATTGCAATTCATAGATTAGTGAAAACACAGACCGATGTGTCCTCCATGTGCATCCTCCATCTGAGAGACCAGATCCACTCCCATTCATTCAACAGGCCTGAGAGTGAGGAGTGTGTGGTTGTCTCAGAAGTTGCGTTTACTGAAAAAAAACAAAAAAACCCAAGATGTTTGTATGTATTTATAACCAACTGTAAACAAGTTTGCAATCAGAGCCTGTTGGGTTTTCTAAACATACAGAGGCTTGGCCAGGACTTATAGTTGGACAGTTTTGTTCTTAGAAAAGACATTTACTATATGTGCATTGCACGCAGACAGACACAAAGTCTAAGAAATGATAAAGCTGTTTTCAACATCTCTAGCTGTACTCAGGAGAATTTTTTGGTCACCTTCTCCATCACTCTAGAGTTGTGTTCGTGTAAGATTTATTTTTAGCCAGTGATTAATGGCACAAGACCTTCTTTTGTGAACAGTCTCCCATATGTTCATTATTCAGTGGAAAACAAAAGCACAAAGTAATTTTGCTGCTGCAGTTTGAATTCACACTCAAAAACTCCTTTCCCACATTGTACCTTTCATGAGGTTGGTCGACTGTTGGCTTCGGCTTAAGCATCAACCTCACGGTATGCATTTTTCACAGTCTGGACCCAACAGTTTGCTGCCTTGAGGATTACATTGTCCTCCACCCCTTAATTTTCTTTCCGTGTCAAGGGCCAAAATTAAAGTGTGTGATGCCAACCTTGGTTTTGGCTGCTCGTCTCTCCACTGCCATTTTAAAAGATGCAACAGTGTAGTTTGGTAGCTCAGAAGCTCAGTAGAGGTGATTGTGTGTTAGTTCAGGGAAGATCTGGACCAGTAATTCAAACATCTGAACGCAAAATTACAACGTTAAAAGTTGCACATATGCCATGTTTATTACATTTTAGCTATTGCATTACATTGTAGCTGTGTTTCTATATGATTTGATTTGTAAATCTTATATATAGGAATCTGACCGTTTGTCCCTGCAGTTAAATGGTATTTAATTATATTTAGGCTCCAAAGCCTTAACGTGTCTTAGTTTCTGTTATGACAAAATATGGCTCCCTGACTGGAAAAACAAGCTCTAAGGTGGTCTTTGCAAGCAACTAACTCATGGTTAGGTGACCTCTAGCGGCAATTCTATTTATGATGCAACAAAAGGAGAATGTTAGCCTAAAGAGTGACACATTTGGATGAGGTTAGTTTGGATGGATTTGTCAACACAACACAGAACTGTCACACAGAAGACTGCTGTTCTTTTCCCATGTGAAAGCAACAATCATCCTTTTTCTTTTATCCGTGACCTCGCCACAACCCTTACCATGTGTTTACTATTGCAACCAAGACGAAGAAGATCATCCAACCTTCACATGCTATTATCGCTAGCCTATTTTAATCCAAATCCTGCAATCTTTTCTGAAACAACAATCTTAACCAGCCATTTTATCATTGTTGCCATGACAACAGGGATATGACACACCAACTGCTGGTAAACCCCCATGGGTATTTCTGAGGGAAGGTGGACTGTATTTGACCAAATCAAACTCAGTTCAAGTACAAGCATTAACACGTTTCTGGTACGTTTACAAAAACGCAAAGTTGCCTATAAACAGATAGGTCACACTTTTTTCAGCCATTTAGGGGAGCGGAACATATTTGGTTGATAAGGAACTATTTTTGAAATCACACTCAGTACTGTACAACATCAGAATCTGGGTGTCTTAAAACCTCCAAAATCATTGTAATGGACATCTCCAGGTGATGTCATGTACCATGAGTACGACATTCACTGCCTATGTATGTGGGAAAAAAATAGCAAGGGGAAAATTCTTTATAAAAAACAAAATAAATATTAAAAAATTAGTTCCCTCTGTTCGACCTATATAGTGAAAAGGAATTCACACCTCATCCATCTTATTCCAACACACAATCTCTTGGGCTACTTTTTTCCCCACCATCTCCCTCCTTCGCTCACGGCTCGCTGGCCTTGACACTTTACTGGTCCTCCATGTGACATGCCACACTGCCAGGAATTCAGTTCATCTGAGCTATGCATAACCGCAAACTATATCCTTCACAACCTGGACGACTCACACAATGGGGTCCGATAGAAGAGAGATGGAGGCAGATGGCGCTTTAACACTGGTGGGGGGGTGAAACCTCCTGCCGCCTGTCAGAAATCCCTCCCGTAGTTATTCTGAAATGTGAGGGGAGGTGGTATTTTGTATTTAGTAACATACAAATGGCAACCGCATGTTCTGAGTGTCAGTGTTCTGAGTCCTGCTTAGTAAAGAGAGCTGGACATTATATAACACAGAAATCTGAATGCTACACTAAAGCTGAAAGAAAAAAAAAAGGTGCCTGGACACAAATTTTCAAGATCATGGTGCAACTTGACTTTTGTGTGTTAGATTGTATTTTGTAAAAATATTCACAACTTTAGACTCACGGTTTAGCTGCATCTTTCAGTCCATAATCTGATCCCTTCTCTTCAAATTAAATATTTCCACAACTTTGTTTGGACAAATCTGAACATGACAGAGGTTGTTCTAGAGGGTGACCTGCAATGTTAGCTATGCAGTAATGGCAAAACTATCTGCGTGTTGGAAAAGGAAGGGAAGCAAAAGAAAGTTTTTTTCTTGCACATGTGAGAATTTAGTTTGTGAGCTGAGTAAAAGATCAAAATTAGTAGTTCTGCACGTCAGCATGACCTAAAAAATTGTTTAATCAAAATAGGCACATGGCCCTCTGTGCTCTGTGTGTCTACTCCCTTGGTGCTAAGTAATGTGAATGCTTTACTCTTAATGATTTAGCCAAAGAAGCCAACATCCAAATCTCCATCTTTCCAGGGGAAAGAGTTGCTGTGCAGCCATCTTTCATACTTGACACAACCAGAATACAAACCTTGAAGTGCTGACCAGTGCCACGTTTCTCTGTGTAAACACTTATTAAATTAAACAGGGGTGAGACGAAACCAAGTGATTGCGGTAAATCAGAGGAAGATAGTGATGAACAAACATCCCCGGCAGCACACTAACATTAATAGCATCACATTTATCGTGACATTCTTTCCCTCCTTCTCTGCCGCCAGACTCAGCACCGCTTGTTTTTCCTCAATCAGCAGGCATTTAAGCCTGTGTTTTTCCACACCAGACATAATTTATAATGACAGAGTACTGTAAGTATGACAGAAAAGGGCTTTGGAAAGGTGCAACACCCTGACACATCTGTCTAAATCACTAGAACTGTAAGATTTTGGGGACAAGAGGAGGTAGAGGGAGTTAGGAGAGGACAGTGTGGGGGAGGTGGCCGTGATGAGCATGAGCTTTCACATTGACATAATGCAGGGAGTCTACCTTCTGGATACGACAGGAAACGTGGGAGCCTTGGGGAACACCTCAAAGATATCCACAGCGTCCCCATAAATCTTCTGCATTCACAGCTCAGAATGCCTGATATCTCTATTATGTGGTCTGTGGCTGTCATCAGTAAAGAAGCCAAACCAATTTTTCCATTGTCTGACCATTCATTATGAGGACAAAACAAAAAACAACCTCATTCAAATGTGACTCACTTCATCTGCACCGATGCCACCCACTTTGACCGCCGGATCTGTTGACAACGTGAATGGCGGTGGATTAAGCATAAAGTGGAGATTAACTGCTAGTGAAAGTGATCCAGTTTTGTTTTTTTGCTTTTTCTTTTTTTAAATCAGTCAGAAAACTATTTTCTGGAAGTAAGAAAATGTAAATCGTGTTAATTCATATAATTTTATGTCCCTGTGGTGATGCAATCCCACCCTCTTTACTCTCTCCTTTCTTTCCGTGCAAGAAAGAATAAGTGAGGTTTCATTACTCATGTGGGCCAAAACAGATTGTCCTGTTTTTTTTCTTATTTTCTTCACAGAAACAGCCTGTGAGAGACGCTGTGGGAGACATGTGGAGCCCTGAGACACTGGTGTTATAATCAAACACAGGAGCCACAGTCTCCTGACTCAGCTACTACTACTACAGACAACTGCAGTGACTCAGTCTTTTCAAAGAAACTCATAACTGTCATTTTCAGTAATGACTTATCATAAAAAGGTAACTGCTGAGCCACTCCTTATCCCTGCTGGGTTTATTAAAGGTGCTGCAACATTTCAATGTCTTAGTCTTACTTGCACCAACACTGGCATGAAAATATGTTCACCAAATGTGTTTTTTGATATCCCCAGGCCTCGCCAACATTTGACTCACTGGAACCACATCTATTTACTGGATAGTGAATCAGCTTTCCAATTGGTAAATCCAAAATGGCTGACTGAACTGTCAGCAGCTGCACTGCCAACAAAGCATGTGTTCAAATTTATCAATAGTGCTGCCTCTAAAAATAATTAACTAGCTAGTTTGAAATGCTTGTTAGGACTCCTTATATCTGATTGATTTAATACTGACCAATCTACTGAGATAAGACATTATTGAAACCTAATGCCAAATATGTATTAAATGACAAAAAGGGTATCTTTTATTTCACTTATTTCAGGTTTTTTTTTTTGGCCATTTACTACCTGTAGCTTGAGCAGCTCCTCACAGCCCAGCTTATGAGTGGGAAACATTTTCCCATCAGTAAAAGGGAATTTTTTCCACTCCACTGTCATCTAATGTTTGCACCTAATGTGGGAACTGTTGGGCTAAATCTCTATAAAATTGCAAGGCACAATACAGGGGCCTATAATATGCCTTGACATATGTGTGTTGTTATTTGACACTACACAAGTAGTATAAAATGTATGTACTCCGAATAAGCCAAATAAAAAACATTACAATATTTGACCCAGAGAAAAGAAAGTCTTCTGCTCATTGGATCAAGATTAAAATGAAATGTTCCTATCCTATAGTGCCAGCTATGCCATTTTGTTAGATTAGTCAGTCACCCTTAGCTGTCAACTAAGCTATTCTTCAAAAGTGTGTGACATTTGAGCTTGTAAGAATGTCAAAATCATTAAATAAATAAAAAATACAGCAGTTAATTCATTAAAGTGTGAAGGGTGGATATAAGCAGTACTGCTTAGCAATACTTCCCTCCAACTTAATCTAAACAAAGTGTTGAGCTAAATTTTCTGTGACTAGAGTACTTAAACAGTCCAATGCTTTAAGCTGAAATGACAACCAGTTGGCTTGCCTCAATGATAAGCTGGATCCATGTTGCTCCATGGCCAAAAAGCTGCATATAACTGATCTCCCTCTTACTGCAAATACTCCCTAATTCCCTGTTTTACCTCTCCACTCTGGGCAGACTCATCTGAAAGAAAGACTCACTTACCATGCTGAAGAGTGAGGGAAGGAAAGTTTGGAAACACATTATGGTCTGTAAAAAATTGTGTTAAAATACCAGTTTTTCTTTTTTTGTTTTGTTTTGTTATGTGGCACAGATGTTGAATTTTTACATGTTACACATAACAAAATGTTGCTGTTATAAGTGCGGACTGGGCAAATGTTTACACCACAGTAAATTGAATTTAATTGCAGTCTAATTGATTTTAAGTGAATGTGCTTTACATATATCTTCTGGGTCAAAATCAAGAAAAATGTCTTTGGTTGTGTGAACGTCACACTACATCAGGCATTGGACTCAGTTAACACTGCCATCGGATATAAAAATATGCTGCAGAATAATTTCAGATGAATGTAATCCATAGGAAAATCATGAAATTTGATGATTAGACAATCATGTGAATATGAGAAAACATCAGCACCAGTGGAACTCGAACCAACATAGCTTTAAATTTTAAAGTCATCATAAACACATGGTCATTTCAAATTTTAAATTCATATGGTTTGATGTGAAGCAGCATCTCTGTGGCTACACTGACTGGTTTGTTTTTGAAGGCTTGGATTGTCAAAGTTAATAAAACTCAGGAACGTATATCGACTGCACAAAACATAGTTGTATTGAGAGCGCTGCCTAACCGCCTGTTATGGCCTGTTATCAATGAATATTCATATTACTTGTGAATTATGCTGATTACAGAGTGATGGCTACTGGCTATGTCCCCGGTAATATAACGTTTGAGTGTTTGTGTATCTGAGCACTTTGCACTCTTGCCCAAGCCGTAACGCAGCTGCACTTCTCACATAGTTTCTTGGAGAGACTCATGGACAATGTACTGGCCAGGCATTAAATTTATATAAAGACAGAAGCTGTTTGCAAATGCTAGTGAATAAATCAAACAATTAGAAAGGAGTCATAATAGAACTTAAGGAACAGAAGTTTCCACAAAACAATACTGGGAGATGGGTCACTAGAGGAAACTAACTATGCATGGCTGGAGTTTTGTTTTTGTTTTTTTTTTTTAAATAAATTCTTGTCACACACAGGAGATGAGAATGATATGAAAAATGAATTTAAAAAGGAACTTGCATGGAACAGTGTGACTACCTTCTATGGTTGTTTTCATGCTACACAGCCAAAATGCAAAACAATAAATGGATGCTCTGAGATCGGATGTTCTGCTCTTACTGAATTCATTATGGAGGTTTACATGCGTGAGATTTTGCTCAGGAGCGAGTAGCAGACAAATAATCCGAGTGGAATGCTAGTTATAACCCCACTAGTAAAGCTCGCCGTTATTGTTTTTATTTGAGAAATCTTTGCAGGATAATGCCTAACGTTTCCTTGACAGCAAAGGGTCAGTGACCTGCACCTCCTTACAGAGCTTTGGGATATGCTGCACACAGTGGAAAAAACATGTACACGATACGCCGAGCCATGGGGAAATAAACGGGCAACTGTGGTGTTTTAAAATTCAGCAAAGTCTCAGTGAAGCATTATAGATTGAATTTTTCCATTTGAGAAAAAATTTGACTCACAGTCTATCAATCTATCAATCATAAATCAGCATAATGGCTTGTAATGTGAAACATATTTTGCTTCCACCACAGTTACAATTTTTCCCTTTTAAAGGCTTGGTGTAGTTGCTTTTTTGTTTGCAGAGCTGAACAGAAGTGGTTTCTGTTGTCCTGTTCTTTTCCTTCATTGCCTATGGTGTTGGTTTAACCTTCCTGATTGAGGGCCAAGAGTGTTTTCTTAAGTTCAGTATCTGTGTCAGACCCTTGGCTCACATCTTGGACACAAATATGAGGGGCAGAGAAGAGGTTGGGAGAGAACAAAAAGAAGGGAGGGGGTTATTGTGACAGTGGAATGGAGAGAGTCGAAGTAGATGGAGAAATGATGAGGTTTCATAATTGACACATGGATATAAGAGAAACATAAGACAGAAAAAAAAAGTACGCCAAATAAAGAAGAAAGGCAAGTGAGGACGCCAAACCTCACTATGAACTCAGACTAAGCTCTGCTGACATTCTGACAATGCTCACTGACTAAGAAGCTGACAGGCAGTCGGATCGGGACCAGCTCTCCTGCTGCAGTTGCCCACTGTAAAGATGCACAGTGGGGGAGAGAGAAACAGATGAGAGTGTGCAAAGTGAAGAGATGAGAGAGACGGAAAGGTATGGAGTCCATTAGGACTTTTGCAGAGCAGGGGAGATTGAATAATTTTGGCGAAGGCTAACTCAGCCTCCCTCTCTTTTCCTCAGTACTTTCCAACTGGGTGCCATCCACGTGACCTTTGAACTCCAGCTCAGTAACCCTGGCCCATATTTCATGCAAAGTAAGAATTACTGACTACACACCGCCCTTTATAATGTGTTGGCTGGCGGCAGTAAGACCTTTGCAGGGCTGAATGGCCCATTCAGGCTCAGAGCATGAGATCATGAATAAGGTTACAGCTCTTCATTCTTCACAATCAGTAAAAGTCGTGGAAGGTGCAAAAGTTTAATCTGTTTTGCTGTCTGATAATGTACCTGGTTATTTTACTCATCTTATTCCAGTGACCTTTCAATTTACAACACAGTATAACTGAAAAACCTTGTAGAACAGACTCTTGGGTTTCTAGCAGTAAAACAGACAAATTCTCAGAAAAAATGCCAAAGTGAGAGGAATTCTTTGGATAAAGAGAAGTAATAAAAGTCAGATTATCAGACGACCATGGAAGCTGAGAGTGGCTGTGATAGCTAATAATCTGTTTTGGTTGATAAGCTCAAGATCATAAACCTATGGCATTGTCTTGAATGACTAATAGCTCCAGAATTGATATCTTAAATTATTTTTCATCATGAAATCATTGCCAGAGAAACATGGGGAATCCCTAAAGAGGATATATCTTTTAATAGAGACGATGTTCATGTATGTTGCTGTAATGATACTCCTACTATAATCTATGTTCACCACCTGTTATCTGAAGATAACAAGATATTTTACCCACCAGCACAGTCCGAAAAACTAAATAAACACACCCTGGATCTTATCTTGAGGGAATCAAATTCGTCATATCAAAGGAAGTCATGATCTCAACATAGTTTATCTTATAATAACAACCAGCAAATGGTCCTAACCCTGCATTTATATGGACTAGCATGCTCTGTTATCTATTGACCTTTAGAGTTTGGCACTAATAAAAATCACACACACACATACACTGAAGGCAGCAATCTACCCAGTCTATTGCATTTTGATTATGTAACCAGGAGTTGTTTTTTTTTTTTTTTTTTTTTTCTTAAGATATTTTTCAACTGATGGTGACAATTTCACACCCAGTCTGCTCAGAGAAGGGAATATGTCGTGGTGACAGGAGCGGAGATGGAGAGCTTAGGAAACACAGGGGAAAGGGAGAGCAGCTAGCAGCATTTCTGTCAGACCGAATACTGCAATGACTCACAATCACATCTGGAGCTACAAATTGGAGACAGGACAGGCTGGGACTAACTGTTAGCATGGTAACAAAACATGTCCTTGCCAAAATGTGTCTTTATTCTATTGATGATGTTAATGAATTTTTGAAAGATAAACACCAACATATTGCAAATAAAATGTTGCCTTATTGATCCCGCATAGAGGAAAATTTGAAAATTTGGAGAGAATGTTGGGATTTAACCAAAGTACCCATTCTATTAAATTTCCACATGTGGCCACAGAGGCCATTGTTCGTCAGTAAGGTTGTTTATTTTTTCCCCAAGTAATTAATATGAAAGTTTAAGTGGTTTTCTAAATGTTTACCATTAACATGCTACCCTTTGGTTGTGTGCATTTTCCAAAGCAGCACAACTGCTGAAAAAGATTGCTGGTCACTGTTGTTGATTTGTTGCAATGTTATTATATGTATACATATATGTATTAAAATAATTTACCATAAATGTCTCAACAGGACTGTAACAATTGTACTTGTTTGTACTTATTTGTACTAACATTTGTAATTTGTAAAATTTGATACATACTCGAAGACTTGTTTTTCATTTTGCCTGGGGAACAACATTTTTTCAAGCTTTTTATTTTGAGGGGGGGTGATGGGGGCTTCTTACAATGACAGTGAGAAGGGATGACATGTTGCAAAGGCTGACGGTTGGGCTCAAACAGCCAAAGTGAGAACTGAGCCTACAGTTATTTGTGCTCTGCCAGATGAACCACAGGCACTGCCATCAGAGCATCAGAGCATCTGACACCTGCACACACTCACGCTGAGAGCAGGTTTCTCGCTGATTGCTCTACGCTGCAATCCAGAGAACGATTTATTTTTTTTTTACATTTAAAAACCTGATTAGCAATGCTATATTTAAACAATGTACAAAGAAAGTACATTAAACAATCAGTCACTGGGGCCATTAGAATGGCTAAAAGGCATCAAACTCACAGGGGAGTTATTCCCTTCAATTTTCGCAATTTCTCACTAATTAACCATGTAGCGGAGTTCAAACATTGACCTGTAATTTTGGCTGTGTAACACAGAATCTGATTCCAGTTCAGTTTAGTAGTAAACTGTGCTTTGTTTTTCAGTCTCCTTTGCCATGTGCACCATACTCCCTTCCATCTCACTCGCCTCCCTTGTCCGTCCTGCAGTGTTTGAGGTGTGAGTGACACTATTGAAGGACTCCTGTAACACAAGGTCAGCACAAATGAGAACCAGGCTCACACTGTCTCAGCTGGCTTCTTTCTCCTGTCATTTTTTTCTCTGCTTGATGCCACAAAAAACAAAAAAGAAAAAAAGTGAAAACTCACTAAAAATAGCAATTCAAAGGCCATGAGCCAAAGAGCCCCAGTGACTGCTTTTCCTCCGTGAGCCCTGTGAGTCACGCAAGTGGCCAAGCACAAAAGGGAAGAAGAAATCAACTCCATATTGGTTAATGTTGCATTAATTTAGGTAAATCTGCCTTTGCATTGTGCGTTTGAACGAATGCTGCAACTCTTTAGATTAATGAAACTCTGAAAACCAGCTGTGTAGTTGTGATCCATTCTAAATCATGGCTGCTTGGCAATAGCTACTATTTGGAACTTGACCACATGACAATATCAATTTTACGAACAGACCACAAACAGGAAAGCGTAGCTTGTGCACAAACATCACACTCTCTAAATGCACACACATTTGTATCCCAAAGAACCCAGTGATGGAAAGCAGCGAGAGGCTTTTCTATTGCCAGCAGAGATAACAATTGATAAACACCATGAGACTGGGCCTTGGCACCAGCAGTACTGATGTGAGTCCTTAAAAGTCATTGTGTAGGCATGCATGCGTTCATGGTAATTTCCCAGAGTGGTGGAGCAGATTCATTGGGGCCCAGCTGACCTTGGTGCAGAAGTTGCTTTAGCCAACTTCCATAGGTCGTGTTTGCAGTTCTGGGAATCAGTTCAAAGCAATTTCTGGATGACTGGAACTTAAAACTGCTTTGGCTAGATTTTAGAATCGAGGTATTCTTATCTTACCCATAAAGTGAAATGCTTCTGACATCTTTATGAATGCAAACTAAAAAAATTCCATTCTTTTTATCTTGAATGTAAAGGATTTTTAAAGGGGTATCCCAAGTGAATAAGTGTCACGCTTCCATACACCAAACCCCACTAGAATTGCTGAAGCTGCAACGATGCTGGATCCTACATATCCTATAATCTGTCTCCTGAATGCCTGGGTCTTAAAACTGTGGTCTAAGCAGAAGTAACATTAAACATTACAGAATATTTGTTAAACTTCGGGTATAATGTTGTCTTTCTCTGAAAAAGATTTCCATACAGTGGTTTTGTATGCTCCCCATGATGAGTAAACTGAACTTCATGGAAAGAGTGAAGTATTTATGTGCTTAGAGAAATAAAGAAGATATAAACTTGACTGTCAGCCATATGCTTAAGAATGAAGTGTTTATTCAGTTTTGATGTTTGCTAGACATATAAATATACAGTTCATGAGAAAGAAAAAAAAAACATAGTGACTTTAACCTATGATAAATTATCATAGCCAATCATATGGTAGGTGCAGGTCACCATCAGCATAATTAATTTCTTTAATTATTCCATATATTTTCTGGGGAAAGAAACTACTTATTTTTCAAGCAAGTATGCAGAATTAGCCAGCCATTCAAGACGAGTTCATGTGAGCTTAAAAATTAAAAAGGGAATTTAGTTTAAAACTTACTTTCTTAGTATTTTTTTAAAATGAACTAAATTTAAGCATTGCATTTAGAAGGAATCTCTAAGGAAGATGATTAAAACTGCAGATGATTTTTTATTCAAAAACAACATCAAACATACAATATAAAACTTGCAGCTCAAGAAATCCCTGCAGTACCTCTACCTCAGTTAAAAGTTACAATAAAGATTGTTACTGAGGGCTGTTCCTATTTCTGTTCTGTTTTTTCTCTCTTTCTCTCCTCTACTCTCTGCACTGACCTACATTTGTCAATACTGTAATAAGCCAGTGCAGTGCAGCAATATATTTCTCTAATATACCATGCACAATACTTCATACTCACCAGCTGCATGTGTTGGCTATTTTATTCTGTAGTAGATGTACAACTAAGTGAGTCCACTGATTCATCATTTGATGATGCTGGAATGATCAAAGGCCGAATCAAGCAGCACCTGGACACTAACTACAATGTGGGACAACTTTAATATGATGTTTACAGGCTTGATTCCCAGAGAGTGCAGCTGCAGATTAAGCAGACCCACGGGAAAGAAAACACGCTCCCTGACAAAGTGCACTTACATTTGAGCAGAATAAGGTTTATCAAAGTGTATGATTGTGTTTCTCCATAGCCTTCACTTCTGGTTCTCTTGAGGTGACTTTTCTGGGAATCTGGATGAAAGTAATTACAAGAATTGGCATTAAAAGTGATTTTTTATTTTGCTTTCTACTGTGGAAACAGTGATAAGTGATAAGCCAAAATGTGCTCTAAGAGTAAAACTATTTAGATGAACATTGAATGTGACATATTTAGTTAAGTTTAGTTTTTTTTATTCTCTTGTCTTACAGGACCCATTACAACTCAAACTTTAAATCTTGTTACGCATCTGTATCTCTGATTCTTGACTTATACCAAGTTTTGCATTTTATAGTGAGATCCTCTGAAGTCTCAGTAGACTGAAACTTTCTAAAGCCTCCTAAACTTAGTTTAAAAGTGAGTTTGGAATATCAGAACATGATGTGAAATAAAGTTTAAAACTAACAAATTCAGTTCACATTTTTCCATCAGAACTGTGAAGATTTTATCAGCACCGACACCATCACTCACAGTAAAAAAAAAATGATTTGAGGATACAGGTTTTCAAGGTCGTTAGAGGAGCCATTTTGTTTTTCCAAGTTCTGCATTGCCACATAGCCAATGTCAGCATTTATGAATGTTTACTCACCAGTCTGGTCGAAAGTTCAGCACTGAAGTTCATTCCTTGACTTGCCAGGAGTCTCCGGTGGAAAATGGTGGAAGGCGGCCCTTTTTATTTGGCCTCTTTTTCTGTCACTTCTTTTCTTCTTGTGAAGTTAGCATGCTAACCAGGTAGCCCCGCTCGTTATTTTTACATTAACAAAAGCGACCGGTCTTCCCGGAAGAAGAAGCACCAGGCGGATTTTAACTTCTTATAAACTGATGTTCTTTAAAGTTAACAATAGTTGTGTTTCCATTAAATATTTCTCGCTAAACAGAAGTGATATTTCTAAAGTTTCTACGAAGTACAAGTGCAACTTGCAAGTGTGTCCATTGAGGGGGGGTTTTGCGTATGAACCGTAATTCTCGTAAAGTCTAGTCTCGCGACATCCCATAGATGTCGTAAAATCTCGTCCCGCGAGACTTCACATTGAGAAAGCTGGACGAGAACATGTTTTGGAGCTCTGATTTCCGGTGAACTGGTCATGTGACCTCTTACGTCATATCCGGTGAGGTGTAAATGCGGATAAAGTGTTTCTATTACACATTTTGCGATGCACTTCTACATAGAAACCAACTCATGAAAGTGTAAACACATTTTAGCGATGTTTAAGAGGTTTTTATCCATTTAGGTGTTTCCATTAACCAGATTTATATGCGATATTTGGGTTTTTGCGTTTTTTTAAGGGTTAGGGAAATCCAGCTAATAAAACTAGCTCTGTAGAAATAATTTACAAAAATCTAATTTAAAAGGTTTTATGAGCAAGTGTAATATGGTGAAGATCTTGGAGTAAGAATATTGAGTACAGCTTTTTTTGTGATAACATTAGTTTTGAGGGATCAAGAGTTTCCAATAGCAGTGGGATTATTACTAGATCTGATGTTTTGAACTCAATTATGTCTTTCCAGTTGTCTTGAAGATTACCTTTGCAATATGTCATAACAAACACACACACACACATACACACAGACACACACACATAAACATCATACTATACAAAGGGTTTCATATTTGGCCTTGAAGTCTTCAGGGGAAAGACTTCTACTCCGGACAGATTTCTCCCAGATTTTGAAACTAAAGACCTGCCAAGTATGTGCCTGTAGTAGCTGGATCTGATCCAAATTCAGCTGGGGAAATTGTTGTGGGGCATGTGTGTCATTGTGTAGTAGCCTCTTAAGTTTGTGTGTGCAGTTGTATGTGTGTGCCTGTAATTATTTGGAGTTGTGTGGGGTTAGAGAGAGAGCAGGTTGCAAAAGCAGTCTTGGGACAGCAAGCTGTAAACACAGCTGTGTTGAGGTGAATGTAAAAATGAAGGCAGCAACCTCTTTTTTTTCCTCTCTTCGCTGGCAAGACGATAGTTTAGTTAATGTAGTTCTAAATTAGCCAGATGAGCTACAATAGCTTTGTACAGAAAAAATGTACATGTACATCGACCATCCCCTAAATTATACAGCTGCACTTCCAGACTACAAACGTGAGAATATTCAGAATATACACAATTATGTCAACACTGAAATACAATAGTTTGCATTTCAAATGTGCAATTAATCATCAACAATCATTTCCAAAAATGTCTAGATTGTCTCACTTGCACAAAAAGAGCTTCTGTCTCTGGCTCTTTCTTACACCTTGTCAAAATGAATGCTCAGCTCCTTCTGTACACAACACAATACACGATTGTGTGTGATGACCAAATGAGGCAGAAATCCCCAGCAGCTATGCAAACATGTCTGTGCTCCATATGAAATAAACATTTTGTAATTATTCAGCTATGTCAACATGAAATGCCTTTATATGAGCTCAAAGAATTGAATCCACTGTTGACTGGATGTTGGCAACTACAGCTCAGGTTTTTGTAATGCCACTATTGGCCAAACTTTACTGTATGCTGTGAGAAAAAAAAAACTTTTCTCACAAACTTTCCCAAAAATTGTTGTTTATAAGAAACAAATGTAGATGGATGTTGTTGTTAGTGAGTATTCTTCAGGATGGGAAATCAGAATTCATTGTAACGATTTAGGAAAATTGAAGTATAATCAAATGTCATACAGTGAGTACATGGTTTGTTGACATAGCACAATATTTTGCCAAGCCAGGAGTTCAGTGCAAAAAACTCAAAACCTTACATTCATATTTTGTATATAATACATTCCGCTGTTTCTAAATGTCCAATTGAGTCCTAATTTTATTGTCTATCTTGGTTTCTAACATCTTGAAGCCACATGCTCCTAGTCAGTCATACTGCCAGGTGATTTTTTTTCTGTCTCCTTGTCCACTGCACTTATAAAGTCTGTTTTTGTCACAAGGTAACAACATAAGGCTAATAAGGTTTGTTGTCTTCATAATGTCTGCCAAAAGCCAAGTCAGCCCTTTCTTTTGTTAATACTCAAATAATTTCTTCACTCAAAGTCTTGGGTTGAATTCTGAAAAAAGACAAAGTCTTACTGGAGTTTGTCAAAAGAGATCAGTAGGAATTTATTATCTGCTTTAAATACACTTACAGCACTTTTTTTTTCTGCCATTGCTCCACTGATCAGTCACTGGAACTTATCTCAAACTGAACTTGAAATGAAGGTCCTCCAATACAGAAACGTTTCTGAGACAGCATGATTATGAGGCATGAACATGTTGTGCTGGAGTTGGGCTCATGTCATGTGTAGCTCTTACAGTAGCTGAACCAGTGCCTGCTTTGCATGAGGCGATATGTAAGGTTAGATTGAACGAAAAACAGAGGTAGAAGCCATCTCTTGAAAAAAAGAGGACATCAAATCTGCAATTACTCCAAAAACATTGAAAACAGCCCGAAGGTTAAATACATGGAAGAATGAAAATGACATTATAAAGCCTTTTGCCTCTTGCTACACTAGCAGATTGTTAAATCTGGTTCTGAATGATGAGAGTAAAGAAAGAAGGTGCAGAGGATGAGTTAAACACATGCAACCTGAAAACACCTCATCATGCCAGTGACAACCTTGATGTGTGAATCATGGAAATACAATGCACAGAGCAAAGGGTTTGGAAATAAATAGTGCACTGGTTGCTAAATCTGTGTACATTCATCAGGGCTCATGCATTCAGGCTTCTGCTTCCCACTTGTCTGACTCGTGCGTTACATTTGTCCAAGCTGTGCCGTTTTCCTTCTATGACAATGTTGGGCATGCTATTTTTGTTGTGCTGAGATGAACAACTTCACAGTAAAATTCATTTAAGACAATGTCTGATCTAGCTGACTTTAGGAAGCACTTTTTTTCAAAGACACAGAGGTGATCAGCAAACTGAGCCGTCCCTGAAAAACAAAGGGTGTGTGCTGTTGTGTACAACTACACACGAAAGAGTGCCGAGCTGCTGGAGAGGCAGGCATATAGATTGCTTCACAGGTTTTCATCCAGTTGCTGTTTTGAATTTTGAATGACCTACAATTTGACAAAAAAAAAAGAAAAAAAAAAGCTAAAAACGCAGCATAGTGTGAGCTGCACTCAATTTCCTACTGTTGAAATGGGGCAGCAAGTCTTCTGTTCATATAAATAATACTCAAACACAAATGCCTCCTTCTCACTCACAACAGAACTGTCACAAGAGATTCTAAAAACCTAGGAGACACATACAGTACATAATGTTGTCTGCATACATACAAATATACATATATGCAAATACACAAAACAATAACCTCTCCATGTGGAATAATGGCATTTCTGGAAATTTGAAATCATAATTTCATATAAAAATATATAAAAAATAAAAGTGAAATCAAAAGATGTGTCACCTAAATTGGTGAGGAAAAAAAACAATCTCCATTGCTCTTACACTGTGTGATGCATCAGCAATTAAATGAATCAGTGTCTTTGAGAACACACACAGTCTGTCTGTCCATGGGATTCACATACGTCCACATACACGCCCAGTGGCCATTTTTAAAAGAAGCAGCCACCAGATGAGTTTAATACTGGAGTGTAAAAATGTCCACAGACGCAAAGAGAGGAACAAGGTCCTTGACTCTCTGGCCAGCCAGCGAGGTAACATGAAAACTACACATTTATCTATGTACACACTAAGGGATCTCTGACTGCAGGGCACGGTGAATGCACATTCCCATGAAGAGGTCAGTTTTCCTCTTAACCCTAATCAGTTCATTGAGACCTGCGTCACTGTGGAAGAGTGGGCTGGTCCTGTCAACCTAGGCACATGTTCCACCTTGTTTGTGTAACACTGCTGACCAACGGAAGTGCTTCAAAGAATGCACATATTCCAACAGAAGAAGGTAGAGTACGTTTTTGTGGCAGTGCTCATTGTCCGGAATTCCTGTGGTCAAACGCTTGAACACTGGATTTGTAAAACCTATATTCTTACAATGAAAGCAATGATTTCTGAGAATGACAGTACAACTGACATCTCCACTTGCTTTCTTAAATTCCATGAAAAAGAACAATCAGTAGAATGCTCTATCATGCCATGTTTAGGTGGTCTGTTTTAAAGTTCTTCCTTTAATAGTTTTCTAATGTTTCCATCATATTCTCATCTCATGATCTGGACTCTGATCCAATGAGGGCTCTCTGGTGCTGATCATGGATGCCGAGGGCCCTTGGTTGACTCCAAAGGGAGAAACAGCTGGAGAACGAGCAGCCAGAGGGGAAAGAGAGGGGGAGAAGCTGGGGGACATTGCTGCCGAAGAAATGGATCCCTCGTGACTGATAGGAGACCTACGGAGTGAGGCCAAGTGGGGGAATGTCCGTCCGATTACAGGGACCTTGGGTGGAACTGACATGGCACCTGGGTGGGCTACTGATGTGATGAGAGGTGGAGGATCGATTCTAGGCTTAGGATCCATTTTGGGCTTTGGCTGAAAGGGCTGGCGAGGGTTCTGGCTCTGCTGTGCAGTTTCGTCTTTCAGTCTGGCGATCTCCGTGAAGACATTGGCCAGAGGCTGGAACTGTGGGCACCAGTTGAGCAAGTAATCCCAGTTATAGCTTCCACGGAGCTCCTCATCACTGGCAACGATTGCTGTGAGGGATCCATCCACTGAAGGTTTACCATCCTCAGGGAATGCATAATCTTTAGGCAGGGAAATGTTAAGGCCTCGGCCTACTCCAAGGTACCCACCTCCCTCATCCCTATAGACTGGGAGTTGGCCAGAGAGTAAGGTCCCACTGAGACTGCCTCCCAGTTTCTTTCCTTTGAACCAGGTGCTGCCCTCCAAAGCTGCAGGTTCACAGGAGATATCTGAGAGCTGGTCGGCATCCTGCTGAATTCCAGAGTCTGGTCCTCTGGCTGAGATGTGTTCCTGCATGGATGAGGTGATGGAAGCGACACGGGGGTACTCGTTTATCATCCTGATCTCATCATCTTCCGCTGCCTCAGCTGATCCTCTTCCGCTGGAGTGAGAGGGATCCAAAGAGCCTCCTCTAGTGTAGGGACCACCACCTGCCCCACTCTGATCTCCTGCATAGCCTGGCAAGGCCTGGTGGTAGATCCTCTCTCCTCCAGTTCCTGAGCTGCAATCATCCAGTTTCTGTAGAGCAGTTCCAGAAGCAGCGGATCGGTTGCCTGTATCCTGTCCTTTCTTTCTCCGGCGTGATTTGACCAGGAACACCACTACAGCCATGACCACAAGCAACACAATGAAACCAAGGGATACAGCAATGATGCTAATCAGGAGAATGTTGACATCAGGAGCCAGGCCAAAGTTGGTGTTTGTGACATCAATGGAGACTTGGGCTGTAGAGGTGCGAGACTCATCAAGAGGACTGTGAGCTTTAACATCAAGAGTCATCAACCTGGTTTCCCTTTTGGCGCGGCCGGACCCACTGCTGCTGCTGGTGCCTGAACTGTCCAACTTCAGAAAAATTGCCCCAGTTGTTTTGTTTACATCAAAGTATGGAGAGCTGGTGGGAAGAGAATAGAGGACGATACCATCGACCCCTCCATCCTCATCATTTGCTTGGACTTGGCCAATGCTCTGACCTTTCTTGGCTCCTTCTGGGACTTCAAAGGTGAAATCAGAAGATGTGAATACTGGATCGTACTCATCCTCACCCGTGACAAAGACCTGTACAGTCACAGTGGCTGAGTGATTGCCTGAATCTACCGCGAGTGCTACAAAGTTAAAGGAGTTGACCTTCTCAAAGTCAAAGGGAATTTTGCTTCGGATTTCTCCTGAGTTCTGGTCCACAGTGAAGCTGTCTCTTCCTGCCCTGGGCCGCTCCACCATGTAGTATTTTAGCTGGCCAAAAACTCCTGTGTCATGGTCGATGGCATGGAGAACAGTCACAGCCGAGTTGGCTGGTTGGTTTTCTCTGATACTAGCTGTCAGGACTTCTACAGGGAAGAATGGATGATTGTCATTGATGTCTTTGACCTCAACAACGACTGGAGCAAGGGCAAAGTGTCCCTGTCCATCTGAGGCCTGAATGATGACAATATGCGTGGACTGGTGCTCACGATCAAGTGCTCTCTGAAGCCGCAAGGCTCCGGTCCACTGGTTGATGGTAAACAGGTTGACCTCATCGCCAGAGCTGATAGTGTACTGGACCTCAGCATTGGGAGCTGAGTCTGGGTCTGACGGAGAGAAAACAGAGCACAATGAATTAATTGACAGAAAAAGTGAGAAATTATCATGGAGAAATACTGAGAAAATTCCATTTTCTAGACAACAAGAGACAACTTTTGCCCACCAGTTGCAGTCAGCCGTATGATTTCAGTCCCAGCAGCAGCTCCCTCACTCAGCGACACGGTATATTCTGCCCTGCTGAACACTGGAGGGTTATCATTTACGTCACCAATGATTATCACCGCGGCAACACTGGAGCTCCTCTGGGGCATGCCACGGTCAGAAACAACCACAGTGAGGTTGTAAAGTGGCTTGGTTTCAAAGTCAAGTCCTTCAGCCAACAGCAGAGTTCCGACGGTTTGAAAGCCCCGCCCTTCCAGGAAGCGCACGCTGCTTTCAATCTGGAAGACATTTCCTACATTTCCACTGGCAATAGCAAAGTCAAAGCCGCAGTTTTCTCGTGAGAGGTCGCTGTCAAAGGCCTCAAACGTCAGTACTGTTGACCCTGGAATAGTGTCCTCAGGAACTGTAGCCCTGCAGACAGAAGAGTATTACATTTGTAAAAACAGCCGATGAGGTTACACCACTGTAAACCCAACATTTAAATGAATGTGGACTGACCTGTACTCCGATTGATGGAACACAGGGGCGTTGTCGTTGACATCAGAGATTTGAAGCTGCACTGTGGTCAGGGACGACAATGGAGGTGAGCCGCCATCACGAGCTTCAATGACAATATTGACTGATGGACGTTCAGGATCAAACTCAGCTCTGTGACTGATGAACAGGGTTCCTGTACATAAAGGACAATGAAAAGGAGTTCAGATATTGTACTTCAACTTCAATTCCAAAATGTAATATCTTAGATGGTAATTTTTAGTGGGCTAAAAAAAGATATCAGGCAGGAAGCCAAAAAGCGTTGCTTACCGTTGTTGGCGTCAATGTAGAAGCCCTCCTGGGTTGATGACATTACTCTGTAAGTGATCTTTCCATTATCTCCAGAGTCCCTGTCAGTTGCTGTTACTGTAACAACTGCACTTCCTGGTGGTGTGTGCTCAGGCAGAGATACCTGGGGAGCAAAGATATAAATAATAACACTTGAGCATCTGGGCAAAAAATTAGGAAATGAAATGAAAGGGGAAAAAAAAGCTTGCATACATACTATAATAAAATGTTCATGTTGAGGACATTTTCTAGGACAGAGAAGTAAATACACTCACCTTTCTAACTTTTCCCCAGTCAATATTAAGTAGTTAACTTTTATCACCCCCACTGCATGCACATGTGAAATGCACATATGTGTTTTTACAGTGTTTCTACATGTATACAAATGGAATTTCCTGCCTCTCAATTAAATAGTCTGCTAAAGATTCAATGCCCTATCAAACTTAGATGTGAAGACACCACAAATTTGAAGATATATATCCACACATATTTATGTACACTGTATGTTTGATGTGCATAAAAACAAATAAATAACAGTCAAAACAGTTATTAGTGGTAAGAATAAATGTCAGATAGATGTCTTTAAAAGGAGGATTTTGCAAGAAACAGACTCATCCAAGCAACTGCATAAAGAAAGTATTAGTTTGGTTCATCCTACCTGGTAGAGATCATGGGTGAATGCAGGGGCATTGTCATTAATATCCTCCACCAATATTGTAATGTTAGCCTCAGTTTGATGCTGGCTGTCTGTGGCTCGGACTGTAACAGTGTACCACGTCTTCTCCTCAAAGTCCAGAGGGGCGGTGAGTGACATGCCTCCACTGTAGCGGTGGATCCCAAACTTTCCTAAAGCCGTCGGGTCCAGCTGTAAGGAGTAGGAGAGGGCAGGACTGGAGTCCACATCATTACCCGTCACAAGCGTGATCTCTGTACCAATCAGTGTATCTGAGAGATAGAGAAAGAAATTGAACAAAAACCTGTTAGTTGCTCATTAACTGCACATCCTTAAATCTGCAGCGTAACAACATTTACTTTGTGAATTTCATATACTTTCCGAAAGTGACCTTATTAAAATATAAGGCAAAAAACCATGAAAATCCTCAAATTCCCTCCATACTTACTCTCTGGAATGCGGATTTCTTGTGGCAAGGGGATAGTGGGACTGTTGTCATTCTGGTCAATAATGATCACTGTTAATGTGGCTGAACCAGCCAATCTTGGACTTCCTCTGTCAGTTGCTGTAACGACCAGCCTGTGCGAGGACAAAACAGGAGTTTTTTCAAAAAGCCTTCTTATGTCTCTGATCAGTATTGTTGATGACGATAGAGAAATCGTGAAAAGAATGTCAAAGCACATCTATGCCCACATACTAGGTTTTACACAGGCTACCTTTGGTTACACATCATAATCTTGTTGTAAAACATACCAACTGTTATGAAAAGTTAGTCAACAGTAGTCGATTAAAAACTCTCTAGAAGTTTGATATCTGTTAGCCAGATGTATCAAAGCTGCAAATCCAGTTTGTAATAGAGCTTATATCTTTAGCAGACTATGTCAACTTCCTCACCAGCTATCTAAATAGAAACTAACAGAGTGAATGTGATTCATGATGTGCTACATCTACTTTTCCCTTATATCTGTTTCCTGTGTGTAAATCTAATGGGTTTTTTATGGACACCCCCATGCAGGAACAGTCATCACAGGTAAAGTGTGTGTCAGTCCTCAGCATGTGCACATAGAATGGTTTATTTAATCACAAGTCTGTTCTCACTTGGTCTGGGTAAATATCTCACGGTCCATGATGGCAGCTGTGGTGATGCTTCCTGTCATCGGGTCAATTTTGAACAGGCCACTCATGACCGATGACTGGATGGAGTAGGTCACCTGGCCATTTTGGCCCTGATCAACATCCTCAGCAACCACCTGGGTAAAGGTGGAGGGTGAAAAAGGTAAAATGAAAATGTATTTATACCCTTGGCTAAATGCCAGGAGAGCAAGATGTTTATTATGCACCTCTTATATTTGGAAGTACCTGTATAATAGGCATTTCATAACCCTGAGCTTCTGTCATGTACGCTACATAATTCTGCAGCTGAAAGCGCGGGAGGTTGTCGTTGACATCCTGCAGGATCAAGTTTATGGCCATGAAAGATGTGGAGGATATGGATTCAGCCTTCACGACTAGACGGAGTCTGGGGGTATCTTCAAAATCCAGACCTTTGGAGCTCTGAACCGAGATTTCACCTGAGGAAAATGGGAATCAAAAAGGTGGTCAGATTTTGATGCTTGTGGACACAAGTTTTTCAATCTGCAGTTGACCAAGAATGCTGGGTGTTTTGCCTGTTGAGGAGCTGATGATGAAGGCCTGCTTTCGGTTCCCACTGAAGAGACTGTAGTTGATGCCGTTATGGGTGCCATCTGGGTGTTGCGCCTGAGCTCGAGCCACAGCTGTGCCTGAGTTTGGGAATAACAGAAAAAATACTCCTAAAGTGTGACAGCAAAGAAATTTCACAAGAATATGAAGGAACAATTAAAAATAACAATCAACAAATTTAAAAAATGGCCAACCTTTTGCAGCATTCTCTTGTATGCTGACATCTCTGGCATTCCTCGAGAAGCGAATGCCGTTGTACTCCACCTCCTTGACATAAATCACCACCACACCCTGTGCAGACTGAGCTGGGCTCCCCTGGTCCATGGCCTCCACAATTAACGTCCTCTGAGCCTGGGTCAGATCTTCCAGTGGCTCAGTGGCCTGGATCTCCCCAGTCAAGGAGTTGATGCTGAAACCCTTCACTGGCATAGCAAAACGGTAAAACACAGAACCGTTGGCTCCAAAGTCCTTGTCTTCTGCTTTCATGGCGGCTAGAACCCGCTGGGAACGCCTGCTGGACACTTCAATGACAAGCGGATCCTGGATGAAGAAAGGAGTGTTGTCGTTGACATCCAGAATGGTGACTGTCACCTAGAAGGAAAAGGTCACATTGTGAATTTCAGCCCTAATGAATAATAAAGGAAGATACAGATTTTCAAAAGTCCAACATGAGATTAAAAAATTCAAGCTCACTTCCAACTGAACCCATCAAACCTCATTTACCTGAGCAGAGACGTTTCTGGGTGCAGCAGGTGAAAGGTCGACAGCAAAAATCTGAAAGCTATATAATGCCCATTTTTCCCGGTCCAGCAGTGCTGCGGTTGTGATCCGACCAGTGTTCTCATCGACAGTAAATGCTCCGTGTGTCTCATGGCTCAAGAAATACAGAACTTTTCCATTCAGGTCTTCATCAGCATCTGTGGCCGACACCTGGGAATAGACAAATATGGTCATATGAATAAATTAGTCACACCGACATATGGACATTTTTGCTATAACAAGTATGACAGTGAGATAACTGATAAATGCATGTGTTCTAATTACTTAATCTTCTTAATTCCCATCCCAGTTTACCTCCAGAACCTGTGTGCCCTCGGCGGCATCCTCTGACACTTCCACAGAGTAGCTGCTTCTGCCGAACACAGGGCTGTTGTCATTGACATCCAGTACTTTGACTTCGACTGTGACAGTAGTGCTGAGAGCAGGGCTGCCTTGGTCTGCAGCCACCACCTCCAGGGTATATTCTGCCGTTTTCTCTCTGTCTAGGCTGCGTGACGTAAACAGGGCTCCTGTGCTGGCCTCAAGCTGGAAGTCACCGTTAGGATCCCCCGCTGAAAGAAAGCAGTTCATGTGGCAGAGGAAAGAAAAATCCTTAAATATTGAAGCGTTTCCAACAGATTTAGTGTTTAAAGAAGGGATGCCAACTCGGCACAAGTCACAAGTTTGAATATTCTCTGGACAGTAATAAGGAATGCTCTGTATTTGAAACACAGTAGAAGAATGTCGGGAGAGCGTCTCGGTTTCAT
Source organism: Remorina albescens (assembly GCA_034769265.1). Lineage (NCBI taxonomy): Eukaryota > Metazoa > Chordata > Actinopteri > Carangiformes > Echeneidae > Remorina > Remorina albescens. The sequence continues at coordinate 4,976,920 of CM068490.1, read as the reverse complement.
CTTTTATATGGCCCAGGTCAATAGTAAGACATCAGTCCCAATGCATTTGCACGTATCTTATTTCTGCACACTTCAGATATCACTACCAAGTGTCAAATGCAATCATTTGTCAAGAATCTATAAACTATAAATGTGACCACGTTCATCCTGAAGAACATCCAAAAATGGGAAAGTTTCGTTTTTTTTCTTTGGCATAACACTGTTATTTCACACAGCAGTCCCACCACAAAACAGCAATTAAAACTAATTGCGGTAAACTAAATCCTTCATTAAATCCATTCGTACAAAATACTTGGGATAGACACTCAACACTGTTTCTCACCAGTAATCCTGTATTCCAGCGCTCCTCCAGGGCCTGAGTCAGGGTCTGTAGCCTTGAGAAAGCAAAGCTCTACAGCGGCCTGGTTCTCTGGCACCTCCAGTCCGTACCACGGCTTCGCGAAAACCGGAGCATTGTCGTTCACATCCTGCACCTCCACGCGAACAACAGCCTTGGCAAAGTTAGGAGGCAGGCCTCCATCTCTGGCATACACTGATAAGAGAAAGTTAAGATGATGAGAATTTTGGACTGCATGCATGTTTAAACTGATGCACTCCAGGTGTTCTGCGGAATTAAATCAGCTTGAGCTCCGTTAGTGGAGAAAAGGTCAAGTAAGACCATGTGAAACAACAGATAGCTTAGCACCAGTGAGGGTGTAGTGATCCTGTTGCTCTTTGTCCAGTTCCTTTGTGGTGGTGATGACTCCTGTCACTGGGTTGATGATAAAGCCTTCCTCTGTCACACCCCCATATGTCACTTGGCCATTGGAACCTGTATTAAAACACACAATATGGAATAAAAATTAAAAAAACTGGGCACTCTGCAAAACAAGCAAAGAAACCACGTGATGAGGAAATGATATGATGAATCCGCAGCTGAATGGAACCGTTAGAAAGCCCTAATAAAATCTCCAGAAACACAAGCCACTGTACAATGACTGCAGCCACACATTTTCATTAGTATGAGGCTGTGGTTCGTTTTAGTCGTGTGGTTTCTCAAACCGTTTATGTCTCTCATTTAGCTCTCTGGCCTTCCTACCAGAGGCTTACGTGCTGTAGATCAGCCATAACTTTTAAGGCATTCTGCCAGCATGGCATTTTGAAACCTTTCTACTATTAATGCTTTGATAACCCGAACTTGTCCTACATCATTCCTTCTGAAATAATCCATAATTCTTTAAGAGACAAGAATGTGTTCATTGAATATACAGACTTCAGTATAGCATGGAATTATGGAAAAAAAACAAAAAAAAAAACAACTGTGCGTGTATTTGATTTTAATGAGCTAAAAGTCTGTTTCAAAGTCTTTGTGTCTCCAGAGTCTTTTTGGGGTCTTGTGGTTCATCCAGTATGCCTCTAACTTTGCTGCTAACTCACTTTACTTATGTTACATATTGAAACAAAACATTAAACCAACCTTGATCCCTGTCGGTGGCACTCACTGTCAGCACCGTTGTTCCCGGTCCTCGGTTTTCCGGCACCTGGGTCTCATACTCTGTTCGCTGAAAAACTGGAGCTTCATCATTCACATCAATCACCTGCACACACAGCATCTGAGAGGTGGATAGTTGAGGTATCCCATGATCCTCTGCTACAATGGTCAAATTGAAGACTTCCTGCTCTTCGCGGTCTAAGGCTTTAAGGATAGAGAGAGAGCCTGGAAAGAGAAAAATATTCCATAAGCAGCAAATAAGAGCTTTCCTTGATTACTTCACTTAAAATATCTATTCTATTCGAAAAATTCTTTTGCCTATTGGTGTCCAAATGTGCTTAGATTGTTTTTATGGACGTGTGATTTTTTTTGTAGTCCTTGAGGATCAGTAAAACAAAAACCTTTACAGCTTTGCTTTATGAGAGTTTCCACAGTAATCAAGACACCACAGTTACTTCATGCCAGCTATTCACTTCTGGCATTTTGACCGTGCATTCGAATGTGAATCGGACTGAATTGCAGCGCTTCATCAGCCAGACGGCAAACTCTATACAGCTGCCAACTAAAATCAACCTGTGGCCTCTCCTAAAATTAAGTTATTTCTTTTTTTCCCAGTTCTCTGTATAATATTACTATCTTTTAGCTTTTAAATCTGTGGAGCATTAGCTGGTGTGTGTATTTTATGTAAATCAAGTCAGTTCACATTGCCTGTGAATCAGACTTCCACCACTCAGATTCTGGCTCCGGTCGCCCTCCTACCTTTTATGTCGACATCCCACACTCTTGTCATCACAATGACTACACAGAGGGTCAGCCAATGTTAGAGGAAAGATGAAATGTGACTGTGTGCATTGTTCACAACAAGTGTACAAGTTTAGCTGGCATGCTGTGCCTGGGAGATGTTTATAATGTATTAATGCCACAGCTTGCCAAACATATGCACCCTGTGCTGAGTGTTCTGTGAGGCTACGGCTCTGATGTTTCTGTGAGGTTCTGCTAGTTCCTGTCTTTAAGCCAAAAACAGACTGCACTATTTCATCCTCCCCTGCAGAAAATTTAGTATCACTGATATCAGTTAAATGATAAAGGTGCTCTCTAAACTAGCTTTCTTCAATATCACATTAAACTTCATTTGTTCAGAGAGCTCTCGATTTCCAAATAAACCTAACATGTCATATTGAATTTCAGAAAAATGTGTATATTAACATGCACTAGATAGTCTTTTATTCAATACAGCACTTCAACTATAAAAAATATGCAATGTTCCCAAACCAATGAACGAAATGTTTTATCTGCCATATAAGAAACGAGGAGACACACAAGAAACATTAGCTTTGAAGTAGTTAATAAAACAGGCAGTAAACCAGCAGTAGTATAAAATAACAGAAATGTAATATTGGCAGAGCATGCGTAAAATTTATAAGCAGCAATCAAGCTAATGATACCCTCTATATTAGCTAGCCAGTTTGGTAAATGTCTTCCCAATTCATTGCTAATCTGCCATTACAGCTAATATTAACCATAAGCCTGAAAACATAAGCACCGCACACTCTGAGAAACAAACCAGAAGTGAAATCAGCCCATGCTAATGCACCAGACACTTGACAGTAATGAAGTAAAGACTTTCTTCCATCTGGAAGCTGCATTAAAGGTCTGCCTTACAGTTCCTAATCCCACCTCAGCCACAGCTGAGCACGCCCACACCACCCAGCTCCAGTGATGGAGAGATTGCACATACGCATATATAAGATATCAAAGGCTGTCCATATCCCCAGCCCAAATAAAGATCTGTTCCCATGAACAAATCCGTCAAGGAAAGAACACTAAAGCATTATTCAAGTGGCATATTGCTAGAAGGCATTGAAAGATCATCTAGTAAAAAAGGGCTATGAGGGTTATGAGTGTTTTAGCAGTTGAGACCCCGTAGACACAGCACTTCGGTGGATAATTACAATCCTCTGGAAAGTTTTATTCATCCAGGGGGCTCCGTTGGGTGGGATGTTTATTATCCATCAATCATGAAATTGCACAGAAAAAAAGTCCTGCAATGTAAAATCATTCAAAAGACAATTGTAACTGCAAGAAATTATGCCATGAATTTAAATCTATTAATCTTGTGATGGAGTGTAAATTGGATATTTGGGGCGAATCATCGGTTTCCGGTTATAAGGTTTTAACATTATTTTCAGATGATGTGTCTCACCCTAAAAAATATGCTTACCAGTGTTGGGGTTCAGACTGACGCGACCAGCACTGTTTCCCGTCTGGATTCTGTATGACACCCGGCCATTTTCACCTTCATCTTCATCCCGAGCCATCACGTACAAAATCACAAACCTGTCAATAAAAACACAAACATGTCGATAAAAACAAATGGGACAACCCTTTGCTAATTTTAAAATTTGTAGGACATGCCACTGACCCCACAGGCTGGTCCTCCATGACGCTGACTGCAGATGGAGAGCTAAAAACCGGAGCGTTGTCATTTTCGTCTGTCACAAACACCCGGGCAGTGACTGAACCCCAGCGCCTCTGAGAGGGATCCACCGCCTGATCTGTGGCCCGCACCACAAGGTAGAGGGAGGGTGTAGACTCACGATCTAACTTTTGGCCAAGGGTCAGGACTCCACTGGAGGGGTCTAGGGTCAGAAGGTCAGGCGTGTCGGGCCAACAGTGCTCGATTGAGTAGCTTAGCTCGCTGTTGGGTCCACTACCATCCTATTTATATATATAAAAAAAAATAAAATAATAACCATTAGCTGCAGCTCCATTGTGTTCTGATATATGATATTTGGTTGAAATTATATCCATTACAACAACAAAGCTGCAATGGAGAAGTATCACTCAGTGGTAAACATTATAACGTCTTCTGTAGCAAGTAAATAGTTTTCCCCACCTGATCCAAAGCCTGGAAGGTGTATATGGAAGCTCCTGGCTCTATGTTCTCTGGGACCACAATGGTGACAGGGTCTTCTGTGAACTGGGGGGTGTGATCATTGCTATCCTGCACGTTAATATCCAGCTGCACCAAGTGGCTACTGGGAAATGCCTGGGTGAAGTCAGACACCTCAATGTGCAGAGTGTACTTGGACCCCTTCTCATAGTCCAGCTCACGCACCAGGTACACATCGCCCTTTAGCCGGTCCACCATGAAAGTGCCCTCCCGGTCTGTGCCCCCTACTACCAAGTAGGTCACTTGGCCTTCCAGTATAGCAGAGTCATGCTTGTCATGGGAGCGGACATTGCCAATGATGGAGCCGGGGGCAATCCCTTCAACTGTGTTCAGGGTCATCAAGAGCACATTGGGCTTGGGGCTGGACTTGGAGGAGCTGATTACCTGATGGGAAAGACAGCAAGGTCAGAATTTTTCTATTCAGTGAGGAAATAAAGAGCCGTTGACATTCTTGCCTTTAATCATCCTTGTATCCCAAAAGAGAGTGAAAGAATTCAGTGAAAACATTTCCATCATTTTCAGTCTATATGTTTATACATATATATAAAAACTGTAACTAAGAGAGAAAAATGTCAAGGCGATTGTTGTGCTGTGCATGTTAGTGGATCTTATTTCCTTCTATTCTGGAGACAATTCAGCTATATGGCTCTCACATGAGCCCATCCCTAAACAAAGCCTTGGCCTGTAGTCTGTGTCTGTTTGGTTGTTATTACTGTAATAACCCTCACAGACATTTTCATTGTCAATGAAGGCATTATGTTCCATCTTTCCAGTAAATATCTTGACACCGCGGCATTCTGGCATCAAGATGAGAGTCAGGATTTGTGATCTGTGTCAAAATAGGACGGGTGTGATGGGAGGAAAAACAGCAAATATTCCAGTTGAAATAATGGAGGCCAAAAAGTGCAGCCTCCATATGCAGCAACGCGGTAAGAGAGGAAGCAAATACGTGCCAGGGGCTTTCGCCACTTTGAGCAAGTTGCAGGGTTCAGTATTGCTCTGGGACAGATCAAAGAACTCTGGAGACAGCAAACATAAGCAGATTCGGTCTGGTTTCATCATCAAAACAGAAATCAATACACACACCACACTTTGCTTTCGTTACCAAGACTCTTGCAATGAATTGCATCTTTCTGGTGTCTGAGTCAAGCATGAACAGCATGAAACCTAGAAGAAGAGAATCATTAAGCCTCATGTCCTGACTAAACAGAAACTGTTTGCAGACATTTGCAGCACAACTATGCTACATACCATATTCTTTTAACCAAAAAGATGGAAAACCTAAACTTTTTTTATTTTATATGTTATTGTTTTGATGGATCGAGCCAGTGACAATCCACAACAAAACAAAAGGAGCAGGAGTTTGAAATTTAAGTGAAATTCAGCATGAATTGACCGCATTTGTTTGAAGTCTGTTTTGTGTTTAGACTGCAGGTGTTTCTTGAATTATCATTCTTATTTGGTCCAATACATTTTATTTTATGTTTTGACAGAGCCAGAAACTGTACTGTGCTGTACTACCTGTACTTTCCCCCTTAGCCTTCCCCAAAGCTTTTTACTTACCAGCTAGCATAAGCACTAAAGTACTTGTGTACAACACTTTCCCCGTGTCTGATTTCACCCACAGCTATTTGAAATGTTATCTCAAAATCATTATGTGGGAATGTTACCTCATGAGAGCATTTGAATGTGCCGTTACGGCGAGCATTTCTTTGTGCGTGCATGTATCGCTGCACGCTACCGTATAGTGGTGTATTCCCTTTCTCTTTGTGTGATTTGATGCAGCTGGCTCTCATCAAATCTCATCTGGGAGCATTTGATTCCAAGGTGCCTGTTTCCCCTCTGTCTAATCTCAGTGTCGCACAGGCAGGGTGCAAGCAACATCTAAGGCGAGTTCTCCTGCGGTAATTAGCATCCTTTTCCTCTCTGAAATCTCAGCGCTCAAAGCTCCATCGTCAAAGCGAACCACCACCCTTCTCTGGCTACATGCCGCCATGGCAGACCCGTTTTCTTTCCTGATGTTGAATTCCTGATATTGTATGTTGTTACGCAGGATTGACCCTCCTACAGAAAGTTCAGAATAATAAATCAGTCAAGACCAGCTTCCTCCTGCAGCTTGGGGCTTCTCACCTTGGGTTTTGGTTACCCTACTAACCTCTGGAGCAGGAAACACACACTAGATTGGATAGATGACTTTTGTTTGTGCAGGCCCAGGATCGGTTTCTCTCCTTCTCATATTTACTTCTTCTTCAATTCCTTTGACAGTTATACTGTTCACTTTGTGCACAGTTTGAGGAAATGACTCGCAGCAAGGAATGTAAAAAGACTGAGGTAATGTGAATATGTGACAGTTCTAGGCTTGGTTGCCAAATTGGCCAGTTGTTTAAAGCTGCATAATGACATGAAAGCGTTTCTCAGAGGCACCAAATTTGTTGTGTGCTGTTTGCGCATGCAGCTGTAGGTTGGGAAATGCACAGATTATGTTTACCTGTATGCGTAGCTGGCAGGTGGAGCTGAGGCCTGGCGTGCCGTGGTCAGCAGCGGTCACAGTGAAGGCATATTCGGCTCGCTCTGACCATCTCAGAGGGGAAGCCGTTCTCAGCTCGCCACTGTTCGGGTTGAGGGAGAAACGCTCTGCTCGGGAGCCTTCAGAGGATGCAATAAAAGTGGACGTCAGCTCAAAGTAAGAGGAATAATGATGAAATACCATATAGCCGTAGTTTACTAATTGTATAAAGTCATGGCTGAGAGAGGTGATTACAATGTAGAAACACTCACCCGATAAAGAGTAGTACACTGTCCCATTCTCCCCCTCGTCTGGGTCTTTAGCCATCAACGTCCCTATGACTGTCCCAGAAGGTAGACCCTCCGTCACCTACAAGTGAGAAGCATTTTACTCATATTAATGTCTTTTTCAAAAATTTTCTATATTTAACATCTTTCTATTGTTCCTATCTTTTTCTCTCTAGCTCTATGTCTGTTGTTGTGAAGAGAAGCAGAGAATTGTTGCTCATGCATCACGGGATAAGAGTTTGATTAGAGAGCTGATATATAAAGGTGCTCCAATGTGCACAGAGCTGAAGCTGGAAGCTGCTGCAGCCTTTATTATTATATAATATTCATCTCCCAAAGTAGCTGGATTTCTTTCTGTCCTCGTCCGATTTATCTAATGTCATTCTCACCTGAAGGAGCAGCTCTCTGTCTGGACTGGCGTGAGTGAATCTGGGCGCGTGGTCATTTTCATCCAGCACGGTGATGTGAGCGGTTCCAGTGGCGCTGCGCGGTGGCGTGCCCCCATCCTGTACGGCTACAACAAGCTGGTAACTGGACTGCTGCTCTCGGTCCAGAGCGAGGCGAGTGCTGATCTCACCTGAGGAAAAAGGAGAACACCAATTGAGCCTTCAGTTTCATTACCTGCAACAGTTAGATATCAATTATCATGTTAATTGAATTGCCAAAAAGCCAAATCGTTCATTCATTAAAATAAATCAAGCTGGTGTCTAGAGTTCATTTAACTATATTAATTCCATTTAATCCACAAAAGTCAAGGTGTTTGTCTTCACCTGTTTGGGAGTTGATCTGAAAGTGTCTGTCAGGGTGCAGCAGCCTGTAGGTGAGGCGAGCATTTAGTCCTGCGTCTCTGTCCGTGGCAGACACCCTGCCAAAGCCTGTACCTGCTAGCAGATTCTCTTTGACAGCCAGAAACACCCTCTCCTGGCTCAGTCTGGGCGAATTGTCATTTTCATCCGTCACTGTCACTCTGACTGTGGCACTGCCGGTCCTGCCTGCCCCTCCCGGGCCTGAGGTGGCCAGGACGGTCAACAAGTACATATCTTTGACCTCTCGGTCCAGAGAGCTACGCACAAACAGCCAACCACTATCTGGCATGATGCCAAATCCAGCAGCATCACCATCAGGCCTCAGGCGGTAGGAAATAGAGGACGATGAGGAGCTTCCGCCATTCCCGGAGGTCTCTCTGTTTAGTGCCCGAACCTGCAGGAAATGCGTGTTGAGAGGTGTGTTTTCCCGTAGCTCCACACGGTAAGTGAGGGTGTCAAAGTTGGGGCCTTGTGCGTCCTGCGCTTGGATGTGGACCACAAGAGTGAAGGTGGAGCTAAGCTGAGGTGCCCCGCCATCCTTAGCAACCACCTGAAGGTCATACCGTGGGACATTTTCGTATGACAGGCTCCCAATCAGACGTACCTCCCCGCTTCCCCGGTCAACGCCAAACGTCCTCTGGCCACTGCTGCCTGCTGCTCCAGCAGACACCAGATCAAAGTTGAGCTGGCCATTATGACCAGAATCCTTGTCACTGGCCTGAATGCGATAGATAACAGTCCCCATTTTGGTGATCTCAGGTAAGAGGAGGGACTCTGATGAGGAGGGGAGGAAGGTGGGGGCATTGTCATTGATGTCTGAAATAGTTATGTGTACCCGGCTGGTTCCGTAAGCTGGAGGAGAGCCACAGCGTGCCTGGATCTCCAGGTGAAGACTTGTGCAGGTCTCATGGTCCAAAGGAAGGGCTGTGCGAATGGTGCCAGAAGCACTGTCTACTGTGAAGTAGCCATCAGGGTCCCCAGAGGAGATGGAATAGAAGATATCTTTGGAGGCACCTAAAAAAAGGATGTCACAGTTTGATTGTTATTGAAGTATTGAATACTTGAAGTATATATGAAAATCAGAAAGAAAGAAAAGCAGCAAATAGTTACATTTGAGAGGGTGGACATATTTAATCTTTATTTATGCCAAACGATGGCTAAAAAAGTTTCAAAACTGTTAATGTAAAAGAAAATTTAAAAGGTTTCACCACAAAACTGGATTAAAAAAAAAGGCATAAGAGTTGGTTTATGTCCCTTTATACTTTTTGCAAGTGAATGCACATAAAAAAAAAAGAAGAAATCATGTTATATTTCCAACCCACTTTTAGAAGTGTGTATTTATTTCAGCTCATATCTCATGTAAGTGTTAATGAAGAACTCAAAGTGGGGGAGTGTCTGGGTTCGCTGACACCTCTTACAGCTACGCAGGCAGAGATAAGTATGCTTATGTCCACTACACTAATGAAAACATTTCATTCAGACTCCCACTCAGACTTATAGCCCCATCTCAAACCCTTTCTCCATCATTAACGGTGAGAGAATATAAAGGTCTAGCCACAATAAAAAATAATCCCCTGTAAAGCACAGGCTTTGTGATGGATGGGATTTCTTAATGGAGAGTATGCTCTTGTTGCTGGAGCTAGAGGTCAGGTATGAAGCACTCTCCAGTCCATTAGTGTATTTCTGTCCTGGTACTTGTCAGCAAGATGGAAATCACATAAAACAGGTTCTCAGATAGCGACGTGAAGTCAATTGATAAAAATCAAGTCTGCAATGAGTAAAGGTGGAACCGGTACAGATATACAGTTAGAGAGAAAAATAGTTCATCAGAGGACTGAATAAGTGTACACCCGTCCTTACCTGTCTTGGCAGTAGCACGGACCACGCCCACCGCTGTCCCCCTCAGAACGTCCTCGGTCACAGTGAAGAAATACTGTGCCTGTTCAAAAACAGGAGACGCCACTGAGCCCCCCACCACGCTCACATTCACCCTGGCATTGACCGGCGCCGTCAGACCGCCACCATCCTCAGCTGATATCACCATGGAGATCACCGTGTTGGCTTTGCCGTGCAGCGAGCGAGAGAGAGAAATTACGCCTACAGAAAAAGAAAGACGTATGCGATTATTATTTTTTTAACACTCCAGATCAGCTGACCAGAGCAATGACTACAAGTACTACTGCAAAAAAAAAAAAAATTAGATACTGAGCCCAAGAAAAGACTCCACAAACAAAATATCTTCTTAATTTTTGTAATACTCTGTTCATTGATATGAAAAAGTTAGGCTTATCAGGATGCATCTTTAGGCTTTAGCTTTGGTCCTAACTATGTGGTATGACATATCTAACTAACTTGTGTTTTATACCAGAGTGCATGTGATGTGTTGGATGTGTGTATGGACATCTGTATATGTGATTCTTTTGTATTTTGACGCTCTTTACCTTTTATTGTCCCTATTTACCTGCCCAGGGACTACGGATGGAAAGTAGCTAGTAAACTAAATCCGGTACAAAGCATCTTTTTTCTCATCTTGAGACTAACGCTGTTTTGTAAATTGTCTCCGATCCGGTTTACAGATAAACTTAATAAACTAAAAAACTAAACTCAAGTGCAATTGGTGCAATTCTGTGGATTTTTTTTCCACACAAAAAACAAACAAACAAAAAAAACCCCCAACCAACACATTTCAACGTTTTAATCCCTTTTCTGTGTGAAAGTAAGATTGTAGTGTCATATTGCAGTGTTAACATAATATCAACCAAAGGCGTTTTGGCTTTGGAGGGCTGATTAGCTCATCAATAACTGCTAGATGTGTGTGGCACAGGCTTTTACATGCTATATAACACACACACACACACACAAACCTGTGTCTTTGTTGAGGGTAAAGAACGTGGAGCCTCCTCCAGGTACTGTGCGGTAGGTCACCCTGCCGTTTTCCCCAGAATCGGGGTCATTGGCTGTTACCTTGACAACGGAGGTCCCCGGAGCACTATGGGTACTGAGACTGACCGTGTAGAGGACGGGATAGAAGGTGGGCCTGTTGTCATTGATGTCCACCACTGAGACGTACACACGGGCTTCTGAGCTCAGACCACCCTGAAAATAAATTAACAGATAAATAAAATTTCCATTTATTATTATGGTCATGAAGGTCACAACAGCTGAACAAGGCTGAAATTGTGGACTTTACCAACTTCTGCTAAAATAAAAGGAGGCTAAATCGTTAAAATTGATATTTAATTTAATTAACATCCTTCCTCACTTCCCACACAGTATAGCTCTAAAGACAACACTGAATTTGTTTTCAATCCCTCGGTGACAATGACAGTGTGTCCAGGACTTTCAAGTTCTTAAACCATGACAATAGCTTTCTATCACGCCGTAAAAACGCAACAGCTGTAACAGAAGACTGAAAGATGAGTTCTCTGTTGAGGAACCATGAAATATGTAGCAGGCCAACCACTGCATGCATTTGTCAGCGAGAGAGTGGAAGAGTCTGCATCCATTACAGTGCATCTGTGGGCTTCAGTTTTACAAGACCATTAAAAACAGGGACAGTTGAGACGAAGGGAACAGACAGCAGCTGGCTCAAGTGAAGGAATGTGCTGGGGCTGTGAGGGAAGATGCATAGTGGGAGTCGGATGTTAAATTATGGACCTGAATTCAATCTCTACCTGAACTGGGCTGAATAAGGAAAATGAGCGTTACATGTAGAACTCTGACTCTGTATGGACTTTTTTAAGAGAATAAGTGCTTCACTGAATTTGCAAAGTGCATCTACAGTATGGTGATTAATTGATGCTTTAAATGTACATGTGTCATTTAGATGAACCTAATGTAAATATGACAAGGAATCCTATTTAACTTAAATTATATCATCCTAAAATAAAAGATCATTTTAAAAGACAATCTATATAGATCTGTTTCAGTGCTTCTTTATTTTTTTCCATCCTGCTCTGATTGCTTTGCCATGCTGGAGCATGTGTCTTTGATTTTTTTTTTTTTTTTTTTTTTGTTGTTTTAGACTCAATGTCATCAGACAGATACATGCTGCCTTCTTCAAAAATATCCTGAAAGTTTCTTTGATCAGATTTATTTTCCTGCAGTCGTACATATCTTTAATTTGTTTTACAGCCTGAGGCTTTGGCCAGAGAGACAATTACATGCTCAATGTCGGCAACGTGTTTGACCAAGAAGCAACAAAAATCAACTAATCCTTTGACTTGAGTCTTCTTTGACATTTTGGCCAAATTCACTTCTAAATAAGTAGTAAAGTTATGTTAAATAAATTGCGGTATGATTTTTTTGGGTGGTGCAATTATTCACTTTGTTATAAAACTACTACAAGCAGCTCGTTAGCTTAGCATAGCACGAAGACTGACAAGACTAACACAATTTATGTACACAGTATACTTTGCTAAAAAAAATTTGTTATTTCCCCTTGCTTAAAGTATTTGTGCTAAGCTCGTCTCCCGTCTATAGCTTCATGGTTGTCATACAAACAGACAAAGGATTGTTGTTCCTTTTATCCAACTTTTTGGAAAGAAAGCAAATCATATTTCTCAAAAAACACAAACTGCTCTTTCTATTCTAAGATTTATTTAAATGTATTCCCTATAGTTTTGAGTAAAAGTGCACTTACCCCATCTGTTGCAGTGACTGTCAAGTCAAACTTGTCCAATCCCTCATCCCGGTCTAGAGCTGTACTGGTGCAGAGCTGGCCCGTCTCTTTGTCTAGGGTGAAGTGTGCTGGCAACGCACTTCCGGACCCCGAGCCCAGGGTGTAGGATATTGCACCAAAGGAACCGCGATCTTCATCTGTAGCTGACACCTGAAGGGGAAGAAACATGAGGTAAGTGGATGGTCCAAGGTATCAAACGGCATGTGAGACATAAGGATTGTATAAACACACCGAGCCGGTTACAAAAGCTGCGTGACAGAAAAAACTACACCTGTCATGATGGTTATTTACGAGCTAAGGGCCTTTCTGTTGTCACAACAATGTCCCATAATACAGTCACTTCACAAGACCATATATCTGCACTTGTCTAAATATCACACTCCATAGCACCACTTGTTATGAGTTCCAGAGAAGAATAAAAAGAAAAAAAGAAAATAGAAGAGCATCTGTGAGAGCAATTGACTCTTTAAGATCAGAAGAGGTGTATAAAAACGAATAGATGGTATGTTTAGAAAAACTGGCAAAGGAGGAGGTGGTACAGAGACAAGAGTGTTGACAGAGGTTGTGTTTGGTTCAAAGGTCAACAGAAGCACATTAATAAATGATGGAGGGTTAAGTGACAAAATGAGATTCAAATGAAATGCAGACCTGTGTTAGAATGTGAGAGCCATACGCCTCCATTTTTCCTCATACTCCAGACTTCAAACACAAAAACACACCAGACCCATATCATCCAATCTACCTAACATCTTTTCTGCCGCACACACAAAAAAATACACACACGCAAATATACGTTGTATGATTGCATTGTAAAATGTCCTTGTAAAACACAAAAGGGAAATTTCCTCTGCCCGTGACTGAAGTTTTACACCGGTCCATAACATTGTTTGGTGGCGTTTACGGTGCTGTTTTTGAGTAGCAGTCTAATACCTCGGATCCTAAAGCCTTGAAGGCGAGCCAAGGTCCAGGAGGCCTTGTGATATCACCCCTTCTTGTCTGTCATACAGTCTTTTCCCATAAATACACCGTAAGATCTCTGAATTGTTTGATTTCAGCGCGATAGAAAAACATTTTGTCCAAGTGAAAACTTACAGGCGAACAAAGATGTTTGTTCTGTGTCCAAATGAAAAAATGTGTGATAAGAGTAAGCTTTAGAGAAAGAGATGAGCGAGACTGTATGTATGGATGTATATTGCTATTACCAAAAAGTTTACTTCTTTAACAGCAGCCCCAATAATCTGTTAAAGTTCAGAGTCTTCAAAATCCACTGGTGTTGTCACACAATCATTAAATCATCAACTTCTCAAAAAGGGGTCATCGTGCATCTGAATCTTAGATCTGAACTCGGCCTGGCCCTGAACCCTGTAGAGCAGAAGACCACCATAGCAGACATCCGGCAACAACCTTCTTTCCGTCCCGCCAACATATGTCTTCACCATTACACTTATTGTACCTAGTGGTCATAGACAGACAGACAAAAACACCACCACCTTCATACTGTTAGTCCTATAGGACATTAAAACATGGTGATTATTAGAGCAGCACAGTCTGGGTTTCTAGCCACAGCAAAACCAGGACTTGGCAGTTGTGGCTATAGAGGGGGCCGAACTGCACCTCGGTCTTTGGTCAGTGTCAGCTGGGGGTTTTAGATCATTGCTGGGACTTTCTATAGAGCACAGTGTTGAGACGGACTCTATCTCTGGGATCTGGGATCATGTCTGGGAGTTCCTCATATCTTTCTGGCTGTCTGGAATGGATTAGCCACCTGTGGTGATGAGAGCTGGATGAACACATACATGCTTTTTCACACGTGCACAGAGACTCAGATGTAGGATGATCCCATTCTTTTCACTTAATCTAATTTAGGCAACTTAAACACCCATGACCCCCCACCTGGTCATGGGGTGATTTCATCGATGCAAAAGTCAGTAGATCACTAACAAAGGCCAGGAAAAGTTTGTTATTCAATGTATAAGGAAGCAAAGAGGACACGACAACATTTGTAAGGTTCACTGTGTGTGAAATCCAGGAGTTGAGTTCAGTGTACATGAGAACAGGCATTTTTGAATGTCGGTTTTGACCTGGAAATGACTTGCATAGGGGCTGGGAACAAGAAGAAGTGCAAACATCAATTTTCCATGCGCTCTAAAATTCAAAAACGTAAAACAATATGGGTTTCATTCTGGAAAAAAATATACAATATAAACACAAGTGGAGTCCACGGTAAGAAAACGTACATTTGGAAACATTGAAAGCTACAAAATAAAAGATCTAGTGATTTGGGCTACAAAACAAAGTCCAGGATTTATGTGGTTCCAGAAAAAAAAAAAAAAAAAAATTAATGAAAATACATGAGTGACAAAACAGACAGAGACAAAACTCCATGGATAAAATACATGACAGTTTTGTCAAAGCACAGCAGTCTGACATGTGTAGCAGGAGAAAATCACATCAAACCTCCTGCAGACAGGAGCTTGTAGGGATCAACTCTGTCATCATTACATTTCCCACCTGTCATACCATCTGACAGGATAGCACCAATGTTCAGTTTCCAATACTCAGGCCAGCCGGTTGGATCAAACCAGTTTGATACCAAAAGCTCCTCTTGCAATTTGTTGCCCTTTTTTTTTTGCCACTTTCAGCAACAATAAAACAAAAAGTAGAACAGTTTTGGACCGAGCAAGGTAATCTAGCAAACACACGACTCTCAATGTGTCTTCTTAAATCAAGAGATCTGGTGGAGGATTTTTTGCCAGGGAGAAATACCTCCCACTGTGGATCCTGTTCTGTCATCCACAGTGAGCCAGCCAACTTCAGCTTTACACACCGATCCCTCATCGTAGATCTCCAGAGGTACGCCCGCTGTGATAAATACTTCATAGCTTCACAAACACACAGCAGCCCATATCTGTCTAAAAGTCTAAAACTCGCTTGCTCTTACAAGCTTGCATTGTACTTGTCTCAGTGTGGTAATAACACCATATGGCTCTTCCGTGTTTACACTGATTTTTGTGTGAGTGTGTATTGTCGGTGGCAGGGCGCTTGAGTTTGTTCTTTAGCTGAAAGGTCAAAAGTTTGGTCCCCATTTGTTTGTAACGCTTAAAGAGCAAGACACCAAATCGCTGACGTGCCTCATTAACCGCTGTAAGTTGTCTTGGATGACGCAGCATTTATAGATATGAGCTTCCGAAGATAAAAAGAAATTCTTATCCTTTTGTGGTCAATATTATATTAAAGTACCATAATGGTGGTTTTGCTCGTTGATTCCCATGTATTATTGGAGTGAACTGAGACTAATGGCTGTCTGGTAGGTGGCAAATGTAGCAATACAATTTATAGTTAATGGGCTAAAACTTGCAAAACCACCAATGTGGTTCATTTGTGTGTGTGCACTGATATCTCACTTGACGCCACTGAATTTAGAAGTGTGTGGAGCAGAACAAGGTAACAGAGTCATTAAGAATACCAAACGATTGGTTCATTTTTCACCAGCCCAATCCGTTGTAGCTATGAAAAGTGAGACCACATCTAAACCAGGATACAAACTATGTGGGCAGTTGTGTTGAAAGGGCCATCAACTCATTTATATAGCTTAAGTATGATATAAGATGTTTTTTTTGCCACGCAGATCTGTCAGGCACATGGCACCAAAGTGTCCTTGCATATTAATGACAAATGCTTTAAAAGTGGATGGTTAGGTCGTGATTGTCGCTTAACAAATTGTTGCACTTACAAGACAAGGAGTTAAAATGCCCCCTGTAAGCAGCGTTACAGGTTTAGGGCAGATTCAAGACTTCTGTGAGTGCCTATCTGAAAGTGGTAAGACCACCTGGGGCTAGTGGACTACCATCGCTTTCCCCCTCAGGAGAAAGCTCTTAGCAAATATAGGAATTAAGTTTGATGACTGATTAGTAAACTGCTGTTTATGTAAATGCTGGCTGTGTAGCAACAGCAAAAATTACAAATGGTTCCTTTAAAGTTGATTATAATTATTAATATCCAGTATCAGGCACCAGCTGGGCAGTTTGCTTTTCAAACTTGCTTTCTGAGCATTTATCAGTTGAAAAATCACCAGAACACCAGTCAACTTTGAAACCTACTGCTTCAGTTAAGCATCTGCCAACCACATGAACTTGTAGTACACGAAACATAAATTCAGCAATTCTTCTAAAGATTTTCATACAGTACCATGATTTACAGACAGTGCAGCTCATTGACCAACTGCCATATATCAGCGAAAAGACATAGTTTAAGTCCTACACAGTACACGTCAGCCCGGTAAGGACTATGTGAAAAACAGTCAGGAAGAGCGTGCAGAGTATCGGATTCAGCCAGGACCCAGGCCTGCAGTTTCTTGCCCATAGAGAGCCATTCATCCCCGGCCGGGACAGAGGAGGAGCAATCACTCACTGGAGCATTAGCAAAGATCCAGACCTCATCACTCATTTGCCTCACACACGCCCTTTCTCTTTATGCGTCTTTGTCTTTCTACCTTTCCACTTAGCCTCTCGCTGTTGGGAGCTCCTGCTGTCTCTCCCGGTCGCTTTCAGATAGACCGTACAGGAGGATCTACTTAGGTCTTCAGACACACACCCAACCTTCTCCTATCTGTAACTCAACACATCACCCACACTCATCTGTCAGTGGTATTCAATGCTGCACAGGGCGAGTGGTCTCCTGTCTGTGATATGGTCCAGATCAAGTAGGTATGTGTAACTGTCCAATACCAGCAGGCCAGCAGTTCTTACATCACCAACATCAGCTAGTCGGTTTTCACTAAACTAGCCCGTGTTTGTTCTCTTTTCTCCTTGTTTACTTTATTACCCCATTCCTTTTCCATTTCCTCCTTATTTTTACAATGCTCGTGGTTTTATCCCTTTTTGTGTGCTGCATCTCCGCTCCCTT
Source organism: Remorina albescens (assembly GCA_034769265.1). NCBI lineage: Eukaryota > Metazoa > Chordata > Actinopteri > Carangiformes > Echeneidae > Remorina > Remorina albescens. Next base: position 4,959,311 of record CM068490.1, on the reverse strand, counting down.
TTCCCTCCCCTCTATTCTCATTTTCTCCAGATGTGGGCGCTGTTCCAGATGGGCCCAGTTGCCCTCTGCAGTTTGTCTCTGTAAAACATCAGTTAGTGTCAGAGGGAGATTGCGCAGAGATTCTCCGATGCAGCTGCGGTTCTGGACTTTTATGGCTTCTCATGAAGGAGAGGCACAGAGATATTTCTTTAGGCTTTCACAGTAAAACCTGTAAAACCCAAAGACCTTATCTACTTGTTGAGATGATGTTTATACAACAATCATCATCTCTGAGGTCAAATAAGCCAAGATCAATTTTATATTAATGCAAATGCGCACTTTATTTTTCCAGTTTTTTTTATTTTACAAGGTTTTTTTTTTTTTGTTTTGTTTTTTTTTTTTACCCTTTTTCCTTCATTTTCCGTTTCAAGTTGGAGATGAAGTTGGAAAATCTGAGACTTTTATTAAAACCTGGTGGACTGCTTATGTATCTTTCAATGTCCGACTTATTTTTAGGGATGTCACTCCAATCCCTCATCTGAGAAATCAACTTTAGAATAATTTACTTGAATAGTAAGCCTGAATTATCTTTTGCAGCAGCCATGACCATATCTTTTATGGCATGAAAAAAAAAAAAAAAGATTGTGAAATGAATGGATCATTGTTGGACAACTGCGCCCCAAGATGAAGTTATTTACAACAAACAGAAATTGTATGGGTTTGGAGTCTTTGATAGTAATAACTGGTGTCGGGGTGTTTTAGTGAGCTAAAACACTCATTTAGCTTTCCTGCTCTTTTTCCACCGACACATTCCTTCACTCTCCAGTGAGCTGCATTCCTCATACTAGGCATTCTCAAGCCTCCAAATCAATTTCTACCTTGCTGCTGCCAATGATTTCAGGCACTATGGGTACAATTAAGATATATGGCAGGAAGGGAGAGGAGTGAGGGAAAGGTGGGAGAGGGGATGGAAAAAAAAAGTTGAATTGGGATGGGGGGTGTTGGCGAAAGAACAAAAGCAGGGCTAATGATAACACAAGACCTTGAAACAAAAACGAACAGGACCAAGGCTTCTTATTCCATCTCCGTTCCTTCCTTGACCCCCCCTCACCCCTATTTTTTTTTTTTAAGCATCTCCCCTCTTTTCTATACTCTCCCTCACTCGTTCTTTCAGCACCCTATTATGGCAAGTGCTTTTTGTCTTTCATGTGGAGTTCACGGCTGGGAATGATTAGGAACATCAAACTGCTGAAGGGGAGAGAAGGAGAGGGAGGTGAAAGACGGAGCGAGAAAGATTGACTTCTATATTTGGTAGAAAGAATGCTAATATTATTAATGATCATAATAAAGGATGATGGCCACTGGAACACTCTCTTTCTCCCACCAAATGTGCATAGCTGTGAACACGCACACACACACGCGCGCACACACACACACACACACACACACACACACACACTGCAGGATGGTCAACGCTTAGAGCTGAGCAGTAAACTATACCATAGAGTTACCGCTTTAGCCCATGGGGCTTAACATGCAGACATGTGGTGTGTGTTAGGAAGTTTATCTTTGTCCTGCATCTCATGTTAAAGAATACAAGGCTTGGTTCGCCCACGGTGGTTTAACAACATGCAGTCATTCTCTGCGCCTGCTTATACTCAAGGTTTAGCAACAAACAAAGGATGGACCTCAGCGGCAATCTGATACTCTGATTGCAGACAACTTGTTTTCCCTGTCCCCCAGCAGCAAGTGGCAAAAGTCTGAACAGTGTTCTGCTGAAAGAAAACATAGCTAAAGAAAAAAAGCTGGTTTCTTTTTTGTAACCAATCAAATCTGGCTCACAGGGGAGTCAAGATTAAGCCAAGATCAGCTAATGTTTCCAACGACAAAGCATGAAATATGTCAAATTTAAAAGCATTGACATTACGGAGCGCCAAAAGCAAAAAATTTCTGCCGTTACAGAAGATGGAAGCATTGATTATTTATCTTAAGGGGAGATTATCAAACATGCTGGCAATTAAATTTTCAGCTGATTGATTAACTGGCTAATCACATCAGCATTAAAGCATCTATTCTCGTACGTTCTTCTCAGATATATACATCATGTGTCCCCTCCAGACACACAGAGAGGAGCAGTTCAGAGTTAAACTGTAACTGGAAAAGGAAATCATCACAGGAGCAATGGCTCCATAGATAGAGAACAATCTGTTCTGTCTTCTGAAAATAAGCAGAGAAGAAAAGTGGAGAGAGCTGACCGTGAATAGAGGTTAAAATAGTGGTGAGAGGGCGATAACAGGCTGGTTAGAGGGATGGACAGGGGGCTGAAGCAGCACAATGAGGGATGACATCACCTTACCGAACCCTGAGGAGTGATAAAGGACACAGGGGGATTTCGATGGTAGTGATCCTATCTTGCGCAAAGCCCTGCAGTGTGGCGACTCTTAACCCCGGTGAGCTATTGTGCATGTGTCAATCTACTGTATGTGTGTGTCAGCGCCTCCCTGCCCCCCACACCCCTCTTTAAAGATCCTTTTTAAAATGAATCCTCTGGGCCCTGACTGACAGCTGGCCTAATCAGCAAGGAAATCAGCCCTATTTTTTTTTTTTTTAAACTTAGTGTTAAATATTTATAGCCATTTAAACTCCCCTTCCCTGTCTCTGTCTGTGTCCGAGGCCTTGTGGCTGGTGCAGCAGCTGCTAGCAACAGATCTGCATATCTTTGAAATACCAGAAATTTTAGTGTCGCTGTCTGCTAACGGGGAAGCTAACGAGGAGCTTGAGGTCAGGTGTCAAAGCCGAAGGGTGAGTGTGAATGTTTACCACCCACAGAGAGGAATAAAAATTGTTGCTCCATAGTCACAGTTGTGGTCATTAAATGGTTATCAGTCTGGATAAAATAGTAGCAACAGAAGCATCGGGGAGGTCGTTTTCCTTGTTTTTTTTTTAACATAATTGGGGAAATCAACATTGCGCCCCGGTAAGTGATCCTTGGTCAGCAATCAAATTTAGCCATTTGGTAGCTTAATGAGGCTCATCGCTCTTACATTGTTAACAAACAGCGTAACTTTTTCTGTTTTATGTTTTCCCAAGATATCCAAATCCTGGCACAAGAAAGAAAACACATCACACAGACATGAAAACAGAGTTTCCTCCAGGCCACCATTTTTGATTTACACATGGTGACCTATAATATGAAGTGAATGATGATCATCACTTATTGTCTTCCAGTTGTAATTTCTTTCCAGAGATGAAGAGAAAACAGTAATTAGGGAGTGAGAGAGCACACAGACGAGGCATTGCTGTCTGAGACCGTCGGAGCTCTTGGGTTTTTGGATGAATTAAAACAATGAATGACTGGTGAGAAGCCCGTGAGTTGCCTCGGGGAACCCCACACTGGGTAATTTAAAATTCTCTAACTAGCTAAAACAGCAGTGTGTGTTAAGGAGGATTCATTTGTGTTTCTGCTGCAGCACTTCTCCGGGAATGGGACCAGACATGCGAGTGCGTATATATAAAGTTTGGGCATTTTCGTGGTTTATCCAATAAAAACATGACAAAGAGACGAGGAGAGTGCGGAATTGGATTTTTTGTTTTTTTTTTCCATTGGGAAACCGCAGCATTTTTATTTTCTCTTTGTCGAGTGTTTGAGACTCTGACCAGTCTTAAAGTGTATCATTGGGAGCTGGCACTTGGAATTTGAGGGTTAGCATCTTGTCAATGTTTATTGTTTCTAATTTGTAATTTGTATTCAAAAACACATCTGAATGGAAAGACAGTGCGCTAGAAGAAGGTTCCTAATGAAGCACAAGAATAAACTCACTGGAACATTTTTTTAAATTTATTTTTAGTTTTGGACAAGCATTACAAATGCCTAGTCAATGTGTGGGTGTGTGTGTATGGGCAGACACGGGGAGCAGATCTGATTATGCATATTGATTAGTCCATCTGTGAGAGCAAAAAGCACAGAGAGGAGCAGATCAATAGGTGTGATTCAAACAATCCATCATGTAGACAGATGCTTAGAGCTAAAATATCCAAAATAAGTTTCTCATCAGCATGATTTAAAATTATTATCCAAGGAAGAAAAAAAAAATGTTACTTTGAACTGGTAGTAAATCAGCTACGTGCTGCTGGGAAAACACACTGTTGTCTTCATGTTTATGTTCCGTGGACAAGTTTTTCATGATAAAAGCGGATGTTTTACAGTCTTTGAATAAACAGTATTACCACCATCACTGTATTAGTCTGAAATGTTTAGACCAACCGTTCTAATCTGGAGCCAGCGGGGGGAAAAAATCCTGCCCTTTCAACAATATGATTCAAGTTCCGACACAACTGGAGACACACACAGACGTACCGGCCCAACACACTGCACAGAGGTTCAGGTTTATCCCTTCTGATTTCACCGCTTCGTTCCACAAGACAAAAATAGTCTTCTAAGCCTCTGCGGCCCTCCACCCATTTGGTCGTGCTTCCTGGATGTGCTCTCTGAGGCCACGGGACTTTCATCACGTTCTCATCAGTCATTGTGTCAACAGTGATCCAATAGGGGTAACTGAATTAACACCAGAGTCCAATCAAATTATGCTGAATTTCAATTGTGACTGGGACAATTTTAATAGTCATTTTCAAGCCATAATGGAATTTAATGAAAGCATTTAGGCATTAGGACTGGTAAATAATTCAATATTATCATTTCCTGAACTTTGTTGATATCAAATGCTGTTTTCAGCACAATAAAATCTATTGATCAATCAGGTTTTGTCTCAACATCAACAGATTTACATTTTCTTATTCTGGTGTACAAGATACTGCTGAATAATTTATTTAGTTTGTTAATATTATTTTAGCTTTTGAAATATATTTTTTCCCCATTTTTGTCTTTTTTGCTGGCTATTCAGCTGTGAAGCACCTACCTGTGAAAAGTGCTCTGTAGCAGAGGTTTGATGTATTTATTGATATTAGAGAACTTTAATATTGTGATTTTCGACCACACTCCTCACTCTTTGTGGTTAACTATTTAAAGAATTTCAGTGGCTGATGAAATGTCAAAGCAACTTATCTTTATATGTATCAATTGACTGTGGACAAATCTGTCTTGTTTCTCATGAGGTGCAGATTTGTTTGAGCGGCAAACCCAAACATGACTCATTGAGAAACCACAGCAGTTTCCCCTACTCTCCCCCACGCTCCACGAAAAGCTTAAAACATGGCAGATAAAAATGGCTGACCTCATGCAAACACAGAGGTGAACTCCAAAAAATCATTCGTCTCTGCCACAATGATTCCTTGTATCTTACGCCCACGTTACCGCCGTGGTTAGGGCATTGTCGTATGTTGCCAGATGGAAGCCTTTAACTTAAAGACTTATTACATTATTTATCTATTATTATCTCTGCCCAGGGGCTAAGAATACAATAAATCTAGCCAAACTTCAGTTAAAAGATTCAGCCCTGACATGTTTCCAATTCAAACTAAATCACTGGTTTATAAAGTAAATCTGATTGAAACCAAGTCCGTCTCTGTGGAGCAGCAAGCTTTTTCCAAATGCATACAAGCTTGCAGTCTCGCCGAAGCCCGAATTTCTCCAGATAAACATTTATGTTTCAGTGTCATTTTATTTCTCGATGTGCAAACCAAAAACGCAGCTATGTGGGAGGTTCACACTAATAAAGCAGAGTGTGTTTATCATTTTAAGTAAGCTCGGCTTCATTGGGGACAGACCAAACTACGTTTGTTGGGAGGGGTTTTTAGCCTTCAAGAAGTGGTTGCAGAATGAGCCAAGAGTCATCTGACAATTAGTTCACTCGAGGAGGATCCTACCAAACTGCTTCTCTGCACATGTGTGTGGCATGTGTGCGATTAAATCAATGTGAGTCTTGAGGGTCAAAGGTGAGCCAAACATCCAGCTGCGCCTCTTTTTCCTTGACCCCTAAGGATAAATGGCCACGTGACTGTGTGTGTGTGTGTGCGTGTGTGTGTGTGTGCGCAACAGGTCATCCATGACACATCAAGAATGTGTCATTGAAAACATTGGATGGGACACCTGTTATCTTTGTACAAGAGGAAGAAGTGTGACAGCTTTTATTATCGGGAATCCATTTGTATAATTTTGTCACAAAGAAAATGGCCATGGAAGAGCAAGTTTGTGATCAAAAAGCTGCATTTTGATGTGACAGCAGGGTTAATCTGACATGTGTTGGTTTTTATTGTTTGTTCATTTTTTATTTTTTTTTGAAGAACAGCAGATCAGCTCACAGAATAGATTGAACAGCTGTGCGTGTGTGTGTGTGTGTGTGTGTGTGCACATGCTTTTTCTTCTGTATTTTATCCTTCATCTAAGTCTGTAGTTTCTCCATGTCACTTTCTCTTTCTCTGATTTTTCAAAGGTCATGCAGTTAGCGACCTCCTCCTCAGGGAGGTGATAATAGTGAAAGATAGCTGGAGCACCCCCTGAGCTTTGAGCTTACATCTGGTGTTGGGTTACTATGATAGTTGTTGACTGCAGAGAAGCAAAGCAACTCTGCACCATAAGATCCTCATGAGTGTGCAGTGTGTGTTTGTGAATAGTTTTTTTATACCAAGAGATCACAAGCTTCTATCGATATCTATCTTTCCTTCACACACAACAAACATACATACACAGATATATATTTTTACCTGCGTAAAATGATATTTGTTCAAATTAAGAGCCCCCTACATGAAAAGAGGTACAATAAAAGCAAAGTATTTCAGTAAATGAACCTTGTAGATATTAAGAGCACAGGAAGGAAAAAAGCCAATTGAATCGATCAGCTAACAACTACGATAGTAGAAACTTCAGCAACCGTTCAACAGCTACCCATCAAAACCTGTCACAACATTTCCCTTGATAAAATGAAGGATAGCGAATAGTCACACACAACTCAAAGCAGGATGGTCTCCTAATGAAGTCGTACTGCACACAACCAGCGTTCAGGCGGCACGGCGGGATCGAGCCGGATGTTCTGTGGCTGCGGCTGTTACCCCGTTTAAGCCAAATGTTTCTCTGCACAGTAAACTGACATTTTCTGCTCCTGCCTGCTGATGATGATCCCTCAATGTTGTTGCCTCCCTACAGATGTTTGTATTCTGCATGAATGTCGGCATCTGTTCATGGAAGACTAGATCTACACCAGCTTACAGTTATACTGCAAAACCAAAACTGTTGTACATTACAGGTGTATATGTGATGTTTTCTGTTTAGGGATGAAGTGCAGGACATTAACTTAGACGACTTTGACCTCATGCATTTCTCTAGTCATGTGCTGAGGGTCCAACAAAAAGCACGAAAGTTTAATTGCTGCTAATATTAGATGTCAGACTGACAAGTTGATTGTGGAGGAGAAACAGGCAGCTCTTATAAATGAATTAGCCTCTGACTGACCCGGGCCTGAACCACAACCGGAGTCAGAGATGGGTCACCCATCAGGGAATGCTGAGAGAAATATAAAGAGGTTCTTCTGTGTACGATAATACTCATTAGCATCGGGGTCAACAGCAAGATGAAACCTAACACAGTTAGCGAATTTAATGTCGGGAGGGTTAAACTCATTGGGTCACGCGCAAGACCCTGAAGGTCACCAACTCCTCCAGTGACACGTGGTGTGCGTTGATGGTACAAACAATGATACGTATAGTTAAAAACGTATAATTCTTATTAACCCCACACGAGCTGAGACACACGCTCGTGCATGCTGTGGCCATACTGACAAACAAACTGCTGAATGGTCAGCCAGCAGTCAATGCTATTACATCTTAATGAACAATATTGATTAACTTTGTTCTCCTGAAGCTTCTGGAGCCAAAGTCTTGTCTATTCTACACACACACACACACACACACACACACACACACGTAACTGACCCACAGAGACTCAGGAAGCCTCCATATGTAGGCTTATGTAGGGAAGAGGGGTAGGGGGGGTATTAGACAGAGCAATTACAGCCTTAGGGTGTGAAAAACTAGCTTATCCTCGTCAAATTAATTTCCTGACTCTGCATATGTGAGGGGGATACCAGGAAAGGGTGAGAAACACATCCCTGATTCCTAAAGCCCCTGTTAAATAAGAGTTCATGCAAGACCAAAGTCTGATCCTCACAATTTTGACCGTACTTAGCCACGTTACTCTCGGGATAAACTGTTCTGTCTAAAGCTAACTTGGCTGCTTAAATCATCCTTGGCTTTTCCTGCTTTCTCTGCTCCTTCCTCTTTTCATTTACTGCTTTTCATCTGCTCTACTCGGTTTCTCCGGAGTGGATTAAAGTTAATTGTTCCTCAGGGTGGTATACTTTCCCCCTCATTTGTCTCTATGTCCCTTTGCTAACAAAAGACCGTCATTGTAGACAGTGATGGCTCAGCCGACCAGCAGGGGCCCCAATCAGATTAAAGTGAACGCCGGACGCCTCTCTCAAAAAAAACCCCAAAATACCCCCGATAAACCAGGTTGTCAGTGATTTAGTGCATCTATTAAAGGCACATTCATGTGCACAGAGGTATACAAGCACACATGTTCTTATCCCCTCCTTTCCCCATTATCATCCCATCCTCCACGGTTAGCTCAGCCAACTGGAATTTCCAAGAAAAACAGGTTGGCTATGCATGATGCAGCCCTGGGGTCAGAGACACAGCCAACTCCTGCAGGGAGGGAATCAGGCAGGGATGAAGGGAAGGGGGGAAAGGGAGAGAGAACGACCTCAAAAAAAGGGGAAAGAAGAGGGAGAAGGTTAGTAGTGCACACCTACAGACGTGCTGAAAGAGGTCTTAAATCAGCTGCGTGTCCGCACTTCATCAGTCAGTTCACTGGGAAATGACTTTCAACACACACAGGACACACTGCAACCACTGTACAGCACGGTAGTAACCTCGAACACAAACAGTGCAGACATGAACCAGGCAGACAGGGCCCGGAGCCACAGATTACTCTATTTTCGCCAATAAAAAAACTATAACAACATACCACAGGTAGTGAATAGAAATTTGAATGCTTAGACGGTTGCTTTGTCTGAATGTTGGGAAACCGAAAGTCCTAATTGCTTAAACAGCGGCGAGGAAGCCGATAAGCAGGAGAGAAAATTAATTTAAAGCTGAATCATCTCAGCATAGAGAGACTTTGGCTTCAAAGTAAGAAATAATGAGACCCCAGTGACTGATTAATTGAGGGTCCTTTTCTGTTTTCATCAGTCCATCTTTCTCGCTATCTGTATCTCCGCTGCTTTCATTCACGGTGCTGAATCATTACCGCCACATCTCCGACGTGATTAGCCGCAGCAAAGCGCGCAGCACTGATTACCTCATCTCTCATGAAGAAAGTTCGAGCTAATTTACGTTCACTGGAGATAGAAAAAGATGTCGTCACCCCCCAAAAGGGAATGAGAAAAGAAGAAAAAAAAAAAAAAAAAAAAAAGGTGGAAAGACTTGACAATGTCTTTGGCAGAGTGAGAAACAGGGAAAAAATTTCCAGCAGCAGCAGTGATGCTACTTCCAACTTTTCCGGTTGGAGTCCATCAGCTGCCACGCTGCAGTGTGGATCATGATGCACCTGTCATTTCCATCCCATGTAGGAAGAAAGGAAAAACAGTGTTAGCAGAAGTCAGGAGTTAAAGGGACGAAAGACAGATTAAGCTAATGGGTGTGGTATTGAGAGATGAGGCGGTGATGTGCAGTGAGTGTTGGGTACATGATGTATTGAGGGGGGGAGTGGAAATTGTTAGGATAAGGAGTGTGTGAAGAAAATTGACCATATGGGAGGGAGAGCTGAACTAATGTGGTGTGTGAAGAAGAGCATCAAGGAATACCTAGAGAGGCGGCAGACGGAAATCCAATTGATAACAACAAAGATGATGACACAATAGTCTAGTATTGACATGGTGTGTGCTCTCAAGGCTTCTTTAAATGTCATTTACCTACTTTGGAGTAATTTTTCCCCACGAAGAAGGGGAGGACAGGGGATGAGGGAGAGATTAGCTTGAAGTCACGGGGTAAACAGACCTCCAGCACAGTATAAGCCAAGGGGTTCAAGGCAGGAGGAGCTGACCACGAAGCACTAAGCCACGCCGTAATGGGAAATGATGGGGTCGCAGCTATCACATGGCTGGTCACACTGAAGCTGCCTGGGAGAGGGGTGAGACAAGGCGGTGGACTTGGTGGGGGTGGCGGCGTAGATTATTCTTCAGATCAAAGCGTTGTTTGAGTGGATTTGGGTATAAGGAACGGGAGGAGAACAGGGGCAGGATGTGAGACTGAGGGAGGGCCAAGATCTAAAGATACCGTGAACAGTATTTTACTCATATCTTGTTTTCCAATTGGCTTCAATTATAGAGCACTTCAACTCTGTGCAAATAAAAATATCACCTTTTCCTCTACATCTAAACCCACAAACCAAGAGCATTCGCCATTTCCTTCATGAAGCACCTGCTATGACAGATGCATCCCAACCCCCCAGGCCCCCCCACTTTACTACACCAGTGCCAAAAATGGCTTCTGCCCACGCTTCCTCTGTTTGCTTACCCTTTAATGCATTTACTTGACCTCTAAGAGGCATCCATATGATGCTGTTTTTCTCAGCCCCCAAAACCCCCTATAACAGCCGCCCCCCACCCCTACGCTTAGATTGCAGCATCGTTCCTTACCCAGCAAAGCTCCCCATCTCTGAGTGTCTAATTTAGCTCAGCTCAGCACTTAGAAAACGGGATGACAGAGGGACAACTGATACAACTGCAAGAAGAAAAGTGGGACAAAATGCAGCAGCGGAAACGGAGGGATGACAACAACAGAATGGAGGTATGGGAAGCTCAGAGGAGGGAGAACCATTGTCTTTAAGGTCTTATTGGTTTTCTCTTTCATTACAGAGCCAGTGTTGACTCTGCACACTGCTTGCGTTGATACCCCCACCGACCCAGCCACACACACACACAACACACACAGAAAGAAGCACTAACCCATATGCATACTGAAACATACATGACAGTATGTAGAGATGCACTGCCTCTATTTTAATATCATACACTTTATATTAGTAATTAAGTTTTTTTTAATTTAAGTGGCAAATTCGCCTCTTCTATTCTGCATTTTTCAATCAGTGCGGACAGGACAGTCCACTTGGTAGCAAAGCCCTCGCGTGCAGAAAGTTGTCTCTGTGAGACAAAATGGTGAACATCCCCGCTGCGTCTCTTTTGAGTGAGGCACGAAAGGAGAGCAGCTTCTTGGTCGATGTAGAAACAACATGCCCCTGTAAATTTCTATCCTAAACACATTGCTCCCCACGGGGCCAGTCAAAACAGGCCCGTCAAACACAGTTAGCAGCCTGCTATAGACGCACAATGGCGCCTTGTGTGTGGGGGCCAATCCAAACCTCCCCCAGGTCCGCCCTTGTTGGCCCATCTCCGCCATGACAGGGAATTTCCCTCAGTACCTGCTTCCTTTTTACACTTCTAGTTCCCTCCTGCCACTTGCACTTCTATTCTTCATGTTACCTTTTTCCGTCCCTGTCACCTCAATCTCATCTCATCTACCTCTCGACACTGTTTTAACAGCAACATGTCCCACTGGCTTGAGCTTTTAACTCAACATGTGCAGTATTCTTTCTGGAAATCTGCAATCATGCATTTTCCTTTTCTTGCGTTTTCTCTCGTCTTTTATTCAAAAATGGTTGCAACTGATTTATACTTTGGAATTTTATTCATGTTGTCCAAGTCCATCCTGGTACATGGACTTGGACATTTTGTTTGGAGCTTACTTTCTGTTACTTTCCAGGATGGGTGGGTCGGCATCATTTCTGGATGTGCTCTTTCTCTGCAGTCCAGTCTTATTTTTGGTTTTGACCAAGGAAGACAACCGAGAAATATTTGTGGTTGATTTTTATTTTACTACATTTCCTTTAGTGTATATTGTACATTCATTCAGCGGTGGTAGTCATGCATCACCGAAAGTAATACAAATTGTATCTTCAGAAACACTTGCGCGTGTATACTTCTATGAAAATAAACATTTAAATATGTTTCTAAGCTGCAAACAGCTCTTAAAGTGATGTGGATTGCGAATGGACCACAAACCAGACCTGACTCCAAAGTCTGCTATTCTAAAAAAGAAAACACACAGACACGCACATATTCTGTAAAAAAATTTCAGCCTGATTATGAATATCTACAGCGACAGTATCTTTAGTCTTAAAAATGTTAAAGCTGATAACTAGCTTTAAAAGGACGGGCTATTCATTGCCAAAAAAAATACATAAATAAAAAAATTCAAGTTAACTCATGGTGACATTGGACTTATAAATGAATACATGAGACATTACCAAGGCTGCAAAATGTCTTAGATTTACATTCCTTAGCAAAAAAAAAACAACAACATGAGAGTACTACATGCCAAAGTTAATAGGAAAATTTATGTGTGATATCATCTGGCCCTAATGGACGAAAGAACTGCCAAAGAACCCTTTTCAAACATGAAACACACAGTTAAGCCTTCATTCCTTTCGAACTCCTTCCTATCCCCCAAGTTTTTCATCTCTGTTTTTCCCTTCTTTCTTATTCTCTCCATACTCCAGTCAGTGCCAGCTTCCGCTCCCTTTGTTCTCCGCTAGGTGTGGCTGATGACAGAAGGCTAGGGGGCAGTAAACTCAGCCGCTGCTGTAGCGCTGCTTCACTGATTCACTGCTAATCTCCGCTCCTCAGTGTGGCACAGACCGGCACAGAGCCGCACAGGCTCCACGCATGCATTAAAAAAAAAGGCCAGTGCACACACACACAGTACATTCACACTGTCGGTTTAAGTAAAACTACAATTTCTGAAGCTAAATCTGACCTTGCCATCAGCCTAATGCATATTGATAACATGTTGAGGCTTACCACAGCCTAAAGCCAGCCGCAGTCCACCTTTCATTACAGAGCTGGCTCTATCAGTATCTAGTACGTTTCCCTCGCTCAGTGTTTCGCCAGAGCGGCATCAGGATCAGACAACAAAGACTTTAGAAGGGCTGGGTGGATTCTTAAACACACACAAACACACACACTGATGCAACTGATTACTTTGCTTAAAGTTACTAACTATCATCATAGCTTCTGATTGGACGAAGGATTGTATACAATAGACAAAAGATGAGATGTCCAACATTTCAGTGGCATATTGGTTAGCGGTGTTGCCTCACACCAAGAAGATTGTGGGTTCAATTCCTGATTTGGCCTTTCTGTGCCGAGTTTGCATGTTCTTCCCGTGCCTGTGTGGGTTTCCTCAGGGTGCTCTGGTTTCCTCCCACCCCCAGCACCCCCCGCGACCCGGAAACAGATAAATAGTAGAAGATGAGTGAATGAATGAAAGAATGTGAATAATGGAAGAATTGCGAAAAAATAAAATAATAATAAGACTAGACAACACTATGATGGTACTGGTTTTAAAGGAGTATGAGGACATTTTTCCACAGCTGGAAGCAAAAAGCAGTTTTCTGAAACAGAAACTATGAGTACATTGTGAGTCACTATTTCAGCGGTCACCCTACAACATCCTCGGTTTAGTTCTTGGTGGCCTGTTTTTCTCTTTGGCAGACAGGTGTAGTAGATATTAACAATCACTGGAACAGCAGAATAGAAATGAGGTATTTGGCTGGATTTTGCCTTTCCACTGAAGCCCAGTATTGTAATTCTAAAAGTTAAAAGAGCCTCAAGGCCTTTAGTAACTAGACAGCTTTCCTCTGTAGTATTATACAAACAGATAAATTGAATTGCATTAAATTTACATCCATTTCTTGTCATCCTATATGAGCCATTGTGTTATCAGGCCCTCCTCTTGATGCTGATGAGCCAGTCCGTCATCGGGCCGAATGCTCTAAATACATTCTACATTATGCCAAAGTTTATGATTGCTTATGATGGATGCTAAACTCAGCCAGATAGATTACAAACAATCAGTGCATCATTGCTTCATGGCCCTACAACAATGTTTTCATTAAACGGGGTTCCCAGGCAAGATGAGATGTACAACACCAAAATAAAGTTTGAGACTCCAGCTCCAGTTTAATGTGTCAGCGTCATCACCCCTGAGTTTAGTTCTCTCCATATCCCGCTGGCATCGGGAGTGAATGTTGGATGAGGAGCAAGGATAGATTAAATTGTCAGCATTGTGCTAGTTAGGCCCCGTACTATTCTGACCTGCCTGCATTATATCCCGCAGCACACGGCTAGTCTTTGCAGACTTCATCACATGCTGCAGCTGTTATAAACAAGGCTCGGGGCCAGCTATATCCAGTGACTTCCCAGCGAAACCTTACAGTTGGGATTCAATATTACTGGCATGACTCAACTCAAAAGTGATGAAATGCACAGCTAAGTAGAGGACCATTGGTTTTTCATTTGTTGAGCAGTTCTAAACGTTTGCCTTACATGGGCTTTGAAATGAAACCGTAGAGGAGCGAGAAGAAGCAAGCTGCAAGATTCGGGCTTGAAGACTGACGTGTTCCCCGTGACACAATATGACTAGACCACCCGAGCCGTGGCCTTTGTTCTAAAAGAACAAGAAGATGGCAGATAATCCCTGCAAGTAATCCCTTCTCTACACAGACACATCATTGCACACACAACTTCATACGGAAGCAAACAGAGCACGCGTCACCGAAACCTTATCTGGTCATTTCACCTCTAGGATATCTGATACGGCACACAGAAAACATGAGTAGACTAAATAGCAGTCACTCTGTGCTGCGAGTGCAGGCGACTCCAATTGTGCACTTCCAGTTATTCCAGTATTTATTTTACAGCTTGCAGGAGCTAGTATTTATGACATGTATTGGACACTTTAATGCGAATATTTTTTTTATTGAAATGTAAAGAAATACTAAAATCCTATGACGTCACGTATTACATACAACACCAAAATGCCCATACCTCTCATTCTCTTCTGTTGGCCATAAATAGGCAAGCTAAATCAGTGAATTACAAAGCAATTTGACACCGCTGCATAATATTTTAATATGAAATACCAGCAAAATTGTTGCATGATCATCTTCAGATATGAATACATCTGGTGAGAAACACCCTGACGATGACCAGATATGTTACAGAGGCTGAGTTTAACAAGGAGAAGGACAAGAGGTCATGTTTTACTGAAGATTTCTGAGGAAATAGTACAAATGATTCCAAAATCACCAATTTAATCAAAGTAGATTTGGCTCGTCCTTCAACTTGTGCCCTATCTGTTGGGTTTCAGAGGACTTACAGTTTCTTGGACCAGACACAAACGGTGTTAGGCGGTAGTAGAAGCGAGACAGGAAATGAGGCGATAAACTAGGAAGCTGCCACTATTGTTAGGACTAAAAACGGAAATTCTGCTCAGGACGATATGCTCAGGAGCTGGACCTCTCTGCAGAAATCACACAACACAGCCTTTACACAGTCTCTTTCAACATAAAGCTAAGCTATACTGCCTCTATTTAACTTCTTCCAACTTCACGTTTAGAATGTGAATACAAATCTACCAAGTCTGTAGATGCTTTTAGATGAATTTAATGAAGAATGGCTACCACATCTATGGCAGAGCTATGATTGACATTTCCAATGCTTTGTAATGTAACCAAATGGAAGCACTGAGGGCATAACTTAACATACTGAACACAATGACAACAATTATAAAGCAAGTTAAAGCACAATGAAGCTCTAATAAAATATGAATCATGTAAAAAGTAAAAAAAGAGCCACAGAGCTACTAAAAATGATAGTGTAACATTTACAATATGAACATTACTGAACAGTGATTGAGGGTCAAACCTTTGTAAAGGACTCCTGTTGATGAGCATGTGATGGTTACTAATATATTAGATTTGTCCCTTAGGCACACGATTAGGTACAATAATTCGTAGAACAACACACACAGACAGACACGTGTCTTTGTTTGCTTTTTTAAAAAAAGCCCAGATTCGGGATGACAAGCTGGGCGGTTATTCTGGTTTGACTCAACAATCGCTACAGTTTGCTGACATGCATTTCACACCTCTCCTCGACAGATTCAATTAAACCTTTTTACAGTATCGCCCCAGGAGCAGCACGCACACCCCCCACCCCCCAACTCCCCTGCTACACGCATAAAAGGATTGGTGACAGGAATGTTTTTTCTTTCTCTTATGTTGAAGTCTGTGCAGCACAGCGTTGATTTAGACATCATAGCTCTGCTTAAACTACATATCAACATCCCAACTTCTTTCACACTGACAGAAATATAGACATGCCGTGAATATAATTGGCATACATGTCATGGGGCCTCCAAATGGCTACAAGCAAACCATACATTGGTTTGCTTGTAGCTTTTTGTGGGTTGTTTTTTTTTTTTTTTTGGCTCTTCTTTAACTCTACTTCTAACAGATCTGCCTTTTCAATTCACCAGGCAAACCTCATTAGGAACGAGGACAAAAAAAAAAGATACTTGTCAAGACATCGCAATTACATGGGATTTGCGCATGCTGCCCACAGCGAGAATGTGTGCGTGTAAAACATGCACGCATACACCTCAATGCCCAGCAGTGACAGCTAGACTGCAAGAGGCGTCGGGGATTAGGTAGAAAAACCAATCTCAGCCAGCCGTGACCAAAGCCCTGTGAAATAATAAAGAAGAAAAGCTTTGCAGACAGAGGCTGAAACGAAATGGGCTTTTCATTGGTTCATTATGGGAGCTCGAGTCACAAGAGAACACATCTGGATTACTCATACAGCCTTAATCAAACAGCTGGCTGTGAGTGTGACTGGTTTCAGAAGGAGGCCGCTAAGTTAATGTGTCACTGAGTGCTCGGGTGCTCGCTCATGTGTCTTGTTGCTGTTTCGCACCGTAGCTACTTGTGACTAATGACCGAATGCATTAAAATCTATAGCGATGGCCGACTCAGAGATGGCAGAGAAGATCCCCCGAGGAGGCCATCTCTCTTTTTGTTACTATGGCAACCCAATAGTCGCACAGAGAAACCATCCGAGGAAGAGAAATGGGTCGGGTACTATTAGCAAATATATTTCATTTCCCTCGGTTGTTTGTTTTACCTCAGCTACCACTGGGGTTTAAACGAACTAAGATCTTCGTAACTTGTGCCAATCCAGAAGAAATGTTGAGAGTTCAACATTTAAACCTGCTCCGGTGGAAGAGCTGCTCCAACGGTAACCCTTGTTTGCATCACTTCTCATTCTATTACTGAATTTAGCACGCTAACACGCTAGCCTCCATCCATCCCATCAGTTTCTGATAGCAATCTGTCCTGAACATGCAGCCCTACTCAGAGGTGTTTGGATTATAAACACAATGGAGGGTGAAGTTCCTGTCGAGCAACAGTCACCACATAAAACTTACAAATGGCCCATCCAAGCAGTAATTTGGGAGTATTATTTAATTTGTTGATGTATTTCTGCGACTATGCATGCCATATAAATGTCACTGATGTGATAAACATGAATTTCACGTGGCAACGAACAGTTCAGTGAAGACACAGCATGTGAATGAATCTCTCTTCAGTAGAATTGGTTTAATTTTTTGTTTTAGTTTTTTTTACTTTTGCTCTTTCGGGTCTGTTATGTAAGGAAAATGCTGAGGCACTGTAAAAGAAAAAAAAAAAAAAAAAAAAAGCCAAAACAAAAAAATCTCTGACATTAGTTTGAAGCCCTCCCTCTAAATGAGCTCCAGACCCCTCCTGGGAAAAGGGTTGCTGTACAGCAGCTTCTCTCTACATGTGATATTCTTTGACAGAGTTCTGTCATTGATTCAAATGAACTACAACAGTGTTTGAGGACGGAACCGCTGCCTTTCTGAAACGTACAAATCAAAGTACCTCCCTCAGCGAGCGGCTTACACGTGACGAGGCACAAGACAGAAATGTAACAACTTTGATTATGGGGGATGATTTTGAATCTTGGAACAAACAATCCACCCCAGGTAAAGTCTGAGCTCGATTTGTTTCTGTGGCATAAATCTCTCTGGGCACAACAAGGATATTCCACTTTCTTGACAGAAAAACTCCCTGCGCCTCACCGTGTCAGCTCAGACAGCCATGGAGGAATTAAGACGGCTGACATGGAGTGACAGTTTTTGGAGCGAGTGAAATCTTTGAAGAAAGGGCCAATTCATGATAA
Organism: Remorina albescens; assembly: GCA_034769265.1. NCBI lineage: Eukaryota > Metazoa > Chordata > Actinopteri > Carangiformes > Echeneidae > Remorina > Remorina albescens. The sequence goes on along the minus strand of CM068490.1, from coordinate 4,941,219 downwards.
TAATTTCCAGAGTGGTTCACTTCAGAGGGATGCAGAATAATCCTTGTTCTTGACTTGCCAAGGCCAGAGCTATGGACTGTGATATACAGGCAGTCTGAATAACACAGACAGATGCCACAGCAAGAGGAGACATCGTATAAACATCCAGGGTCAGTTGCTTTGATGCTTCGTGTCTGGTTTTGGGAGGGTGGTCCTCTAAACTGCCCTTTTATTCGCATGATCAATAGGCTGGCAATGTTTTAGGCGATGGCGCTACAAGGGACATAAAATATTGAAGCAACAGAGTGAAACACAACCTCGCAGGATAAAGAGGGATTGTGTGGGTTTGTGAGGAGGGGAGCGAGGGAACACTAGAGATCCAGTCAGCATTATAAACTACTCCATCAGTCACTCTACACCAGTGTTTGTACGAACAGATACAGGGAAGAGCGACTGTAATTGTCAGAGCAACTCAGTGTAAAACTTCTCAGCTAGTTTACATCAATCTTTAAGTCGGAAACTGATCAGTTCCACATTAACAAGATAAACTGCGTTTCATTCACAGGCACTCACAGGTTAAGTTGTTTGTCCTCACATGACTATACATAGGAACACACACAAACATATCTATAATTTGTTTTCTTATATATCATTACATAGTTCAGACTGCGGCTTCCCATTCAGCAACCACAGACATGAGCGATCACCTTTAACCACTCCTGTTTTCTCCATCCCACACACTTACAAACACCCCATTCAGCCAAGGCTGCACATGATTTACTTGAATATAAATATACACGCGAACAAAGTGACCACAAACCCAAGCAGCCATACTCATACACTTACTGTACGCACTGCACATACACATTATGTACTTTGAGTAAACACGAAAAGCAACCAAGTGTGCGGAAGCAGAGCTGCCCTCAGGTTACTCTGGGTGTTGAATGACAGCTGGGAATGAGTGAATGGAAGTCGGCCCTCAATGTGAGACGACCTTTATGATGTGGGCAACATGATAGGTTACATTTATGACAAAGAAAACTGATTGGATTAGTAAGACGCTGGGCAGGTGGGGTGAGAAGTTTAAAAACTATTTCTATCAACCAGGTTCACTGAATTTATTTTTGCAATGAGCAATTAATATAACACTGTGAAAATAATAATAATTAAAAAAAGAAAAAAAAAAAGAAAGTTTTAGGGGAAGTGAGTGAGCCCAAATTATGATCTTTGCTGCAACCTTCTTAACTTACATGGCACTGCAGCAGCCTCCAGCTGGGAGAAGGAAACGCAGGCACATGTTCATCTTCTCCAACCACATAAAACGCTTCATTCAAAGTGTCAAAAGCTCTGCTGTAGTCGTAAATCCCTTTTACCTTTTCCCTTACTCTTTGCACCTTGTCATTTCTCCTCTTCGAACAGCAGCCTTCAGTTTACTGCATGTTCATCTCAACGCTGATGACGGATGAAAACCAGCATCCAGGACTCGAGAGCAGAAATTTCATCAGTGCCAACATATGACATCCTTTTCAGAGTTTACACGGGGATCATGGTCATGAAACATAATCAGCTCATTTTAATCCAAGAAAAAGACCAAACTGCCTTTTTCTTGAAGCAGGGTAGCGTTATGTGACACAAGCTTTGTCTCAAGGCTTGGGTTGCCTTCACTTTCCTTTTGCATATGTGTGTCTACATTAAGTGAGACAGACAGGGCTGACAGATGGCAGCGGGCCTCAGACCCCGCTCTAACCCCAGCCTGTGCTCCGGCCCAGGCCTTAACCCAATCAGAGAGATGGATAAAGCAGAAACACGTATATGGATATTTGCATACATCTGCTGAATCTATCCTGAGGAGAGAGATAATTGGAAGGATGAGACAGTTAAACAAATAGATCGACATACAGACTACAACAAAGACAAAAGAAAAAGGTAGAATATGGTAGAATATTTAATTTGTAAAGACTCTGTGACACAAGTTTGCTACTGTCCCTGAACCTGGCCAAAGTATTCTCTTTTTGGCATCCTTGTCCACTTGTCTTCTGTCCTCTGGGTCACAGCAGCAGTTAGTTGCAGCAAATTCAAACCAATAATTAGACTAATTTCCTCACAGCTGACTCACCCTGGAGGCGGTCACTATTAAACTGTATGCCAGATGGAGGGTACAGTGCTAAACTGAGCTGAGATCATTGTTGATAATTCACTTTTTCCCACCATTTAACAAACGAACTCTTACGCCGAGCGATGGAACATGTGGGAGTGTTAGTGTGTGTGTGCGTGTGTGTGACTGATTGCTTCCAAGTGTTCAAGTAAAAAAGCAAAAGAGAAAATAGGCCAAAGATGGCCAAAATATTCAGCTACTTATCACAAATTAGTTCTGGACTTGAAAAGAATGTCTTTGTATTGAAAAATAAACCTGTGATGCTCCAGAAATGAATAATTCAGATCATGACAAAATGGAAAAATTATTATGTATGGAAATAATTAGCAGAATAATCAAATAGTGATATTGCGAAAACAGTGCCACTCCAGATCTGCTGCAAACTCTGCTGATATGCAGCCAACCCAGTCCAGATCTTTCACCACAGGGAAATTAGGCAGAGAGCTGTGCAACACTGACAGCTTTACCATGACCAAACTGGTCCGAGGAGATGGAGGGTGGGAAGGGGGAGGGTGCCTCATGTGATTATAGTAGCTGTAATTGATCAGGACATTGGAGTGAGGTCGGGGGGGGCTGAAGTTAAAAACAGGGAGTGATGTGATACATGAGATTCTGACCCTAACCTCAGAGACCCTGTAGGGGTTACTACACAGAGCCATGTGTGAACACTACTGTACCATACATGATTTCAGCGTTGTACTCCGGCATGCGCGCCTCTGGCTCGGTGTCCAGGTTAGATAAGAAAGACAAAGTGAGGGAGAAGAGCAAAAAGAGGATAAATAACAAACAGGAACGCAGACGAGGAGCAGGACTATTCGAGACCTGTCTTCAGTAAATCACCGTAATAGTTCTCTTTAAAAATTCTCCCAAGAGTGAAGCAGCACAGGGACGCCGCTGGCCAGTTTAATAGTACAGATTAAATCTCTATAGCTGGACTGTAAACGAACGTCTCCTTGTTTCCATAGGTCTGCTTTAGTCTGCATCTCACATTACCTCTGTCCTGGCTCTGTGGTCTGCCTAACCAATACCGACTCCTTACTTCTAAGTCCCTTCAGCGTAGCAGTTAGAATAGATCAGGGGCTCCCAGACGAGGGTCTAGACTGCACTTGGGGGGGGGGGGGGGGGTGGCACTGAGGGGCCTGTAATAAGATAAGGAACATTTCATGGCCTATGTAACAGTAAAATAGAAAGAGAGAAGTAAATTAAAGAAAAACTATTTGTTGTTTCTTATCTCTCCATCTAATTCCTGGCTGTCCAAATTACAGGCCATTTGATTCTCTTCTACCCAGAAACACTCTTACACAACAATTACTAAAGAATCTTTGGGGGAAATCTGCGACTTTAAGAAAATGGGCCCTTTGTATTGACATAATTTGAGCAATCAGGTCCAATAAAAAAAAAAATAAAACAACAACAACAAAAAAAAAACAAAACACTTTATCAAGAAAATTAAGGCCTTTTGCATCTGTGTGTCAACATGGCTCAGTGTCCCTGAGCTGACAGATGGCTCAGGGTCCCCACTCACCACCTCACGTGGGTAGCGGGCCTCAGACCCGGAAAAGAAAAACAACTGAAAATCAAATGCAAAAATGGTCATTAACTGCTTAGTAAAGAGTGAAACCAGTCCTACCATTCTGAGAATGATTAACTACTGTAAACAAGTGATTCACCATCACCCTCTATTTCCTGTATGTCTTCTATCTAACTTGCTCTCTACAGAAAAATTCATTCCAAGCTGCTGATAAAGTAAAATTTTACTTTTAATGTTTCTTTTTTAAAGTTAAGTTACATTAAACCTGGCAACTCCTGTGTGTCAGTCAAAACTTTGCTCCCCATTCTTTTCACCGGAGTGCGTCCCTTTTTGTTCACCATGAATATGAATTCATTGGAAGCTGGGGCTAAGCCGAAGGGATGGAGCTGTCAGCTGTAATTCCCTCAAACCTGCCAGGATGTAAATGTACCTTTGTCTCCCGCACCTGAGAAACCTGAGTGCATCTGACACAGTCATCCTGTTTTTTTGCCCAGCTGAGCCCAAACCCTGGATCAGTTTAGGATATAAGAACCCCACCCCTCCTCTTCTGCAGTTTTCCAAAAGCGTGAGAGACTGATGGCTAAACCAGGCCTTACGCTGAAGCCCCTGATCCCATTCCTTCACTGCCTCACCCAGCAGCAGAGTCCAAAAGGAGCCTGTCTCAGCTCGGGGACAACCCCTGACAGTGGATGGAGTCTGAACTGTGGCACATTTTGGTACCACAGCTAGGTCACTTAAAAACCAGCTGTCAGCCATGAAATGATATGTGGATGTGTTGGGGGGTTTTTTTGTGTGTGTGTGTGTGTGTCCATGTGTGCATGTACTCTAGCCAATGTGACCCCAGAATGAACATGATTATAAGAGCCTATATTTGTGTGTGTGTGTGTATGAATCTGTGTGTAAAGGTCAGATGTGTTGAGGTAGTGCGAGGTGCGGAGGTGCACAGTGAGTGCACACACAAAAATGAGTGAATGACTGATTTATTAGGTGTATAATTGCCACAGCTCTCCTCTATCTTGGCTGCAGATCTCTGTTGGTTATTCAGGTCGTTTGTGTGTGTGTCTGTCTGTGTGTGTGTGTGTGTGTGTGTGCATTGGAGTGGGCAACATGCAACATAGCAGGATTAATGGAACACTCAGCACACTAGGCTGATGCAGACCACCAGCATTGCATTAACCTCTTACACTAAGATACTGAGACCAAAAAAAAAGACCATGAAATTGTGTGTATATGGCTGAATATGAGCCTGTTGTATGAGTCCCTCTGCATGCCTGTCCATCTCATTTTGGTCTTTCAGTCCTCTTTCTCCTCCTTTTGTGCATTAAGTGTATGGAAAGTTAGTTTTTCTAGTTGGGCTAGATCACGATTTTAGCGTTTTATCCGTCTTTCTTCCTCTGCTTTCGCCCCTGAAGAGATTCAAGTATTTATCTTATACCCCAGTGATTCAGTGAATCTCATTAAGGATGGCAGCCAAATATTCTCCTGTGCATATCAAGCCTCGCTGATTTAAGTTGAAAGAAAAGAGAGGGAGTGAAGCAAAGCTCTCACACATACATGCAGACACACATGCACTCTGAGACACCCAAAGAGCCGTGCCAGAAGAAGTCTTATTCATCAAACCTAACCTTGTGAAAATGTATGGACCTGACTATAGCGCTCTAAATCACTGGAATGAAATGGCAGCCAAATCACTTTATTACACATTGCATTGGCTGAGTGGTGTTGGAGCCGTGACCGAAACCCAAAAGAGATGATGTGAAAAAGTGCGGTTGGGAAAATAGAAACCTTTTTTGTTTTCAGAATGAATGTAAATCTAACTGAAGGAAGGAGCTTAAACTCAGTTTCTCATTTACAAATTACATTTGCCAGACTGTGATTTATTTGTCCTTTAAAAGGAAAAATCAGGTTTTTTCGTTAACTCCCTTGCAAAGAGAAGCTCCACCTGCTTCAGAAACCGGGCTGCTGATTGGACCTCAAGCCGAGGTTCAAGTCCACGCTCTCTTGAATCTTAACCCAATAAAGAAAAACTCTCAATTCAGAGCAGTAATTATGGGTCTTTGAGAACGTGCAGCAGGAGGACATTAATTAAGCTAAATGATTCTCCCTCGAAAAAACATCTCGCAGCATTCATCAAGGAACAAGCGAGAGAATTGCTCCTGCAGCGTGAAATATAGGTGTGAGTTGTATGGAGCCGTGGGCAGTCTAGACAACGTGACAGGGTTCACATCCACTCCGCTTAGAAAGAGAGGCAGCTGGAGGAAAGGCCGGACTAATTTGTAAAATGGAGGATTTTTGATTGGGCCGAGAACAAGACGTCTGCCGAGCAAATAAATATAAAAGAATAATCACCTATAGGGCGAAAAAAAAAGGAGAGAAAGAAAAAAGAAAGTGCCCATTTCATGTTGCAGGTTTCCATTTTGGAAACAGGTCTCTCCCTCCTCTTCCTTCAGATTTCACAGACAGGTCTGCGATCGATGGGGTTTCTTGTGGCTCGAGGGAATTAGATACACACATGTAAACACACACACACACACGCTTGTTCTAACATCTACATGCTCATGAGAGCGACACATGCTTACACACATATGCACACACACAAGCAAGAGAGGCAGCCTGTGAGGTGATTGTTACCAGATGAGGGGGGTCGTTCATCCAACCGCACTCTGTGACAGACAAAAGACTGCACCGACTTTTCTTCATCTTCTCCTCATTGTATGTGTGCGCGCGTGTGTGTGTGTGTGTGTGTGTGTGTGTGTGTGTGTGTCTGTGTGTGTGAGAGAGTGTGTGTGTGTGTGTGTGTGTGTGTGACAGATTTTACAAGCATGCTCAACTAGTTTTTTGGGGGATGGGGCTCGTGTCTTTAATGGATACAGCCTAACCCCCCCCCACCACCACCATTTCTCCATTGGGCGACACTGGCAGCTGGCATATGTGCGTCCCATTCAAATAGTGACATGTTTAATTTGACAATTAAGAAAACAAAGACCTCCATTTAGAGCCACAGTTGGAGGCTGTGTACATTGTGTACGTGTGTGTGCGCTTGTCAAGAGTCTCTCTACTGAACTGAGAGAGACAGAAGGGGAAGTATTGTGGACGCAGAAGCCTAGAAAGCTGGAGCAAACCTGAACCGTCAGTTTAGATAAGCGAGGAGTGAAAAGAAGCCGTAAGTAAAAGCAGGCAAGAGCAGAGTAAACCTTAAACTGGAATTTACTTTTCCTGGTAATTCAAACCACTGGGCCTAACCTACTGCTGTGCCAGTCGCTATGGCTCATGCACGGAGCATTTACAGTTATGGAAAGAGGGGTTAAAAAGCCAGCTTAGGCATTACCTCAGTTTACCTCAAAGCAGCGGCAGACCACAGGGATTTAAAGGTGATGCAAATAAAAATGCACACATGGTGTTTCTTTTTAGCTGGCTGAGGATCGTTAACCTCACATTAAGTCGCACACTCGGTGCTGGAAATGCAAGCTGAGAGCGCTCCCCGCTCAATGTCTGTCTGGCAAGTGTGAATGAAAGTATCCTTCACAAGCAAAGCGCACACACATGCGCAAAAAGCATAGTATGTTCCCTACATGAGGAAGGCAATCTATGATTAAGGCCTGCTTCCTAAGATGCAAATAAACAAGTTTATAGGTTTTTTTAGCCTACAGAATTTACTCCTGTAGCCCACTTAAGGAGAATGATGGGAGTTGTTAAAAAGATTTTACGCCATTTCTGAAACTTTTGCACAATTCGATCTACAGTTTACACTTTTACTTTTGCATTTACAATTTATCCCTGTGAGTATAACATTTGAGCCAACCAGCATCATTTTGTGTAATTTCTCTTGCTCTGAAATGTGTATACATATCAGTCCTTGCGCGGCGTCCTTGAATTTGGGTTTTAATTCACTTTAAATCTTACTTTGAATTGTCATAAAAAAAAGAAACAGCTCCACATTTTGCATCACCAAGGCCCAGATTTCTATCATCATTATCATAAGACACAGACACCAACCCCACTCCCCATAATTCCCCCACCACCCCTCCTCTTATCTCCTCCTTTCGCTCCCTGTGGTCTTGAGAGTCCTGTTACCATGGTTACCACTGAACGATGGCTCCAACCCCTTTGAAATCCATCACACTTCGCCTTGCCACATGCACGCAGACACACACACACACACACAGTCAACGACACGCAAACGTACAGGCTATCTGTATGAAGTAATGGCGGCCATCCTTCACATGGGTGAGTGTTCACATGAAAACTGTCTGCCTGCTTCTCTCCATGCCCAGTTACAACAACATGACCCCACGCTCCCCCTCACAGGAATGAAAAATACCATTGGAAGGAAGATTCCTCCCCCTGAAACACACACACACAGTCACAGTCTAATCTGCACCCGTTTTGTTGTTCTAATTTGAAAAGACAGATCGTGTCCCTTCATTGCAGCCATTATCATGTAATCAAAAGCAGCCTTGCGGCATTTTGTGATACCGCTCTCAGTCTGCATGTAGTCGAAGATAATGTCTTGTAAACAATAGACGGATTGACAAGTTGCTTAAAGAGAGAAGAAGGCTGAAAAGAAACATTTCTTTCTTTCTTTCTATCAGTGGGAAATTCTGTCAGACGAGCTGCACAGCTGTTCTGCCCACAACCAGTCTACCTTCCATCCGAGTCTCTGCTGCACTGCTCTATTTCCTTTAATAAATGTGTGTGTGGGTAAGGTGTGCAGGGGAGAAATAGTTGGTTTCAAGGGCGGACTCAGACAGATAGAGGTGAAGCCATGCACACAAATGTGCACACTTACACACACGCGCCAGAGTAAGTGGTGATGAATTGGTCCGGCCACACCTCCTCCATCCTCCCTCCACTGTCTCGCTCATCGTCATGGTAACCGTCAGCACTTCCACTGCATCCTGCATTCAAGCGTTCATACTACGAGCAGCCAGCCCTCTCATCACTCCCTCTCCTCTTTTAATACCTTCGCTCGCTGTCAAAAATGTGCTGAGTCCTGGTCTTTCTGGAGCTTTTAGCTATTTATATGAAATATTGATGTTTTAAAGCAGGAGTACTCCATTCCCTGTAACAATTATACTGTATATACATATACAAATACATGTACTCTGCCACTGTGGTTTTCGAATATAAATATTGGGTCTAAACCTTCAGAAAACCTCTGCAGACAATTGGTTTTTCACTTAATGGTCTGTAATAGCACCTTGTTGCCTCACTGACCTCATTTCTTCAGTCTGCTGGCCCATCAGTCAGTATTCAGCATGAGTGAGGAGTGATTTTAATGAGCTGTTGCTCTTTTTTGCTCCATAATTAACTGATTCATGGTGCAAATTATGCAGTGGAGTAAACTAATTATATCCACAATTGTATGCTACAATATTTATATGTAGCATTTGAACACAGTCTATATAAATGAGCGATCCAAAGTTTGGTATAGAGCAAAAACAAACAAACAGTCAATAATCTGAATATATCTCTCTTATCTCCCTTTGCATAATAATCATCTTAAAATCCACCAGGGAACAGCGCCACGATGGACCCACCACCACACAGCGACGGGAGACAAAGCCCAGGCACGAGGCCCCAGAAGACCCTGGGCACCCAACCAAACCATCTGCTATAGGGCCTCCCGGGCCACCAGCCCCTCATGCCACCCAACTGTGGAGGACCAGCCCCCCCCAGGCAGCAGATATTTTCTCCCATGATATGTATATATTCTGCAACGAGATTCAACCAGCGGGAGATGTTGAGAAAGTGTTTATTTTTCCAGCAAACTAGGACTGTTTTGTTGGCGATGGCTAGAGCTAGGACAACAGATTAGGATAGATAGTTTGGTAACTTGATTGTTGTCAGATCACCAATAAGACAAATGTTAGGAGTGGGTGGGATTCTGCAACCCAAGATGGAGGAGAGTTTCGCTGTTACCGCTGACCAGAAGTGCTGCACAGGTGAACAGAGCCAGAGAGCGTGGAAAAAGGTGTCTCAGTAAGTTGTCCTGGAAGAGGTGATGCTCCCAAGTGCTAAGATGAAGAGGGACTTTGTTCTTTAAGTCTGGGTTGTGCCGGATCAGGGAGAACATACAGGGTTCCATGTGGGAATGCAATTATTTCAAATATGTTACGTGGCGAGGCATCAAACAGCCAGAATCAGTCTTTTGCAATTCATCTACCATCACTGTGTCACGCTTCATTGCCACACACAGTTTATGGTGTACGTTGCGTTACACATCCCTTAGAGTAAACAGTATCATCTGTTCAGCCCGTTCTGTGATCTCACTTTCTCCATCTGCACAACTTGAAAGAACCATTATTTAGATAAGAAACTAAAGCTTTGGGAGGAGAAAATATCCTTCGATGGATTCACATTAGCTCTCGTATCCGGTATTAGAGCAGCAGATCCGGCACTCCAAGATTCGTGCAATCAAGCAGCTCCTCTATAATCATCCCCTGGAGCTGGACACAAAATACTCTCAACCAGCCCGCCAGTGTTGTGGCTATACCACTGTGGACGTGTCTGTGCGTTAGTAGCCAGCACATAAATTTGTATAAATGTGTGTGTGTGTGTGTGTGTGTGTGTTGAAAACAATTCCAGCCTTCTAAATTGTTATTCTTCTCCAAGAAAGCAGGACGCTGGCCAAGATATCAATGTCTGTCTCTACTGGAGATCTATAAATACAGACAGATGTAGATAAACTGTGCATCACCAACAGAACAGGCTTCCTTGATCTGTCAACCAAGTCCAATGCAGCCTTTGAATAATCGGGCTTGAACAGTCATCATATAATTAGCCTGTGGAGTGTTTTAACACAGAGTCCTCCACTCCTCCATCAGAATAAGAAGCCCCACATAATATTTTAGAAGGTCTTTGAACCCACGGCTGTGACATTTATCCGTTCAGCTGCATTTATACACACTATGTTTGGCATCATATGTTTGGTTCAGTTTAATACGCATCATTTATACTAATATCTAAACCTGCAGGGACATGAGGTTTATTAGGTGATGAGGGGAATGAATAAACCAAATCCCCTCTGTACACGTCCTTTATTACAAACAACTCCTGTTGGAAAAGTAGGATATCAGATCCTTTTAAAAAAAGAGCTTCTCTTTTCATCTTCCATCCAAGCTCCTGCTTGCCACAACAGTCCCGCTCTGCTAAGCCATGATGTGAAAACATTAAGCCGCTGTGAGTGACAGCAGCTAGGACTCCAGATGTTGGCATTTAACGATGGCTCGTGCGAGTCCCCACTACTTCTCCTGTTGTCAGTTGCTTTGATCCATTCTCTAGGATCAGTGTAACGTCTTCAAGAGATGGCAACTTGCAGAGGTTTGGATGGCAATAACGCATTTGAGCAGTGGGTTCCTCTGGTTGCATTAATGCACACCTGCTTTTTTTGCTCCCGGTTGTGCTCTTTGGCTTTAGAACATCATCTAGTAGCACTTTTACTGCAAAGTTCTGCAAGATGGACGTGTTATTTCAAAACCAAGAGATTTATTCCAAGCAGTACAAAGAACTTCCTAAACTGCACACCGGGGTATGTTAGGCTGCAGTAAATTTGGTCCAAAACCACAGAGCTGACTCTGGGCCATGTAGACCACAAATGTTGGTTCTCCTAAATTGACATTAAATCTGACTCATCCTTACTCGAAAAGTTAAATCACTTACAACAGCTAGACAGACCAAATCTGTCTTAATTTACCTAACTCCGGCCAACACCTATCATCTAGGCCAAGTGCCTGTAAATGTACTCAGTGTGAGGTTAAAACAACACATAGTGACTACTGTTTCAAGAAAGATTCATCCTGGTGTCTTTACAGAACTCCAAAACAAACACCTTATATGTGATCGAACTGCAAGACATGACCCTATTAAAAATGCAACAACTTGATGTCATAGTCCTTACAAGGCTTTTGTTCCAAATTACAGTGTGGGAACGCTATAAGTCACGGTGACAGGAGAGATGGAGAGTCTCTTTTACCTAATAACAAGTTACAGTACGGTTGGTCAGAAAAGGACAGACCACCCTGAAGCAGCTGAAAGTGACTTGAAGCAAAATGTCGAACAGGCAGACTGTGAAACCAGTACAGCTTGTCAAAAATGTAAAAACTCGAGAGCTTGGAAAAATAATCAAAGCTGCTATTGATGAATGGCAAACTGTACTGTATTTATAGGTCTATTATTAGTGTTAACATCAGCGGAGCTCATTACAGAGAAATATTACAGAGCGTGTTCCTTCAAAGGAGTATGATAGCCATTTGTGCTGAAATGTTTGATAAATTGAACCTTGGGCCAATAGGTATAAATTTTGAGAATATATGAGACTGTAATAAACACAGTCATAGCTGGTTTTATGTTAAAAGGAAAAAATACACGGATTTTTATTCCTCAGCTGCTTATTAAATTAATATTCTGCTTGTCCTGTGTGCATAAGGTCACTGAGTCCAGTGCAGAGGAACATGTCTGAGAATGGAACCGCTTCTGTTGAAGGAAAAAGAGAAGTTACTAACCAAAGTCTATTAATAATAACTTTTTCTTGTGTCAATTGATTTTTTAGGGGGGTTCCAACATTCATTTTATTTTATTTTATTTTTTACCCTCGAACTGATCACCTCTCCATTTGTTGTCATCGCTTTTTCAGTCTTTCCCATCTTGTCGCCACTTGCGGTCTAAGATTTGTACAGTTCATCAAAACAAATCACGGCAGTTGCCCATGCAAACAGTAAAGTTATTTCCACTCTTGCAGTCCTTCCAAGGCCCGTCTGACAGACCTCAGCCAGCGACCACAAACACACACGCACGCTCACATGCACCGAGGCCCACAGTGAAAATAAGTCTTGACTTTTTCTGTGGTTTCTATCCCAAAAGTCCATGCTCCATGGTTTCATCCTGTGCTCCTTTCCTCCTTTGTGGAAGCATTTATTTGAATTTCAATATCACCTGAACATTCAGTATCAGCTGAATGCAAATGTGCATGGTATTGTGTGTGTACATATAGATCCATATGTATATCCACACATAGTACTGATGCCCCATAGTACCACTCGGCAACAGCAGACAGTAGACAGTATTCAAACAGGAGGGAGAAAAGGAAGTGGAGGTGGGCAGGTGGGAAGTAGTAAGAGATTCTCTTGTAAAAGTTTCCACTATAGGGGAATGGAAACTTTCTTTCCCTCTTTCTGATGTTGCTCTAAGTTTTAATAGACATCTCATGGTGGAAACTATCCTTGTAAAAGCTGATGACCAAAGAAAACTACAAAATGAGGTGCACGCATGACAGAAATGCATCTGGGAGATGTAAAGAAAGCGAGAAACATGATGTGGACCATACTGAGCATAAAATGCCTTCACTTGGTCAGTGCCATTTGTGATCTCACATGGACCAGGAAAGATCAGCACTATTGTTTAATATTGTGTCTTTTGGCACGATAGATGCAACACTAGCTCTGGAGTAGTAATGTGTGTGTGTCCCCCCCCCCCCCCCCCCCCCCGTCTCTATGTGTCTCTCAGCATCTCTCAAGATCTGAGATCCAGAGATGAGAGGGAAAGACAAAATGGATGATTCATTCAAGAACACAAATATCTGTAGCTGTACCGCCTTTGACCCTTAAGAGGAAAATAAATAGTGTGGAGCGAGCTGGGACACAGACACAACACCAGAGGAGTGGAGTTGGCCAGATAGCAGCTCCGAGCCTGCTACAACACTTACACACACACACAGACACACAAACAACAACTTAAAGTCAGACTGCTCTAGTGGCCTAGAGCATTCAAAAAAATAGTCAAAGATACGCAAATCAAATGAATAAAATCATATCATAATTCACATCTTTCTCGGTCACATCCAACTGTGACTTCCAACCTGACATCTAACGCTGTAAAGCCGAAACTTGCAGAACTTGATACACTGGGAAACAAGCTCTCGTACCACCCTTCACCCCAATCTTATTGACCACCTGCTGTTCCAAAGTGCACAACCCCTCCCAAAGAAAATACAATGCAGAGAAACAGGGGAAGCATACTAATTTACACCAACGTAACTCAGCATGTCATGAAATTAGATTAGTTTGACCTAATGAACTGCGAACGGCCCGCTGGATCACCTGCCGCTTGTGTGCGGGTAGTGTGTACATGCAGTTTCGTGTGTGTGTACATGCCTGCGGGTGTATTCCTTTGTACAAATAAGAATGAGAAGGAGGATTTGAGCACTAAGTCATGAGACAGTGACAAAATGGAGGCCCAGAGAGAGATGGAGAGGACAGACGGCAGATACGTCTGAAGTACAAAAGCAGGGCAGGAGAGCTGGGACGAGAGATAGGCAGGAGGGAAGAGACGGACAGAAAGTGTGAATGCTCGTTTATGCTTTCACTGTTGTCTCCGGTCGCTATGGAGGATCTTGTGACCGCAGCTGTTTTATATCTGTGTCTCACAACCTAAAAGAGCCATCTCAACTGTGGTTGTTCTAAAAGTGTGAATTTGTCCACCTTGACAGCTACAGACTGTGGACAGAAAGAAAGAAAAGCTTTTCCATTTTTCTACACATTGTTGAGAAGATAAATCTGCTGACATGGATCTAAAATGATGAAAATCCTGGTTAGACTTGCTGTAATCCTGAAACTGTTAGTAATAAATTATTCATTTACGTTAATTTACTTTCAAACCAGTGTTTTTCCATTTAATAAACGTAACCAGTTTCTACCCATAATGCTCTTTGTCTGCTGTTGAGACACTGATCCACGTTTTCATCACATCCAGACTTGACTAACGCAATAGTCCTTCATAAACTCAAGTAGATCCAGACTTCTGCTCGCTGCCATGGCCACACCACAACCTGTCCGCCACAACCTCCACTGACTCATTCAGACATGACTAACGCAGGAGGTAACGTTGGCACTGCTTCTAATGAATGGTGGGCAAAAGAATACTGCTTGATGCTAAACTCACAACATTTTTATAGGTAAACAGCTGTTAATGCTAACACTGATTATGCAGTTAATATCTCCCTTAATGCCTTTAGTATGTTTTGGGTCTTTTGAGCTTTTTCAAAGTGTCTTTGACCATCTATCTTTTGAGCTTTATTAATATATATACATATATTATGATTACTACACTTGGGCATGTTTTAATGATTATTGAGTTTAGAACTGAGCAACAGCACCACACAGCCAAGAACAAAGAAGGAAATACTTCCCATACTTGATAGTCTCACTCAGTGATGGGAGATTGATTCCTTGGGAAAGATAAAGTTGCCAAAGACCATGCAAGAGCGACCACAATGGTAAAAGCCCCGAGTCATGAGTTGAAAAAAAAAAGAAAAAAAAGAAAAGAAAAGAATGGAGAGCGAGATACTCACTAACAGATGAGATGAAAAAATGGAATAGAAACCATTCAAACTGAAGAGAGAGACAGAAAGGGAGTAAGAGAAGAAAACCCCTCACTGCCATATGGTACAGAGCATTGGGCTTAATGGGGCGTGAGGCCATCCTCTCCACAGAGACATCGGCCAGTTAGATCACACATGAATGAACACTCTGATAGGTTTAAAACGCAGCATATGAAAACAGCTAGTGATATGGAACCAAACTACTGCTTCTGAAGGGGGGAGAAAAAAGGAAAGAGGAAAAAAATGGATTGTTCAACTTGTTGCAACAACACAGCAGCCACCAAAGAACCGAAAAATGCTCCTGCAAAGAGAAATCTGCCAGATAAAGAGGTTAAGCTTTGAAGCATTTTGATTGCTACTGAAAATATTCCAGCAGAAAGTGATACGGTCAAGATCAGCGGTCCCAGCACACACACACACACAAAACTAGGTCGTTTCAGTCTTGGTGTGTTTTTACTGTGAATCAGGATACACCAAGCCACTGGGAGCTACTCAGTCAGATATTCAACAGATGAAGAACGCAGTGTTTGAAGACACTGGCTCAAGTAGAAGATTGGACGAATGACAATTGAGATTTGACGATGCCACCACATGAAAAGTCATCACCAGAATTCTACAATGCGTCCTTCACCTGGGGACTCGAATGTGCACTCAAAATTACATTATGATGAAAAATCTGAGCGTCTTCAAGTTCGAGAGGATGAATGTCTAAAGGAAATTTCGAGCAATAGCTCCTATTCTTGTTGTAATGACTAAGGGTGTCATCAAGGCCGTGACATTTCTGAATAATACTCTCATGCTTTAGACCTGCTGCTTACAAAAAAAAAACAAAAACATTAACAACATAATGTTGATAAATTTAGCCCGTCTCATTATCTCCACATTAACGGCTTGAGCGTAAAACCGAGATGGATTTCGTTCATGGCATCGGAGCCTGCAGTAGCAAACAGGTGATGAATTCACAGGAGAGTGCTGATGGATGATATGAGAATAGTCCACGCAGCAGACACACCATCCTGATCCCACTTCACACACTTCCTGTCAGCAGCGCTGGCAGCTGAGAGGCGTGCAAGTTTGCGAGAGAGGTGAGAGAATGAGTGTGTCACAACAGGGGGCCAGCTGTTAACAGCATGAAACAATTTGCCGAGTTTCTGATCTGGCCGGCGCCTGTTTGCTCGTGAACCATTTGTTTGCGCTGATCATTTGTTAAGATGTAACCGAGGCGTGTGGTGACAGTGACCACTCCAATCTGCACTCTCCCCTCATCTCCAGATCCAGCTGAATTAAATGCACAGACAGAATAATAAAAACATAGGAGACAAAGTTTCAACAGAACAGGGTTGCGTTAGTGCACAGCTACCACCGGACTAGAAGAAGGAGTTGGGGGGGCATCAAGCGGACAATAAATTTCATCTCCCCCACACATTTTCAAGCTTAATAAAAACTTGAGTGTGTGTGTTGTGAGTTTGGGCTGGAGGGCAGCATGTGAGCTCCAAGTGGAAGCTGTGGTTTGGTCTGGCTCTGGTTTCCACCAGCAGGAGACCGGTCCACGGTCACAGGAAGCTTGAACCGAACACCTTCCTGCACTGAGCGTGTCACCATATGTCTCTGGCTCTATTGGTTTATCAAATGTGATTAGGCTCAGTGTGCATACGTGTGTGTGTGTGTGTGTGTGTGTGTGTAGCTTTAAATATGATTAGTTTTTCCATATAGAGACGTATAGACTTTTAGACATGGGGTCCCCAACTTTGGACTTCACACCAAAGGGCCTGATTGCTCTGACAGGCAGACGAACTATGTTTATCCAAGTGGTTTTGTGGGAAGTTCAGGAGGACTAACTCCACCTGTCAAAAGAAACCTGTCTCTTTATCCTTTTGCTCTATTTCAGTCCTTTTCACACCACACTCACATGCTTGTGTCTTGTTTTTGCTTTTGTCTTCTTTTTTTTTTTACCTGCAGAAATCAGGATTTCACCAGACTAGACTGAAACCAACACCAGCAGGTCAGAATTTCCCCTCAACCAGCAGATTGCTGCATGACCAAGTAGGTCAAAAACGGAAGAAAACACGAAATTTCCATGAGATGACTCTGGCGAGTCGTGCTCTCTAAATGCGGAGGTCTATTTTAAGGAGCAGATTTTTGTTACATTTACTGCTCAGATTCTCCATCTCTTTCTGCTGTAGTAGAGTATTTTCAGTGGCATCCGCTTCAAAATGTTAAGCTCTATGCGGTTTTGGCCGCAGGGCTCCCAAACAAATGAATTGTTTCTATTTGAATACTCCTGAAACGTTCCTGCATCAGTCTCAGGCCCAAACGTTAACCTTATTTTCACCCATAGGACAAAGGAATCTTATCCCCAATATTAGCAAAGACGCATTCATGGCAAAATCATCACTAGTGTCAAACTCTGTAGCCTCTAAAATCCTGAAAAATTGTGGTATGAGACTGTACTCCAACAACAGTGCATTACCATTATACAATGCCAGCGAGCCTTTCTCCGCCTCTTTGTGCATCTCCCAGCTGAGCACATCTGTGTGTGTCTGTCGAGATGATTGAGTGCCGTTTAACAGGCTTGACCAGGAAACCACATGCTGAACATCACAGGGGAGACGCATCACCTGGCCGTAGTGAGCTCTTGGCTTCGACAGTGTACACAAGTGCAGATGTATGACACACAGGCATGCGCATGTATGCGCTCACGTACAAACATTTGCTTTCTGTGTTGCTGCCTTTTTCTTCAACTGTCTCATTTCCCCTTTCTGCCGGGAAGCCTTTAATTTATTACTAAATAGTTTTTTTTATGGAAACTCTCTCAATAATTTCTTCTGGCTCGCAGCTCATCTGTTCACGTCTGTTGGCGCTGCGATTTTGGCAAGAGCGCGGATGTCACTGCTGGTGAGATCAGCGGTGGCTTCCCAGCGGTCAGGTCATGCTGGAAGTGAGCATGTCATTGGATTTGACAGAAACTCTGTGAGGCACAACCCACACAGGAAAAGAAAATTCAGATTATAACCAAGAAAAAGAGCAAGGGATCTGAAAGTAGTTATATCAGCTCAGCAGAATTAGTGCTCATTCAGTTGGGCCCAACGCGGATGAGAAGATTTCAGCGATTTTTTTTTTTTAAAGCAAATAACACGATCCATTATAAAAATGCTCGTCACTTTTCACCGCCATCCATAATTCACACTGTTCTCATGACCTCTACCTTGTCAGGATATGAACCTGTATCACAAGAATGCTCACACACGCACACGCAAACACACACATAGAGGCACCGTAACCTCTCTTGCCTGGGAAATACTTTAAGGAAGCAGGGGAAGAGGAAAGCAAGGAAACAAAGAAAAAAATAACTCCTTTGTGTCGCTGCTACACAAACAGTGCAGCACATTACAGACTACTACAGTGGCCAAAACTGATAAGAAGCTTCCTACACACTATCACTGCATGTGTGTGTGTGTGTGTGTGTATGTATGTATGTGTGAGAGGAGAGTCAGCAAAAGAGACATGAAGAGAAAGACATGCGGAAGGAGAAACAGAAATCGAAGAAAAAACAAAGTACAAGAGAAAGAAAAGAAGGAAACAGAAATAAACCTGGAGCTTAAATAAGATAGGAACTGGCCCTTACCTTATGTGTGTATTTGTCCCATTCCTTCATACAACACATTTCCTTGTTTACATATTAAACATTTGCCTCGATGTTTACACTCTCCAAATCTCAATTATCCAGCCCGGCAGTATAATAATCCCAAAGGCCAAATGTGATTGTTATCTATTGTAAATATTAATACAATTCTGAGAACATTCTTCATTTCGTCTCTGTTAGGAACGTGACAAAATCGCACTACCCTAATCATCAATGCCAAATAACTTCGCACAAGAATGTAAACTGGGCTATCTGGACCAGCTGACCCAATTCTTCACCATACCAAAAAGCTCTGTCAATCTTGACAGTGAGTTGGCAGGCAAAGGGAGAAAATACAGAAGAAATCTTGAACAGCATCCATTAAACTATGGTCTAAAATAATATCTGTGTGTGTGTCCTGTCTGAGGCCACATTGAGGAAAAAAAAAAAAAAGAGAAAAGTTAACCGTTACCCTGCCTGAAGAATCCTGACTTGTTTCCGAGTGATGCTTGACGAACGTGCCGGAATGAGCAAATCAAGCCTTTTTACACTCCGTTCTGGCAAACTGGAAAAACACCCGAGATGTCTGGCATGGGATTATCACCGCACATAGTGCCAGAATGACTGTTGGCTAGGATTAGGAAGCAAAAAAAAAAAAAAAAAAAAAAAAAAAACTTCAAACATTTGAATACAATTGTTGCAAAAACTGGAATCAAAGTCCACGGGGGTCATTTGGTTGTTTGAAGGATATGATAATTTAAGAGAGCAGTTTAATTGGGAGCAAATTACAAGGTTCAATAATTTGGAAACAGACAGCCTGTGTCTAAAGAAAAGAAACAGTAAATTTTGTTCAGGCGTCCCTTTTTGTTCCTTTTCTCACTTCTTTCACAGCTCTCATCCTTTCTGTTCTCCCCTTACGTCACTACTTTTAAAAGCCACCCTTTACTTTCTCTCGTCTCTCATCTTCCCTTAGGACCGGGCCCATGTGCCAGTTTCCACAGAATACCAACCAGCCGTCCTTTTCCAAAAACATGTTAAATGAACCTGCAAGAATGTGAAATTCAACTATTTATCCAATTCCAGTTCGGTTGGCACGATGAGAGGTCCAAAGCCTTTTATTTGGAAGGCTTTAAAGTTCAGGCGGCGCCTTTTTCTTATAAAATGCTGAGAAACTGAAACGCTGCTGTGTGTGCTCATCTGCCCCTCAGTAGAGGAGTAAAACCAACCTGTAAAAACAGCAGGTCTCCACCGTGCAAAGCGCCAAGTTGTGGCTGCACATGCAGACAAACACTCACCCACTCACTCTCAGGAGGTGTCACACACGCACATATATACATATCAAATAAAGGCAAGGCCAGTCGTGCTGATAGCAGGCCAGTGCACCAACACCGATGGGCTCACCCTACGCTGCTGGCTAGGTTACCATGGCAACCTTGCGAGGTGAGAGAGAGGACACACCAGCACCCGAGTAAATCTCCTCAGAGCAGCTTAAGGAATGCAGGTAAAATCTCACTCCCTGCCTTTCTGCGTTTCTTTTTCCCTCCTCCCTCGAGAAAATCTTTTCTCCCTCTCCTCTTATGGCTCAGTTTTTATGAATCACATCGCAACGCACCAGTGCATCCAAGTGTGCCATCCTTTTTTTTTTTTTTTTTGAAAAAAAGGACTTTGAGACCGTTTTTCACTTCAGACGCAACTTTGATTTCCAGACTCATTTACATTGGCGTATAAATCAGGCTTTTGCCAGGGGAGTAATCAGAGAAGAGTTGGGGGGAGGGTGTGAGTGAAAAGCCAGAGAGAATAAAGAGATGAGAGTAAAACGGAGACAGTGAATACTTGGTTTTGGCTGCTTAAGTAGGACAGTGGTGCTGTGGCCAACACGCAGCAAGATTGAACACCGAGAGGATTAAAGACGACAGTTTCCCTACAAAATAAAGACCAGCACAGTGGAGGCGGAGACAAAGTGGAAGATGGATGAAGACTTCTTCAAGTTTTTTTTCTTACCTCTAAGAAGCATGTCCCCGCTGGGGTGTTCTCCTTGATGGAGGCATTGTAGAAGCTGCTGGAAAACGTAGGTGTGTTATCGTTAACATCCTGCAGCACAATGTCCACCTTTGCTGTGGATGACAGCGGCGGCCGGCCGCTATCTGTCGCAACAACAGTCACGCTGGGAGCTGGCTCTGATTCGAAGTCCAGAGCGGCTGCGGTAGTAATTATCCCTGTGACTGGGTCAATGGAAAACCAATCAGAGTGAGAGTTTTTGCCCTTGAGGAGGCTATATCGGACATCCCCATTGGGGCCTTGGTCCTTGTCCCTTGCAGTGACCTGAAGTACAAAGGATCCAGGATACACCACCTCAGGAATAGTTTGTCTGTAGGACTGCTGGTCGAACAGAGGGGGGTTGTCATTGACATCGGTCACCTGGATGGTGAAAGACGACTCCGCCCTGAGGGGAGGTGTGCCAGAATCTGTGGCCATCACCCTGAGGTCATATGAATCCCGCTCCTCTCGATCCAAAACTTGGTCCACATATATCAGGTAAATGATGCTGTCTTTGGTCGTAAGAGCAAACTTCCCATCACCCCCCTCGAGGGACACATTCACATTGGCGTACTCTCCGTAGTCTGGGTCGGTGACAGATATCCGGGCTACGTACTGGCCTGGTTGAGCTCCTTCTGAGATTCTGGGAGAGCCGTCCTCACTGAGGAAGATGATGGTCATGGTGGGCTGGTTGTCATTGTAGTCACGAACATGGATGGTCACAAATGCGTTGGTCACCTGAGAAAATTGATTTGCGTTAATTTATGTTCATTGGGTGACTTTATTTTGGAGAATTGGTTAGAAAATTAACAGGAAACATAATTTGGGGATTTATAACATGAAACACAGCTCACTCCTTAAACAAGTGTCGAAATCTGCAAATAAAATAAATTAAGAATGACCCTTAAATAACATACTTCATGTAGCGTAGCCATAATTACCTCTGGGTGGCTGGCATTGTCCCTTGCCTGGACCACCAGTTCATGGACCCTCTTCAGCTCATAGTCCAGGGGTCTATTCAGAGTGATGACACCTGAC
Source organism: Remorina albescens (assembly GCA_034769265.1). Taxonomy (NCBI): domain Eukaryota; kingdom Metazoa; phylum Chordata; class Actinopteri; order Carangiformes; family Echeneidae; genus Remorina; species Remorina albescens. The sequence continues at coordinate 4,919,480 of CM068490.1, read as the reverse complement.
TTAACATCCATGACAAAGTAGCGGTCAGGGTCACTTTGTCTACGGTTGATTTCATAAAGCACCAAGCCATTATCGCCCTCATCCTCGTCTGTTGCAAAAACCTACAAGGACAAGAAGGTCATTGCTGAGATCAAGAAAGACGTTGGTAGGTCTGAATTCACGGAGGCAAGAATTACCGATGAAGTGACGAGACGCAGATACTGAGCACAAATACTAACCTGTAGGATGCTGCTTCCTTGGGGCAGACTCTCAGAGATGATAGCGTGATATCTGCTCTGATTGAAGACCGGTGCGTGATCGTTGATGTCAGTCACTGTCACTTCCAGGCTCATGGAGCCCATCCTTCGAGGTGAACCCCCATCAAAGGCTTCCAGGACGAGGCTGTACGATGAGCGTTTCTCCCTGTCCAGCAGTCCATTGACCACTAGGTCCAGATACAGCACCTTGTTAGCCGCTCTTTTGGTCTCCAGTCTGAATGCCTGGCCTACATTGCCCTCTCTAATAGCGTAGCCTTGGGTAGTCAGCTGGTCCTTGTCTGCATCGGTTGCAGGCTCCAAGGAAAACCTCGTCCCCACTGCTGTATGCTCAGGGATCTTAAGAGTAGCTTTCTTTTTAGGGAACACGGGTACGTGATCGTTGATGTCGTTGACAGTGATGGAAACCTCAATGGTGACTCCCGTCATTGTCACAGCAATGAAGCTGTAGTGGTCCCTCTGCTCGCGATCCAAACGGCGCGCAGTCTTAATGATGCCCGTGGTTTCGTCGATGTTGAGGTCGTTGCCGACACCTGTGCCTTCATGGTCTGAGATGAAGTAGAGACTTGCGGTTTCACCGGGAGGTAAGCCAGCACTGATATCCCCGACGATGGTCCCTGCAGGCTGCTCTTCATCCAGCTGGAGCTCGAGCGCTCCAAGGACAGTTGTAGACTGGATAAGGACAAGGATGATGCTCAGATAAAAGAGCGGCTCCCACCGCCAGAGACACACACCGGGTCCGCTGACCCAAGCCCTCCATCTTGACCCTTTACTTGTTATCGGCATGGCTGGGGTGTGCTACACCTGAGAAAAAGAAAAAGAGAGAAGAAGAGAAGAGATTTATTTCGTCGTATGTGGATTGAACAGTTGAAACACTTTTTTCATTTTCTTTCCTTTGAAAACATCTTGAAAATTCAGTCAGCACAAAATGAAAACAAACTGTTCTTCTGTGGAGCCTCCATCTTAAATCCCTGTATGACAATGTGCTAACACTTTTACAATCCAGAACCTGTATTAAAGGCACTGCCTGATGAATTTCAGCTTTTCTTTTCCCATAAAATGACTATACATAACATTTGTAAAAAACTCTTGAGCTGGATCAAGGAGATCTGAAAAAACATCAAAATGGAAGCTTAAGTCTATCCAGAATCCACACTGGCTTGAATCAGACTGAGACAAAATCGTAAACTATATTTATCTCACGGATCGCAAATTTTATTTCCTGGGCGAGAACATCTTAAAGTGTCCAGAGTGGACACACTGTGAAATCCCCAGAGAATACACATTAAAGACACATTAAATGAGCATCCATCCTACCTTCGTCGGATTTTTATATCCAACTCTGATAACGATAGCAAATTCCTACACACGCACTAACTCATACACATGCACACAAATGCATGGAATGCGTGAGAAAGTGAGTATATAGCTACTTCGGCTGCGCTTTCATGGGGAAAAGCAGCCATTTAGGGCTGTAAGCTTAGCCTCCATGTTCCCCAAACTCTAAATCACACACAGATAATAAAGATAATACCCTCCTCATGCTAATACTAAATCAGTGTTATCAGTCAAAGGTTGAATCTAATCATAAACAGACACACATACTGTTACTATCCACAAAGTCCTGCACCAGTCCAGGGTCAAACATATCTTTTGTGATATTTGCTTCAGCTTGCAGTGCCGCTTGGAGATGCCTCTCCGGATGGTAACCACAAGAGTTTAAAGGGCAAGATAAAAACTCACCTGACACTCTTTGAGTTATATTGCGGCAAAGTCACCATCTGGTACTTTTAGCAAGTTAAAACAAACACCACTAATTATTTGCAAATGGTATTTGACCCTGGTTTGACTCACATACTTGCACACAACCATAAAATTCTGGAAATACACTCATAACTGTTCTGGCAAGGTTAACCTACATTAAATTCTCATGAGATGGATGCTCATTTTACCCCATGATGAGGTCTGCAAATATTTACATTATGTTCAAGATGAGAACAATTGTTTAGTCATGTTGCTATAGTATTTATAATAGCAGATTTATTGCTCTTATAACTCTTCAAAACATGCTGCAATGAGGAAAGCCTTCCAGACCTGACATAACTCATACATGCCACTTTGAGATCAGAGCTCACATTGATCTGCACATTAAGTGCCATTAACTCTCTGCTGCCATTTGCAAAATTTTGGGGTCAAGAGATCTAAAGTAAAAAAATCTGCAATGCAGACAAAAGCCCGGTAGCAGAGAGGAGGTTGGTTGGTTGGTTGTCAGTGGAGGGCGTTGGCCTTTTCTGTCCAGCTATATCCAACCAGACAATCGTTCCCACAGTGCACGTATAATCTGGACAGTTAACTTCAGGAATGTCTCTGCCACCTTTAGAGTGAAAACCAGTCTGCTGCCGGCTGCAGTGTTTCCACATCAGTTGAATTGAAGCAATTGATTGATGGCAATCCCTTGAACAAAAAAGAGGAGGAAAACACCCTTTTTCTAACAGGTAGCACTTGTTCATGTGCACTGACTACTTAGCAGAAGCCACTCAGCAAACTAAAAAAAAAAATTATTTAGCATCTAATGAATCCTACTGCAATCATCCAATCCAGCGGTCTTCCTCCTGACCCTGACCTCCTGTGGTAATCTCTCAGCCCTCTGAGGAGGACAGATTAATAAACTCTATAGCTCCTTTGGGACCAGGGACACAGATACTGGGCCCTCTGGTGCAGTCACTGACCTCTACATCTGGTCCGGACGGCTGCTCTGGACACTTGCTACACTCCTACACAAAGAGGGAAGCAGAGCTAAGACTGAGCACAGGCTCCGTACACACCCTTGTTTTGCTGCATTTGCTACGAGTGTTTGTCTGCGGGCCTTTCTTTAATGAGGCTGGAGAAAAACAGAAACAGGAGAGAAGTTAAACGATGAGGTCTGGTTGAGATAATTAAGGGTGTGATGATGAAAAGAAGACCTTCGTCTGCTGAAAGGGGAATTCAGAGTGAGAGATCGGCCCTTTTGAGACCCTGTTCGGACTACATCAATCAGTCCTAAGTACAGAACCATAATGGAGCCATTGAGTGCAAGAAAAAGAGAAAAGAACAAAGCAGAGAAATGGAAAAGACTGGATTGAGGACACAATAGAAGAAGCTTCATTCTAAGGCGTGATTACAGTTTGATTTGGCTTGAAGGCTTTATTGTCTTTAGGGAGCACTGAGCTGTGTTGGTGAACCCTCTGATTGAAAAAAAAACAAAGCCTGAGAGAGAGAGAGGGTGTGGGTGTGTGTGTGTGTGTGTATTCGTCCTCACTCTTTCATTTCTTCAGTCAAGTGTCAGTGAAAGGTTATATTGATGAACTAATCTCATGGCTGTGATCTGTCAGTGTCAATGAACAGTCGGCCCATGACATCATCTCTCTTTCGACGTGCACTACAGTACATGTGTTTGTCCTGGATAACACAAGCTGATGAGGAATAGAGAGAGAGAGACAGAGAGAGATACAGACTATGTTGAAGGGATACTAGCTTTAACAGATGGTCAGTGGTGTAAAAAGACACTCCCTCTAGTGGTACTCTATAACATCCTGTCAATTATGATAAATCACGTTTCCTCCAGTGTCCGATTTCATCTAAAATGCAAGAAATGCACATTGAATGAGTAAAATACAGCAAACCTCCCGTCTCGACCTGTCTGTCTGGTTACATGTTTGTTTGTTTGTTTGTTTGTTATTTTAATCATAGCATCTTTGTACATCTGCACAACACATGTGCACGCAAAAAGTGACATCATCTCTGTGCGACCACATTGATAGGCAGGACAGACCCGGAGGGCTCCATGCAGTCTCAGCCACATTATATCTGGCATTGCACCCCCATAATCTGCCTCTGCTGTGCACAAGCCTCAAAGCCTCAAATCCATGGGCCTCCACTCTTAAGTGCTGTTACCATATAATAGGAAACCATGGTGTTTTCTATAGGATGTGACCATTTAAAGCAGCAGTACACTGCCCATGAAGATGCATGTGAGTGTGTTTATGCTGTCATTTTGCAGTTGCGAGGAATTGCTTTTCCTCATGTGGTGCCAATTCTTAACGGGCCTCTCGATCTCCGTATCCCTCCCTCATCCCCTCCTCCCGCCCTCCCTCACTGCATCCCCTCTAATGGATTTAGCAGATCTAACTGGGCACGCCATAGCTAACCATGGCCAAGCTAAACAAGATCCAAAGTCACGAAGTTCTAAGTAAAAAAAGAAAAGGGTTACCGCGGACTGTATCTCAGTTATGATTTTTGTCTTTTGATGGAGCAGCGCAGGTCTGGCTTTGCCTGCCTTCTGTGTCACCCAATCAGAGGGGGAACCTTTCAAGAAATATACAGATATAAATTATACCTAACACAAAGATAGATATTGATTACTTTTTTTCAAGACTGCAGCTGTGAAAATGAAATTTCTGGAGGGATTTTCACATCCTGCAACAGCTCCGTTGTAGTACATGCCATGCAAGCGCTCGATATGGTGTGAAGATACTAGACTGTTCTAGCGTTGGTGTCATTTAGAAGTGTGAAAATTTATTTTTGACGACTTTACTCAGCAAGTCTACAATTACAGTTTGGCTGGAGCAGGGCCAAATCTTCAAATGACGGAGATTGAATGGTCGGGATGGATTGTGGTAAAACAGGCTGCAGCGGTCTGCAGTGGTTTAAAAAGCTTTGTGTGAGAGTCCTGGTGGGGGTTAGAGGATAGAGGAATGCTTTGCATCTCAGTTTTCATGTCATTTGGGTTGTGTGTGTTTAGGGGGACGACAACTATGACCCCTGTCTCCCCTTGAGTTGCCTTTCCCCGGATTTCTGGATATAGACATCCCACTTCTAACCCCAGCTGTCACCAGCGCAGTGAGCATATGTGTGTGTTGTCAGTGTGTATATTTGAGTCCCCCATCTATGTACATATACATCTGTTCCCCCCACGGCTCCTCTTTTACATTTTCTTCAATTAAAGAATCTAAACTAAAAGGTGGATATAATTTTCAATTTATGGCCCTAAAAAACTTAAAAGTGAATCTGCACTAATCCAGTGACTCAGGCATCAGAACAGCAGCTCTTCAGACAGCCAGATGAACACTGTCTGGACAGTTACGCACACACACACACACTAAAATATACTTTCAAGTGCTGCACCAATTCAAAGCGCAATCAGTATTAATGCTACTACACATAGAGAGAGTTCACAACTATGTCACCGAGGAGAAGACGGCAGACATAGAAGCTCTCCCAACACGTGCTGTGAATCAGGATTGTGGACACTGTTGAAAATAAGTTTGAATTAATTATGATTAGGTCAAGTTCAGTTCCTTGGCTGCTCCTCCCTTGTAGCTCAAATGTCCAATGTGATGCAGAGCGACAACTCATCCAGCCAGAAATATGGAAGACAGACTGAAGGAAGAAGTCAGTAAAGAGCATCAACGCTTCAAATTTCATCCACATTTTATTCATATGCCTTGTAATACCCTGTAATTGAAATCGGAACATTAGTTGAGTCTTTCAACATTTCTTATTTCCTATTTAAAGCAGAATTATACCTGTCATTATTAACTCTGGTAAAGAGAAACCAAGCTGTAACATTTTTCCCCAGTTTACCTCAACTCAGCGAGAGGTTTCGTTTTTAATTCTGTCCATGAAATGCTGCTCTGGAGTTTTATTTTATTACTTATTTCCTACATAAACGTTCATGTCAGTGACATCAGTGAGCCTGCAGAAAGTGTGTGCATGCATGTCTGAGTGTGTGTGTGTGTGTGTGTTGGCGGGGCTGAGGGGGGGCACATCATTGCAAAGGCTAGTCAGTTCACAGTGGGAGCCAGTGTCTGTGCCAGGAACCTACCGAGACCAAAAGTCTGAGGCTCAGGTCCACACTGTGTTTTCATATTACAGTTTTTTTTTTTTTTTGGTCTTTCTCTTCTTCACTTTAAAAGTGCTTGAATCCAAAAGAATAAAATGAAAGACAGTGACATTATACCCTGATCAAAAAGCTTACTGTTGATTGCATGTAAATGAATGCCATACAAGTTTTGTTCCAACCCGAAGGTATCTGGAAAGTGCGATTTATTGTTATTATTATTTTTTTTTTCCCCTCATGGTTTGGCTCCACACTCTCATTTGGATGTGAAACGATGCAATGAGAATGAGGTTAAAGTGCGGATTTGATTTTTAAGTTTTCTTTTAGTCTCAGTCATAAAGGAACAGTTGTGGTTTTACATTATGTGTCCTCATTTGTGGGGTCAGTGGTCTTCTTCAAAAGATAATTTCCAACATGTCACGTCCCATTATTAGCATTCAAGAAAACCATCAGCTGTTGTCTGTGTGCTCTTGGCAGTCATTATGCATCTTAATTCATCAGTGTATTGAGCTATAGACTTTTTACTGTGTCTCTGCTTTAGGTTAGCAGATTCATCCCAGTTCCCAAAGCAGCTGCAACACAACTGTAAGACCACGCTATCATTTTTACATCCCTCCACTAACACTCTTACTTCGAATCCATGGGGATGTTAGCCGCGTAAAAAACAACAGCACAAGTCTCTGAAACTCTGTCGCAACAACAGCATAAACAATTCAAAGCTGGTGCAATGACTCAGTTTTGTTTATTTACCCACACAGTGACTGTCAAGCTGGAAGAGTCACGCATGCTTACAAACTGCACCAGGTCCCCTGTGACAAAGCGCCCCAGATTTTCAGTGCCCCGCAGGCCAGAAGGAGACAAAAGAATAAAACAGGGCAAGAGGAAGAAGGGGTAGTATTGGAAAGTTTGATTCTGAATGAGGTTTCCTAAAAAAAACAAACAAAAAAAGAAAAAACACTGATACAAGATATAAGAGAAGTAAAACATAAAGTTAACACTTAAACACATAAATAATTAACCCTCCGGACCGTCAGAGGGCAAGTGAAAACACAGCCGGAGGTGACTGACTGACCTCTTAACCTTTAAGGCCGCTCGACCAAGTCAGTGTGCACTGAGTTGTTTGTCTGTCATGATTTGTTTGATGGTTTGTGCAAGAAAACACAAACCATCAAAAGAGGGAAAATGGAGAAAGCGAGAAGGAGAAGGTGAAATAACGCAACAAAACAAAAGATGGTGGAGCAAAATGTCTCTGAAGGTAAAGCAGCATTTGCCAGCTACCATCGCTCATCAACCCCCACACACACACTCTCTCCTATCAGAGCTTGTTTAATATCCCACAAGGACAACTTGTCAAGTCTGAGCCATTGTGCTTCTCTGTCAAACTTCATTACCTCACTGTTGAAACTGAGATAAATACCCTTGTAGTGGCCAAACAAACGACTCATGGTTTGATTTTGCGTTCCTATCTGAGATCACTGCTCGGGAGTAAAAACTGGGACATTAACTGGAAGCAATTAAAGGTGAGGAAATATTCTTGTCAATGTTGAATGTGGAACTGTACAAACAAGTACTTAATGTATCCATTTGGCTCCATTAAAATCCCAAAATCACTATTTGTCAAATTACTCACTTGGTTTTGTGCATGATGTAGTGGAACTTACACTTGTCAGTGTTGGCAGTGTGCTGACTTACATTCATTCCCCGGAGGATTATCCGAACCTCAAATGCCTGACTCCAACCTTTTACCCCAAACTTAACCCAATCGTAACTCTGAACCAAAAACTCTAAAGTGAATGGCGAAATCTTAAGGGACTGGATTTGTGGCAGTATAGAGAAACCCCCCGCCCGGCCTGATGACTAAACAACACACACACACATACAGAATCATAGAAGAGTCAGAGCATTTGTTAACGATCTAAAGGAGGAAAAGTTCAAAGACAAAACACCCAGCAGATGGCATAAACATGGTCAGGAGACGAGAAACCAAAGATCTATCTTTGTAAGTCAAACACACACACACACACATACCTGGCAGGGACGCATTTCAATCAGTGACACCACAACTGGCACAAAACTGTAACAGTTCATAATACTGTTTCACAAAAACACATAAATATTAATCAAAGTGGACCAATGTTTTGTTGAGGACTCAGCCAGCTGACAGAACAATCGTTACAGGGAGGAAAGAGATCAGTGTCCACCTAAGAGAAACACTACAGGCTTAATTATAGACTTCTGGGGCAGACAGGCTTGACAAATCATCAAAAATCTCAAATTACTCATCTGACCGAGAATACAGGACAACGACTTGGCTTATTAGTTATTATCAACTCGGGTTAGCGGCGCGCCGACAGTTGCTCTCCGGGAGAATGCCATTGGATCATGTTACACCATTATATTTTCTTGTGGTAAGCCTGGGAATTAAGTCTGTCTGTTTTTGTTTTAATTATTTCTACAGAGTCAAATACTGCATCTATACTCATCAGTTAATACCAATCAAAAGAAATCACCGTGAAAGAAATCAGAGATGTGATAAATCCATTTAAAGCTCCAAATAATTCATTAAACTGAGCTTCGATCCACTGACACACACACAGTTCATTTTTATATGACTACAGGTCACTACAGTCACAGTCTCTAAGATATCAAGAAGGAAAACCTTCCTCAAGCCAACTTTTTCTTTCCTCACTTGTCTCACACCACCCACACACATCCAGCCTCTGACTCCCTTAACTTGCATAACACGTTGCTCTACCTGAGCCACGGTGCCCTACATGCAGCACTCAGCTCTGCACGAGCATTTGAAGTTCCCAGAAGCTCAGATCATCTCGCTTACTTCATAAAAAAACTCATGAGAAGCTACACAGACGGGCCCTCTCTTCCTCTCCTTCCACTCGCCTTTCAGTGCTTAGACACTTCTCATTCGTCAAGCGCCCAGATGGGCAGGAGTTTCCACATCTCATTCATCTCCTGCCCGGAGACTTTTCCCACATTTATATCTTCATGTGAGTAATGAAATGAATACATCACTTCATTCAGAAACGTGAGCATGTAGGGCACACATATGGCTGTGTGAGTCATCATCTCAACGGGAGGAAAGGAAAAACAAAAAAAAAAAAAAAAACATGGGCAGGAATGTCTCTGTTGGTATTCAAAAGAACATTTAAAAAGCTTTCTGTCTCTTTTAAAAAGAAATCTGCAGCATTCAGTACATTTATCAAACAAAATGCCAAACACCTGCTGGTTCTAGCTATGCAAATATGCACACTTACTGTGTTTTGTATACTTGTTTATTGAATAAATATGAGTTTGGAAGTTGTGGGAAATTATAAAAAGTGTGTTTCACTCGTTTAAGACATTTTATAGACTAAACAGTTCATATGTTTGTCAAGAACCTAATTGAGAGATGAATTGTTGTTGGAAACTCTCGTTCGTTGCAGCCCCACTGTCATATCTCTATCAACAGTACAGGCCATACATTTGCTCTCATGCGCAAGTTTCATGCAGGGAAACAGACACGCTTTTCCTGCAATAACGAGAAACGCAGAGCTCCAACGATCCGGCTACACTTTGGCACTCAGGAGCCAGTGTCACAGCTCCAACCCACGGCGGAGTAAAGCACAAGATGGAGGAAACTCGAGACAACACCAGGCTTCGGAGGACATCCATCTGCATGCTTCCTCCAGGAATATAACAACTCTGTTTCCAGTCATTGTTATCCAACATCTTAATCATGAGCCCGCTAAAGGCCCAGTCTGGCTTTGTTTGTTGTCAAATTTGAAGATTACACTGCAAGTCGAGCCATTTGAGTCTCCCCACAGTCTTGCAGCCAGTACCTATTGTCATGCTCTGTAATGATGGGTTTTTTTCTTTTCTTTTTTTAAAATCTGGCCAGTGTCTGTAGTCTTTTTCCATCCAACTGACCTGATCATTACACTATCAGGATCCCCACTGCCTGGACAGAAACCATGAAAAACGATGAAGGCGGTTACTTCAGAACTGGGCCTCAGAACAAACAAAAAAAAAAAAAAAAAAAAGGAGCCGCACCGACTCAGAGCCCCAGCTAGTCAATCACTCTGTGTCTGACAGGAGACTCCAGTCATTTTCTTTGATTGGATGAGTCCATCATAAAGTAATATCTTCTCCAGAGCCGCAGATACGTGGCTCTTCATAGCATACATAAGAAGTTTAGATCTGTATCCCCCCCCAAGGAAAAAGGCTGCAGCCTGAGCACAAAAATATATATTTTTTTTTTTGTTTTTTTTAAATCAGGGTATCTCTGAATTTATTTAGCACAAACTTGTTTCTATGACCACACGTTTTGTTTTGTCTTCATGTGGCTCCAGCAGGAATGAAACCCAAAACAAGCAAGGACGGTGTCTGTTTAGAAACTAGAGATTATTTTTTATTAATACTGGTTCTATGCTTGAAACTCTGCTACTGACAGTACGTCCTTGAATCCAACTTGACACAGCTCCACTTTAGTTTTAGGTGTCACTTTTCCTGCATGTAAGCACACACAAACACACACGAATGCAAAACTCCCAAATTTTTGCAGCGGTGTAATTAAATTTCACGATTATAATCACAGCAAGATGGCAGACTTGGTGATTGTGGTTGTCATGGCAACCAAGAGACCCTCAGGGCGAAGTTAATGAAATGTGGAGCAATCAGGAAGCGGGGGGATTCTTTATCAATGGGAATCATATTCTCAGACTCTACTACTAAAGTTATTAAAAACTGCCAGGCATTCCTGTGGATGGATGATGCAAAATACAAGCAGCTTTCCAGGAAATCGAAGCTGCTCCCCTCACGCGCTGCTGAGCTGTGGCACCGGTTACTGTTTACATGCTGACTTATAAACTTGAAATCCAATGAAATCCCCTCAATACTGACTATTTGGTTTTACGCTGCGTCTCAGATGGTGGTCTGGGAGGTAAATAAAAACACCAACACAGATCCCAGGCATCGACTGCGCGCAATGAGTGAAAGATGGAGCTAGGGTAAATATTTCCACTGGCTACTTGTGGAGCCAAGAAAGAGGAAAACAATCTTATTTATGTTACTTCTTTTTTTTTTAGTTGACTGTCATCTGCTTCCCATTCAACACTGTGGTGAGTGCGTGCGTAGCGTTTCTAAACTTGACTGGTCACATTGCCTCACTTATTTTTTAAGGTTGGCCGTTATAGCACTTGGTGTTGAGAGTTGGGATTTTGTTTGGGTTGGGGTACAGGTCCCTCATGGGAATACAACTGAGAAAAGCTAGGCAGGAGGGTGTGTAGTGTGTATGTTTGTATATGTCTGTGTGTGATAGTGAGGGGGGAAGTCAGTGAGTCACTTTCCGATATTTGTACTCCGATGCCAATTTCCCATGCATGAGAAACAAAACCCAGGAAGAAACATTTCTGGGACACAATCAGAGAGATTTTTGTTTGAGCTGCAACATTTGGGTGGGAAGATGCTTTCTGTTTTTACCCTCACCCTCTATGTCTGCTGGCAGCAATCTATGATTTCATATTACACAAAAGCTTTTTCTCTGTGATTTACTTCTAGCGTCTTTGTGTTCAGAATTAACAATTCTGAGTTGTGCATCTGACTTAGTGACACGGCAGTTAGCGGATAAACTCAAGCACATAATATGACATGACTGAAAAACACAAATTTTTCCTCTTATGTGGGTTTTGTGGGAGCCACAGTGGGGACAACCTTGTATACACTACAAGCAGAATTTGAGTGTCAATGTGGGTGGCAAATGCGCAATTTGATTACACTGTGTATCTGCACAGTTTAAAGTTAACTCTCAAGATTGCATGAGATTTGCAAAGGAAAAGTGTCAGCTTGAACCTTCCTTACAGTAATGTCATTAGAATAAACAAAAAAAAAAAAAAAAAAAAAAAAAAATCACATAAAATTTACAGATATTTTCCAGATTCAGAGAAAGTAAGATGGAGAAAGCAAAGCAAATGTGATACCAACAATCACCCCCATATGATATAACAAAGAGAATGGGAGGGGGTTGGAGGTTAATGGGTGTTATTCAGTCACCTCCCCCAAAATAAAGTCAATCAGCAGATGCTGTGCTCTAAAAAGTGTTTGGAGTTTGGTCCTCATGAGAGTCGAGCCCTGACCCTGGCAGAGTCAGTGTCCTGCTCGTCCACTCAGCTCCACAAAACCACTTGAAGTACAAGGTTAACAACACAATGTTTACTTTGTTGATAAGCTTGACAAAAACATTTGAACTAAATGAACTGTCCTCTCTACATCCACTCGCCTGTTATTAATAATGTTAAAAGCAGGCCGAAATAACAAAAGCAACATTTATCATCATTGAACCTATTGACAAATAACTAAAGAATAATCAAGAAGATCTTTCGAAAGGTCAGAGGTCAAGGTGGACACCTCAGGCTGCCCCAGTCAACCAAACCCAACAACAACATTACCAGATTAACTTCTAGTCGGTTCTGTCCACTTTTGTTTATCCCCTCAGAAATTAGCATTAGGTCACGATGAATCGGACCAGGATAAATATCCAAGTATGAAAAAATATTTTCATTGCCACAGCCGTGAAAGTATCCTCAGTTTGTCAGTCCTGCTCCCGAAACAGAGGACCTACGAGCAGCTGATGTGAGTAATTATAAGTTGTTTGGACAAACATAAGCTCCATTTGGTTGCAGGCGCAGCAAAAGATATCCATATGGTTCCTGTTAGAGAATGTCTTGCTGCACGCCTCATCACTCCGCAAGAAACCAAACTCTTACTGGTTGTATGCAAACCAACCGAGGGGGCTGAGGCTGCTGGGGCTAGTATATACTGCGGAGCTGAAGCACACGGGACCGTGTAAGTGGATAGTGTAATAATGCAAAGACCCATATCCCTCCTCACAGCAGAAAAGCGGGAGTTGTGGATGCCAGCGGACACCAGATATGACAAGAATAACTATTGTGGTGAGGTGCTTAAATATGCCCCTGGGTTCCCATTTTAAGGTTATGGCCATGTGAACATATACAGACAGAAGTGGTGGCTATAAATAAACATCATGTTGAAGAAAAAACATATAGCTGTGTCAGAATATATATGCTGGATAGCAAAATTACCCCAAGCCCTCTTGGACTTTCTATTGAAATAGCCCCTCTGTGACTGTTTTTTGTCCTGTCATCTTAATCACGTTGGTCTAAGTGCCTTGCTCAAAAGGCACACAACAGTACTTGATCCTGAAACCCCACACTGTCACATCAGCTGGGCTCTCCAGGAAATAGTTGAAAATGTGCTGGCCCACTTTGTGCACTTGGTGTTTCCCATTTAGTGGTTCTGTCCTGCCTCCAAAACAAAGTGTATTCACTCTAAGTTTCCAAACCCTGGGGAAGGAATCACTGACTTGCTGTTATAAAATAGTTCCATAAGTAATAATAAGCCTATATAGCGGGCTATTAGACTAACATCCCTTTCATGTCTACCACAGGATTTAAACAGGAATCCTCCCATTTCTCTTCTTCCAATCCGGCTGTTTAGCTGGCTGGGTTGTGAATGATAATCAATAATCAGTGTGAGGCTGCGCTGCATCAGAGTGATTAATTGGTCTTGTAATGGTATTGTCTCTCTGGTATGGTCTCCCCATATCACAGCAGCCCAGCGGGTTTCCAGCTCATGCGTGCAAGGTGCAGATGCATGGTGCAGCAGCCCTGAACGGAGGGAACCAGAAGCTTCCACCCAACAGGAGCTGATGATTTTTAAAATTATTTTTTTTTTACGGCTGTGCTTTAAATCGACGAGGGTGAACACACAGAGGATGATAATAAAGAAAGTGTCACTTACATTCATCTGACCCAGTCCGCTGCTCTGTAGATGTCCCCTCCAAAAACTGATTAGTATGCCAACGGTTTGTCCAATTCCCCCCTCAGCGACAGCCAAGCCACCAGGACCAGATCTTGAAAGGAGCCAGCTGGACTGAGGTTTCCTTTTTGTTTGTTTGTTTGTTTGTTTTTGTTTGTTTGATTGATTTTACATAATATCCACACCAAAAAAATAAAATAAAATAAAAAATGCCAGTTGAGACAATTCCACAATTTCTTTTCTTCTAATCCGGTAGATGTGCACTGGATTGGATTTAGTCCTCCACTGCAGGATCGTTTCGCGTCCTGGTCCACCGATCAGGTGAGCGCGTCCGGATCAGCTGGGAAGCTCAGTGGTGTGTTCGCTGCGTGCGGGAGAAAAAAGAAGCGCTGTCCGGCTCCGCAGTGCTCTGCCTCTGCCTGCCGCTGATCTCCAACGCTTCTCTCCTCTTTCTCCCTCTCTCAGCATCCAGTCACTCAGCCACAGTGTGTGTGTGTGTGTGAGTGTGTGTATGTCTCTGTCTGTGTGTGTGTGTGTGTATGTATGTGTGTGTGCGCAAAAGACTCAGCCACCGCTTCAGGGCACCGTGCACCTCACAGACTGAAAGCTGACTCCTCCGCCACAAGGCCCGGCACCCCCCCCCCCCTCCGTAGCCACCTCCTCCTCCTCCTCCCTCTGCTGACTTGGCCTGCTAATTTATTCGGGTAGCTACACAAAAGGGGGGGGCAGAGCAGGGGGAGGCTGGGGGAGACGGTAGGCAGCAGGCGGAGGAGGCTGCAGAGCAGACTTTGGTGCCCCCCAGCTCCGTGCAGTGGAAGTAAAGTGTTTGAGACAAAGGAGCGTACCGTGCACCGCCAAAAGAGGAGTTGGAGTCAGCACAGTGCATTATGCATGGATGTGACTCATTAGCACCCTAATTAATCTCCTCCCATTTCGTTGACTCTTAATATGATCATATAATTTAGGACACAACCCAAAAGCGTAGAAGGTCCTTTATATTTACCAAAGATTCCTCAGAATAATGAAAAGTCATATGTTTTGGACTTCAGACTCATATTAAATTTGAATTTAATGTGTTTGGCTTTTTTGAAGTTTAAGTCTTTATGGTACTATGAAATTAAATGTGTATGAAACTTGGCCAAAAAAAAAACACTGCAGGTTTTTGCATTAAGTTTGTCAACTGCACATTTTACAACACAAGTCTATGATTCTTTTGAATACAAATGTGATTTAACATAGAGATAAATCAACAACTTCTGGGTTAAATACCGACAGATTATTAAAAAAAACCCTATTAAAGTTCCATTCGTGGTACAACAAGGTTCAGTGTCTGGATGTAAAAGCTGAGGAGTATAATATGAGAGAGGAAGCAGGAGAGGGGACTGGGCTGAGGTTCACACACACCCACACACACACACACACACATACACACACACACACACACACACACACACACACACACACACACACATACACGTACACACACACACATACACGTACACACACACACACACACATGTACACGCACATCCTTTAGCAAGATGGGGCTCATGCATCACCCCGCATTTTAGGTCAGGCATCCAAGGCTGCAGAGCAAGGGAGGAGACGTGGAGGAGGGAGAGATGATATGGACCTGGGAGGTGTCAATGGAGCAGGGGTATGTGTGTGTGTGGGTGTGTGTGTGTGGACTCATTTAACTCCACAGGAGACCAATCTTACATTAATAAAAAGAAATGCAGATGGTAATGATCTATGACAGACGTGTTCTTACTACGGTGGGACAGCAGTCACTTCGGGATCGAACACCAGCCATTCATGGCTGCATTTATGTCATATGCTACCTGTTAAATGACCTAAGTGTAAAATAACATTACTATTGTGTTACATTAATGAGGCATACTCTCCTCTTGGTCGTACATGTTTCCTGTAGCATGTGTACTAATTTACTGCACTTTCAACTATAATTAAAATGGAGGATATGCTTGGCTTTATCATGATTTGGGAATTTAAACGTTTGAGTCCCTTACAGTACAATTATAGTTTTCTCCTTTCAGCTGTTTTTAAGCCACGAGGACAAGACATAATAACACTGGCTTTGTTTATGTGTTGTAAATTATGAAAGTATTTTCACTATAAAACCTGCCAACAATACAGTTCAAAGCAGCACTCAGTCAGATTTATTAAAATGTTGGTCTTTGTTGTTATCTCAGCAAGTCTGACTTATTTTTTTGGGATGATTGCATGTGTTTCAAAAGTAGTTCCAGTTGACACAATGAGAACTCCAACTCCAGTTCCCACCCGTTGTCTCTCATCTCCTGACTGAACCCAAGGCCCCAGATATAGTCATATTTCCATAAAATCATATCTGAGGGTTAATAAGTTTATAGTTGAGGTAGAAATCGATCCACCAGTTGATTTTGCCTCCATCTTGCTGGCTGTAAGCTATATAGACAATTATTTGCAGAAGGGCTTGTTGGCAGGAAAAGACCTTTCTGCTCAAATACCTATGTCGACTGAAAATGAACACATTTCTGTTATGGTTTGGAAAATACCTTTGTCTGAACAGTCTATAAAACCGAAGTGAATGAGTGAACCATAGATAGGCGAACAGATAAAAGTCTTTTCATGGTCCTAGAGTCCTTGCAAGACTCCACATTTCATCTGTGTCCTAGTAGGCATTTGTCTGTGTGTCTGTGTGGTTGCGTGCATGCAAATGTGTTGCATCTGTTTGTGAGCAAATTTATTCAGCATCGAACTTGCTGTGTCAAAACTTGCCACAGAGTAGCAATTACACAACTGTAACCAGGAGCAGATGGCTGAGGAGTGACACTTCTGGTGTGGCTCCACACGATGGAGCAGATTTATATCTCCACCACACACATTCATAAATGTAAGATCGCTCTCCGCCTCTCTGTCAAATTTAAAAGGCACATCTACATATACAAACATCCATTATCAACATGGCGTACCATGAAAGGCTTTACTTGGCTCCTGAGTTTATCCTGTTTGTTGTTTCCTCCGTCGAACCTCAAAATCCAAACCCTGAGTATCAACATTTCACAACCTTACCAAGATTTATATTCTGTCAAATTACATATAAAACTAATATTTATTTCAGCTCCTTGAATTCATAGCAAAACTTATTCAAACATCAGCCACAGTGCTGAAAAATTCTGAAAAATTCTGTGAACTTTCAAAATTCACTTAAAAGTTCCATATAAAGTGAAATTTTAAGGTCTGTTTTTGATTATGAAACAGCTCTTCATTAATGTTATGAAAGTATCGCAGTGCTGTCCATAGAGAAATGCACATTGCCTGTATTTATGAACTGAACTGAGCTGGACATGTGTAACTTTGTGAGGTCGCATTTAAGCAGTTTAACCCGAGCCCAGCCTACCCTGACCCACTGCTTAGACTAAAGATTTACTTTCTCTGAATGTCCACCTGAAATTTACCACACTCTACTTAAATTATTAATCCGCCTATCAGAAGAAAAGCTCTCCTCTGATTGGCTCACCAACATGTTGTTACAAAAACTGTAGAAAGATGCCTGAGAGAAAGGAAGGAAAACCTTATAAAGACTGTTTTTAGTACTCAAAGCCATGTGTATCCTGTATCCTCTCATGGATATCGACACTTCAAATAAGGCGCATATGATGTGTGAAATATGGGACCTTTAATCTGGTTTTTACAGGATCATCCCCTCTACCAATCTGAATAATCCTGGATCTGATTGATAGTTATCACAAACACAACAAAGAAAAAATGTTGGAAGCTAAAAGTTAGAAGCCCCAGTGACATTTGGAAATTAATCAGCAGGAGCTAAAGGGGGCGTTGGTCTGTACTGGCCGGGCTTCTTTCTATCCCCCGTACACAAAGACAGGCACAGTTGTCTGCAGCAATGTGATGTCTCTGAAGCAGTAAATTAACCAAAATGACATGTTTGTATTTGCAATGGAGTGCACTGAAACCATTTTTTTTTTCATCGCGTTAAAAAAAAAAAAAAAGAAGCTGGCGAATACTGTAACATAACAAATATTGTTCCTCTGAGCAAACTACTCTGGATGATATGTCTGAAAATATTCTTTGACTGGCAGGAAACTTCCAAAATCCATATGTGTTGGCAGCTTCATCCCCCCAAAAAAAAGAACGACTTCCACCACATTTTATTTTATTCAACTGTTATCACTTCATCTCACTGGATTCAGTCCCTTTCCTGACACACAAGTTCATATCCACAGAGATTTGCTTACATTGACATTCTTATTTCGGACCTGTTAACTCTGTCTTGTCCTCTTTCTTTCGGCCATACGCACACTTTGACCCTTGTGTCCATGCAGGTGTCAGCCCCCTTTTGCTATCAGATCCACCTTTCCTGTGCGACAGGATGAGATGAGGTCACAGCTCCACTCGGTGACTCTCTGCCAAGAACGGAAAGAGTGGTGGCTAAATCAGACCTTCCTTTCCCATGGCCAAAATATCGCTGTATGTCATTGATTTGGGTTTCTTTCGAAAAATAGTTGTGGGCAAAGAAAGCTTGTTACCTTATATTCACAGTTAATATTTTAATGAAAAGCCTGGAAAATTGTTTTTTTTTTTTTTATTTAAACAAATCTAATGAAAAGAAAAATAGACAATGAATAGCGTGATGACATAGACCTTCACTTTTCTCCCAAAAGCAACTAAAAACACATCACCGAACCATACTGCTGAACCAACTGACATGTTCTTTCATTACAATGAACACACACACACACTGTAATTTATTTTAAATGGAGTGAAATCAAGTGAAACTATGTATTTCTGATTCATTTCAGTGGCATTTCTAGTGGGAATAAATGGGCTTGGGCTGAGCGCCACAGGCAGGGTGTGGAAGTCATAAAGTATTCACAGATGAACTGTATAGCGTATTGTTGGTTTTGGTCTTTTGAGGGCATTGTAATATGAAATTTTTAGAACAATTGGGAAAGTTCAAAAGCTTTTATCCAGTCTCTTCTTTAAAATCTATATGAAATGACAAAATGATTATATGTACAACATTATGGACCCTTTCCTTTTTTTCCTCTCAAGAGCCTTTATGCTTCTATGCATCTGGCAACAACAAACAGAGTTGTCTTCATTTGTGGCTGAAGGGTATTCTTAAAGGCAGATTATTATAGTTTACTTTATTCTGAGGCTTCTCTGCCCACCATGCAACCGTGCATACACTGACCAGATGAGGCTTTGGCTGTTCTTTTAAAAGCTACTATGTTATGCATTTCTGCAGATGTCACTACAAGGGAACCAAGGCAAGGCTGTACTGAATGTGGATATATGGGAGAAGCCATGTTGTTCTGCCAAAAGAGGAAAAAAGAAAAGTTTTGCTTCCTTTTGCAGGGTGTTGGCATCACATTTCCTGTTGGTTATGTGCAGTTTCCTCCAGACCCTTTAAGCTGTTTCAGGGATTTCTCTTTTTACATGTGCATCGTTTGTGTGAATTGTGTGAGCATGAACATGTGCAGCGTTTGGACTATTTTAGGGAAGCACTGTGAGGATAAATAGACCAAAGGATGACAGAGCAGGAAAAAGGCATTGTTATCTGCAGCACGGTGATAGAGCTTCCCCAGAGCTTGGGTAAATCAAATCACGTCCAAATGGAAAGTATATCTGCAATCAAGTGTTTCAAATTGTGAAAGCCTCATGGCAGCTCCTTGCCCCCTGAAATACCTTCCTTATACACTATTGTGTTTTCAGAATCCATCATTTTTACACAGCTAAGATTCCTGAGCTTCATATTTCAGCCTTATCTCGAATGACGTCACCTCCATAATGGGCTTAGAGTTTTAAAAAAAATGTTAAAAGTGGTCTTGCTCTGACTGAACCATTAGAAATTCTGAGCCACTACATCAGAATCTGGTTTATTTCCACCTGGCAAGTCTCCCCTCAGCACGGCCTCCCAGCATTTAACCAAATTTTTGTGGGGAAACTTATCTCATATGTTAAAGCACAAAGGTTAGAATTTTATTCTTATCAAGCGGCGATCTGGAAGTAAAGAGTGAAATCAGGAAAATGGCAGTCCAGGTTATCTGCAGCAGTTGTGATGCCCCTTTGCTCCCTCTGTATATTTACATGCAGGATGATATCAGAGAAGGAGATTAAATAGTTCCTCTGACGAGCTTCCAGCTTTTGTACAACTGAGGAAATATGCGTCACGATCCATCTGAGGGTCTCTCACGACGCTGGGACTATCAAAGCCCTCAGTTTTATCATATACCTCTGGTGAATATAACTCACAGGGTGTTATCCTGCTTCACCCTGCCTCAAACAGAGCCATAACACAGCTCTGTTGTGTGCGGTCATTCCGCTGGTTCTTGCACAAGACTCAGGATACAAATCTTAACTGTCCCGTAGGGAATTTCTCCAAAATCATCACACATCATTTTGCAAAAGCCATGACAGCTGGTGTAAATATCAGTGTTTATAATTTAAGATCCAGAGGATGTTTTGGCTCCTATCACTGATCGTCCCTTCACGTTGGGCTCTTTTTCTTTTTTCTTTTTTTTTGTTTTCTTATCATGACACCTTTTACAAATCTACTTTCCCCTCCTCTTCTTGTCACCGTCCTGACCTCGTTCTCCACAAGAGCCGGACGTTACATCAACGCAGTACCTGCAGACTGCAACCTCCTCCTCAGCACTCTTGTCACATTATTCCTCTCCTCATTAATTTATCCCTCCATGACACTTCCCTTCCTCTTCCTTCCTCCCTCTATCCGAATATTTTATTGTTGCAAAACAAATCCATACAGCAGGCAGATATATTAAATCAAGATGGCCTCAGTCTCACAACAGATTGGTTCGGATGTGAGCAAACTATTTAGACGTGCTATAAAATCTTGGCAACCATAAAACGTGGGCTTAATGGGCTGATAAGGAGAAATTAACATGACACCCTTTCCAGAAATTTGTTCAAATTTTTAATTGCTAAAGAGCTTTTGTATTTTATGTTCAATTTTATGTTCCATTGCCTCCTGTAGCTATATACGGTGTTGTGTGGTCTCAGCAAACTTTGATGGAGGCATATGGTGCATAAGGTATAGCAATAAAAATGGAACAAAAAATAAATAAATTAAATGGCACAGTTTCTAAAAATTGCATAAAACGAAATAACAACCACAGCAGTTGGTCCCAGTTCTCTCGTACTGGTTCATTACACTTACTGAATAGTTGCTGAAAGGTTCCTCTACCTCACAATGTGCTTCTAATACGAGCGTCTAGCAAACAGGAAGTAGCCGGAGCTGAGAACTTCCTGTATAAGCCCATCTATTGGCCGGCTCCTGCACTACGGGCACAGGAGGTTCCTCTACATGTCCTTCGTGTAGGAGTGTGTGTGTGTGTGTGTGTGTGTGTGTGTGTGTGTGTGCCATTCAGGACCCCCCCCCTGTTTCCTTCCCTACCCTTCGCCCCCTGTTGCAGGGTATCGTGGGAAACAGTGAGTCTCACCTCTGCACACCATGCTCTCTCACTCACCACACACATAAAGAGGCAGAGGTGGGGTCGGATTTAGTGGATGTTGTGAGCCAGATGTGACGCTGTGTTTGTGCTGTTAGGACTCTCTCCGCTAATGAACCAAACAGTTTGCCCTGTGATTCCATATTTAGAGTCTGTGTTTGTGTGTGTGTGTGTGTGTGTATGTTGAGACAGCTGGAAAAAAAAAAAGATGAAAAATGTACTTTTGCCTTGTTATATTGCATATTTTTAACCAACGTGAACTCTCTTTGAAAGGCAAAGGTTAATGTCCTGGACCAGAACAAGCTTGACACACACAGAAACACTCCCTTTTGTTACTCTACCATTCCTTGTCTCCCTAAAATAAAATCTGCAGCTTAATGTGACAACTGCTTCTATTTTGTTTATGTCTGTACGTGTGTGGCACGTATGTTATGGGACTTCCTAACCCTGGATCAGCCTGTAAATTACGTGTGTCAGAGTCTTCAGGGGAAGAGGAAGATGAGAAGGTCAAGTGCGCAGGGAGGGGAGATAAGTCATCCCTCTGGTTGGTCTCCTGGATCAGCTGCTTCCTGTTTATTGTTGCACAGAAGAGTCGTCCTATCAAGATAACAAAGTTTTGACTTTTGACTCCAGCGGAACAGAAGCACATCCTGCAACGGATGCCATGTTGTTTGCCGCTTTGTTACACACTCATCGCTGTGACCTGCACGTCAACATGCATTTGGACAGTTTGTTCTTCAGAATGGATCATAGTGCAGTGCTGTGATTGAGTGGCTTTCCTGTAAAATGGGTGTTTACTTTGTCATCACAGGTTTTATATTTATTAATCACCACTTGGGATTCAAGTGTAATTAATGTCGGCCAACGTTGCTTGAATGCTGGCTGGGCTATAATTAGCTGGATGCAGAAAAAATGGTCAACTTTGAGTGTTTACAGGAAACACCGAACACGATTTTCATTCCTCATAAGCCTCACAGAACACATTGGATCCTCAAGGAGTTCAAAATGAATGAGAACAGTTCATGTAAATTCGTGGAGCACTGCTGTCTTACCCTGAGAGATCTTTGAATGCTTTTCTGACACAGCGTATAAAACTCTACTGGTCACCTGGCTTTGACATACAGAACACAAAACTATCCATTAAGCACAATCTGTTATTCTTTCAATAAATCTAAGGGTATACATTTCCATTAGGACGGAAGGTGCCGATGGATCATATACAGGGTTTTACGATACAGTGCTCTGAAAACTTTACTTATCTTCTTGGAATCAGAGACCTGGAACTTAAGGCCACTTTGAGTCTGGAAAATGTTCAAGAAAAACTCCAAAATCGGCTTTGTAACTCTCACAGCTGTCTGTGGCTGGAGCCAGGGCAGGAGCTGGAGAATTTTCCTCATCCTTCCTACAGCGTGATTTATGTCGAGTCTAGTCTTCTCCCACTGAATCCACACTGTTCGATTGTTTGTTTTTTTGGAGGAGTTTAGGATTTCTTCTCCAATAAATTGCCGGCTGCAGAGGGACAATAATCAAGATAAGGTGATGCTGGTTTCCCCCGTGCCACACACAGCACGGGTCACAGCGTGTTTACATTGTGAAAGGGAATGTCAGCTTTTAGAAGAATTAGAGCCAAAGGATGGAAAGTCTCCAACAAAGCTCGTATTTGTTCATAAGGATGTTTGGGCTAGTTTGGCAAAATGACAGAAGTATACAGAGATTTGGAAAGAGACGGAGAGCTACGATGAAGTTAAGTTGAGGCCACAGTTGGAAAAAAAAAAACAAAACAGGAGGAAACCAGTGAATTTTAGTTTCTGTACATGAGCTTTGTACATTCACATGGGAGCTGGTCACTGGATTGCAGCTCAAAGACTTCTTTTGTCTCTTTTGGACTGGACTGGTCTAGAAGGGCATCTCTGCTTTCCACTGCTGCAACCATTAACAGAGTTTGGAAGTAAAGAAAGACTAAATAAAGGCAACAAAAGAGCAAGCCGATAGCAAGACCGCCTCAGAACTGTATTGTCTACTTCGCTGTCAGTGCGTGTCCACTATAGAACATGTAGGTTACTTACTTCTGCTGATGAACGAGATGTAACCTGTGTCTGTCCCTCAGCATGTGACCTGAAGCGTGTCAGCCAGATCATCCACAGTCCCCCTTTTACTTAACGGTTAACGAAAGGCACACACACACTCACATCCAGACAAACAGATATTTCTAAACACATGTAGGAAGACCTGGATACAGAGTACACAGAGTAAATAAGGTTAAGTCTAGACTTCGTAGTGATAAGAGCTGGAGACAGACGGGAGCCACAGCGTATCGTCTGAGGTCGTGCTTCTTCCCAAAGCGAGCTCATGAAATTCAATTCCAAGTGTTACTGCCCTCTTCTCATACACAAATGTTCTACATGTGCATGTATTGAATTACTATATATGAAATAATGTACATACAGTACCAGTCAAACGTTTGGATACACTTTTCTATTCATTTGAACGGAAAAGTGCATTTAAAATGAGAATGAATGAGAAATTAAAAAGAATTTGTGTAGTTTCAATACATATTTTATATATAAATTCAATATATATTGTTAACATATGTGCCTAAACCAAATAAAGATTCATTCATTTTATTATGTATATCATTTCATTATTTCTGGGTTTTGAACTAATATCTTCATATATCCAGAGGATGTATATACTGTTTGTGATGTGTGTCCCATTTGGCAGCCACATGATATCATCATGATATACAGACATATGTTATATTTTATATTTACTTTATGGATCTCTCTTTAACTGTATGTTGATCATTGCCAGGTGAAAATAAACAAATGAAAAGATGCACAGTAACAAAATTCTGATTACGATTCGTCGAGCTTAACAACAGCTCTCTTTTTAACGTCATTTAAAACTGTTCTGAGCTCAAAGCAGGTTTCATCAGCGAGTCCATCCCCGGAGGATTTAACTTTCTTGTCCCCTGGCAGCTCTGCAGTCAGCAAGACCCAAATATTTACAGTGCCTTGTCTGCCATCGAAACACCCTCTCTATACGACATATTTATTCAATTACGCTTCGTTTCACAGAGACAAATAGAGCGCTGCAGGTCTCGGCCAAGTTGTGAGCATTTTCCACCAACAACTGCATGGTCCCGAAGGCTTTGATTCAAAACAGACCGAGAGAAACTTTGGATGCATGTATGACATTTGTTAAATACTCCCCGTAAACCATTTTGACTGGTGAGGAAATCATAAACACTATTCTTGCACGAGTCAAAGTCCAGGTACGCTGCTTGGAGCCGACAGTGTGGTGAGGTGTTTTTTGGAAGCCAGCCTTTGGGTTGACAAAGAGCACTGTATGAGCTACTAGTTACCTACCACAAGGGAGGTATTCTCCAATTTACAACTGTATTTCTCTTTTATTTGTTATTTTAGCATGCATACCTCCACAAGTCCGTGAATAAGCACGACGTAACGTGGTGAGCTTTCTTGCTCGCAGTACAGATTCCCAACCTATCCCAAACATTTCTTCACAACCCAAGATGGGAAAAAAAATTATGCTTTTTGTTTTACAATATTTTTTTTTAAATAATAATAAATGAGTGAGTTCACTATAAATGTGAAAGGATGCCAACACTGGCAGCTAATTTTTCATTTTTTTTCCCCAGCACGCCTGCTCCCATATGAGTTTGGAATATAATACATGTGGTTACATGGCTCAGCAAAAATGAAATACTGATTTAAAAGGTTGTTCTGACGTCTTGGCAGGACCAGTCTTTGATCAGATTTGTGCTGTAGGACAGGAAGAATGGTTTTTGTTCCAACCCTTAGTTCTCATTATCTGTCTATATCACTGCTGTGCATGCTAACGCTAAGCTACGCTGTGTTTGATTAGTGGAGGGTTTTGCGTTGCATTTTGGCTCTGATGATTGGATGAAGAATGATGTCAATTAAAGGCAATAAATAAAAAGCAAAATGCAATCATCTAAGGTTCTGGAGTTTTTTTTGTGCGTGTGTGTGTCTGATCACTAATGCTTACTTTATGACAAAACTACCACATTTTTATTGTTGTGTGTGCTTCTGGAGAAACCCACCCATTTCTCAGTTTCTTCCATGAAACTTAATGAGGCAGTCTTCATTTCCCTTTTGCCTGTGTTGGAGTAATGATGCCTATCAGGCAGACAGTGAGGTGCCAGGTACCTTTGAGTACAAGGTTGACATCAACCTGACTTCATTTTTGCCAGGTCTCCGGTTTTTAAAATCGGCCAGAGTCTAAAAAGAAATCTGCAAGCATGGATGCTGGAGTGTGCTGACATTTTTTATACAACCCATGTGGTCTTAGTATGCACACATCCATCCATCCTTCTTTTGTTTTGCTCGCAACTTTTCCTTTCTGTCTTTGTCATGCCCCTCCTTTCTCAAACTAATTGTTGCCTTTCCCTCTATGTTTACCTCAGAGGCCTAACTTAATGCTTTCTTCTGAAATATCACAGTGTGTTTCATGTTGGCAGAGTGTGAAAGATGCAGCGATTGGGTTGGATTTGGTTAAATTTGTGGCAAAAAAAGTGGAGTATGTTCGTCTGTCATCCAGACAACCACTGTTTTCTTTCCTCCAAAATTTTCCATGCATTAGGCAGTTATTATTTAAGTAGAGCAGCTTTCATACAATCGCACTCAAACACACACAACACATGCACACCATCATACCCGTGCCATAGAGGCGGTTGTAAGCAGGGCTAACATGAGTGGTCACTGTGTTTCCCATCATTTTCTGCACACACAGATAGTCCTAAATGGAAAAGCAAGGTGGAGTGTGTGTGTGTGTGTGTGTGGAACCACGACCAGAGAATCTGCTGCACAGCTTAGGTTACCCACCGGCTGTCCACATCACAGTGACCACTGATTTCTGAGCTCTGTAATCACCCGTGTGCAGGACTATTTTGGTGCAATCTGACTATGGATTAGACAGCAAATTGCCAGGGATAGTGAGTGTTTCCATGGAGAGGGTGGAAGTTGCTTGTAAGAAATAAAAAACAGAGTTAGATTAAGATTTGATGTGATGGTCTGAGAGCAGTGGCAGCTGGAGACGTGTGCGTGTGTGTGTGTGTGTGTGTGTGTGTATTTAAAAGCGTAAGGACCCGAACAAGGAGGTTTTATATGGGACAGAACAATACAAAGTTGAGTAAAGACTAAAAAATGTTTTTTTTATTTTTATCCTCACACTTAATCAGCTCCATTCATGACTGTCTAACTGATGACTTCTTCCTATTAATCAGTTTGGTGTAATGACAAGCTGACATAGCTGTAAATGTTTATACTCCAGCTCACACATATGTGTTGGAGATCCACAAACTTGTCCCAGAGTTGAATTCATTACAGAGCTTGCGGTCGTAACTGTCATGAAAGGCACCAATACGCTCTTTCGATGAATTAGAATATGAGAACTCTGTCAGAATCCTTCCGTCCTTAAACGCTCCATCATGTATTTATTAACTGTGACTCCCATCCACTGGCCGACTGCTGAGAGACTGGCACGTTATACACATACAGTATGCATCAGCCACGTACGCACACACACACACATAAAGATTCAGATGCAGCATGTGAGCCATCTTTCAGAGACTCTGGAAAATAAACAATGAAAGCATGCTTACACAGCAGAAAAGGGTGGGGGGGGGAGTCAGTGATGATTTGGGGTAGAAACCTCAACATGCATCCTTTGACACTGCCACATCTTCTGTCAGATGCTTCCTATCCACACAAGCAAGAAAACATAATAAGTATCCCCAACTTCAGCAAACTACTTTAGCACTAACAATTGGAAGAGACACACATATTTTTCTGCTTTTTCAAGGAATGCTATCTTAAGTAAAGAAATAACCCCGCACGATGGATATATTAAGTATACTATTTTGCAATCATCTTTAAGTCACGGAAATCACAGTTCATTTAGGAGACAAAAGGTTCAGTACGTGAACACAGTATATATGTAGATAGTATGCAACTCCCTCTTTTAATGATAGTGGTTTACTTTACTGAAGGAATAACATCATCATGCAATTAATTGCCACAGCAGTAAACTGGGTGTTGAAAGAGTCAATAGATTAAGTTGATAGCTTGAGTTTGTTTAAATTTAATGGCTGGAACTGCAGTAGAAAATCTGTTTTATATTAAACCAAATATAAAGTTCAGTTCTCCTTTATTAAGCATGGGAACAAAGAGTTGGACACTTGAAAGCAACATTCATTTAAACTCTATAAGCCCAAATCTTCCTTTCGTCCTGCTTCAGATCAGGCAAAGTTGGCTGTTAATGATTTTTGACTGCGTGCCATTTGCCTTTTGGGACTGCTGATTGTTGTTATTATCTTCTTTACATCTCATAGAAACCATAAGATCGAACTTTTCTTTTCAAGTTTGTCAAGATGGAAACTTTCAAAATAGAAACCACCATAATCTTTCTGGAGCTGTTTGTTGACTGGGACTTGGTGTTTTTGAAGTGGCTCCTTGACCTATATTGTTTTTAACATCTTGCTTTGGGTAATAAATAATTGTAAAATGTTGTCCATATACTGTTTCTGTGGCTCTGTCCATGCCTCACTTGATACACTCAACGTGTTTATTATTGTAATAGTGACAACCAACCCAGATAGCAATGATACATCTGGCCTTTGTTTGGGCCACATGTTTGTGTTTCTTCTGGCCCCGGTTTCACGGCCCACGTCTGGCCCACATGCAGCATGACTGTCAGATGCTACTTTCACATCTGGATGAATTCTGGCTCACACACAGAAAACCTGGAGGATAACTGTGAGAAGTGACCCAAATGAGGAAGCATACGGGCTAGACCTGAGTCTTTACTGGGTCAGAAGTTTCATTTTGTATCAGAGGATGGGATATATAATAGTTATCTTGGTTGGGGGACGTTGAAAAATTACGAGCATTGTACGAGCACAAATGATCCGTTTTGTATCAGAGGATGGGATATATAATAGTTATCTTGGTTGGGGGACGTTGAAAAATTGCGAGCATTGTACGAGCACAAATGATCCGACCACGCCACTGCTTTTCTGTCTTCACTTTGGGTGTTGGAAGTCAAAATCCACTGAGCCTCAAAAGTATCAAACGTTCTTCCCTGGAAGCCCACTGCAGACATAATTTCCTGAAAATCAGAGAGAGCTGGGGAGAGTCTGACAATAAAGGCGAGAACCAGTTTGAAAAATGGTGGTCTTTGATAGTTATGAGCTTATTGTGCGACGCTAAGCACTCTATATATGTGCACAAATGTGGAGGAAGGGAAATATGTGTGCCATGTGGGGTTGAAGGTGTTAGAGGAAGCCTAACAGGCCTTCTCATTTGTAAACCATTTGATCTGCTGCTGCAGGCGCACACTGAAACCACTTTGATGACTGTTCGGGCACCTCGCAGTTTGCACCAGGTGTTCAGCATGACCATAAAAGAAACTTTAAGCTTAACACAGGAGTTCTTGTTCATGCTATTGGAATAACGCAATCATATCTCACTAGGTCTCATGTCAGTGAGTTTGAATAATATGAAACACTTCCCTGAGCGCAACAGATCCCCTGTGAAGATTAACCAAGCATCCATGCTTCTTATTCAGCCACTGTGATGATTGAAGCCCAATAACAAAGTCAAGGGGCTGCGATTTTTATGAACACATGGCTTGTGGCTCCTCTCGTTCTCGTTCTTTCATTCTGTCCATCTGTCACACGGCTGAACATGCCAGCATTGTTCACTTCTGATTAATGCTAAAGGTCTGTCATCCTCTGATGTGGTAGTTCTCCCAGGGCGGTGTACTGCTTCGTTGGGCGATCAGAGGTGGGGAGCGAGCCCAACGAGTTCAGATGGAGGCAAGTGAGGAGTGAGTTGCTGCATCTTGTGTATGTGCGTGTGAATGCTAATATATGTCAGTTTTATTTGGATGCAGGATCTAATCTCTGTTAGTGTGACAGTCTAAGCGTACCCCGCCCTCCCTGCGGACATTGTGATCAGTCCCAGGCCACAGGGAAGATTCCATTGATTTAGTAGCTTACAGGTGGTTTTCATTGGTGTGACAGTATCGTCTTCTGATTCTCATCGTCCTCAGTCTCTCTGTCTGGTTGCTGCACTAAAGACCCTCCCTCTCTTTCTATGTTACCCAACTCTTGTGTCCCCACTTAGCCTCTCCAAACTCATGCTTCTTCTCTACTTCTTTGCCTTCTCTCTGTCTCTTCCTGGGTCTCTGAGACGACACTAAAAGAAAACTTTCTGTTTTCGACAAGAAAAAAAAAAAAAGTCCCACATTTTCAATTCAGCGCCGTCAGGTGATGTTTCACCCAACCCCGTCAGTTTTAGAGATCCAAAACCAAGAAGAGGGCTCGGCTCTGTCAGTGCCAACAGAGCAAAAGTTCCTTACATTGGCAGATGGGAAGATTTTAAAGGACCCTCAGAAAAATCCCAATGTTTATCCATTGTGTTTACTGTCTTCAGTAAAGCAAAGACGAAATCTGTCAACCAGAAGAAATAAAGCTGCTCCCTGCAAAAGGGAGCAGTTTATGGAAAATGTGGTGATAATTTTAAGAAACGCTTACAGTAAATGGCCACTGTTGTGGGATAGAAGCTGCAAATCTTCTTGACCATGGCCCCATTTTGCTCATGATAATTTTACACAAGAAATTATAGTGAGAGTTATGTTGACATTGGTGAATTTGCATTGTAAACGTGCTTTACGTGTCACCTCTGAGGCAGCCTTTCGCAGTGATTTGGCGCAACGCGGAAATGTGAACTACAAAAGGAAATATCACAGCTCGGCCCCGAACACAGACAAATCTCCTAAACCCTTCTCATCTTCAGTTACCTGTTGACATTTGCATGTTGGAAAAATGTACCTTCTTGTTGTTTTTTTTTTTTGTTTGTTTGTTTGTTTGTTTTCTCCTTGTAATCATATTATTTACTTATTTTGGTTCAGACCAAATGAGTGTGGACAGGCTCATTCTATGCAAACAACCAGATCTAATCTGCACATGGAGATACTGTATGTGGAACAGCAGCAGTACCAACATAAATCTTCACAGATATTTACAACATGATTAAATAAATGTGATCAGAGCAAGCACATGGTTTTGGTTTTCTATTTTCCAAGTCCCAAAATACTGGAGAACACAAGAGAATTAGGATTATTGTGAGGCCAAGGACTCTACATCTCATCCAAAACTCCACTGGGTTTTCAGCCAGGTATCAAGGCAATGATTATGAATTTAGTTTTACACTCATTGTGCTTCAGTTTTCCATCTGAACTGATTAAAGACACACCTTATCTTTGTTGAACCAGCAGAGAAGCTCATACTTAATAAAGCTGTCACTTCTTATGTGTTTGTCGTTGGTGCAAAGGTCCAACTTCTTTTTCACTTGGAATGTAGAAAAGGCTTTCCCTGGAGAGATATTTGCAACCTGTAACTATTGAGTTTCTAGCAAACGGATCACAATCAAAGTACGACTGCAGCTGTGTTTTCCCGTCTTTAACGACGTCCTCATCCTTTGAGTGACATCATCAGGACATCCTATACCAACACTGTTGACCTTACGAGACCTCGGTCCGCTGCATATATGTATAACTATATGTGTGTAGACATGTGGCCTGCTTTCCATTGAACAGCACCGGAGAAAATGTTCGCTTTTTAAAGAGCTTTATGTGCAGGCTGTAATTTACAAAATCTGTGTTTGGGTTTTGTGCTTGGAGCTGGTCGGCTGCTTGGCTCAGGCTTTTTTTTTTTTTTCTTAAAATACAGAGGGCAGTAGCAGACCTCATCAAAGCTCGGCTACTGTTTAAAACTCTTTTGCTTGCTAAACTTACTCCCTGGAGTATTTCAGAGGTCATGTCCATTTACGAAACCTCCTTTATAAACACACGCTTACAAAGTGCTCCATATACACACAAGTTAAGCCAACGCACTTTGTTAGAGATAAAGATAGATAGACTGATTTGTCAAGGTATTAGCATTACCAAACAAATAAAACAATAGAAGAGGAAAATCATTTTATCCTACTGATTTTTCCGTCATTCAGATTCTATAAAGGCTGGGAATGGTGGGAAATTGATGATGGATGACTCCACGGATAAAATAAAATACACAAAGCATCATGTTTGTAAGTTAGCAATAAAGGATAGAGTTAGGCCGGATCTTTCCTCAGATAATTTTATGCTGATTTAACCCTCTAATGGCTGCCACTTAATAGATAAACAACAAAAATAAAAGTGATAAGTCATGAAACCTTCAACAAGACAACAAAAAAGAATGCTTTCTAAAAAGGAAAACAATTCCTTTAATGTAAAAGGGAATTATTTGTGCAAACCATAAATATTTGGTTTCAACACTTCAGACATTGAGCAGTAATTAGTGAGGCCGTTACGCCTTCGTCAGTAAATGGAAGGAAATATTTCAGCAGGGCTGTTGATGGGATACAGTCCATAAATCTCACAGAACAATGGAGTTCTGGTCCATCTGTAGATCTGGCTTGGAGACAAGAAGGTACTTAGCACTGAAAATTTCTTGGATTTTTTTTTTTTTTTTTTTAAGATCGAAAGTGCTGATTTTAGGAAACTGTAACCATTGTGCAGATGGCATAAAACCCTTTTCTTTTTCTATCCCAGTTACATTGACCTTCCCTTGCTTTGGAGAGTTTGTCACGCTCAAGGGATTAAATGATTCAAAGTGCTGGTCAGGTTGCTCTTAAATGTAATGCATGTTTTGCTGAAACATCGGCCCATTTTACTACCAGTCCCTGTTCCCCTTTTTTAATGCAATGCTAAATAGTGAGTATGATGAAGAGGATAATCAATAAGGTCAAATGAAGGTTAACCATCACTCTGCATCAATGGTAAACATCACAGTCAGCACTGGGCAAGCTGTATCACAAAAGCTGCATCTGGTGCTGGGAGGATAATTGTCCACAGCCTGATAATTCGGGTCACATAAGTTCACTTTCACTAAAGTTCACTAAAATGGCAACACATGTAAAGTCTAAAGCTGTCAAGCAGCGAGTCTCTTTTCAGGCAAAATATCTCACAATAATTGGAGGAAACCCCAAATCATCGTTCCAACCAATAACATTTAGTCCATAAAAAGATTAGATCTCATACATTTAATACAATGTTTTCAACATTAAGTTCATAATGATGTTCTTTTCTCCAGAAAGGTCATTTCCATATCAGTGAGTGCAGTGGAAGAAAAGGATTAACTTTCTGTCTAAAGCATCTGGTTTCATCTCCTAGTGTGGCAGTTAGCATGTAACAGCTGAAATCCAGGAAACATCTTGGCAGTAATTGTACATTTCCAGGTGCGGGGAAGTCGAAAGCACCCTTAACTCCAATTTTTCTTGAAGGGAAAGAAAAGAAATATAATGCCATCAAACACAACGTTAATGGTTTTGGGAACGAGCGTGGCAGTCCAGTGGTGTAAACGGATTTGCATGCATGCTGACATGCACTGCGGCTGCACGTCTGCGCTCACATACCTATTCAGCGGTGGACCTTCCCATCATTACACACTCAGTCAGAGCAGATTGGTGAGTCAACAGGGGGCATTCTGGAGGTCAAGTCATGGTCAG
Organism: Remorina albescens; assembly: GCA_034769265.1. Taxonomy (NCBI): domain Eukaryota; kingdom Metazoa; phylum Chordata; class Actinopteri; order Carangiformes; family Echeneidae; genus Remorina; species Remorina albescens. The sequence goes on along the minus strand of CM068490.1, from coordinate 4,886,434 downwards.
ACCTTAAATCATGCTATAATTGTGTCTCAAACTGATGAAGTTATTTCACTTGCAGCCAAGAGCGGATCTGCAGGTGTTTGAGGGTCAAAGGTCATCCTCAGCACTGCCTCTCCAAGCTGGAGCAGAGATTTTTAATGACTCAGACGCGTTTTTCTATTTTGTTTTTTTACACTCCTTCTTCGTGTGAAAAATTTTGCCATTCTACATGGTTGATTATTCAACAGACTCATCTCAAAAGGAGCCCATCTCCTAAAAAGTATAATTGTTCATCTTTACCTAATTAGTTTCAAGCTTCTCAGCCAAATTATATCAGTTTCTGTTTCTCTGGATTGGGCTCTGGCCTCCTGTAGTGTCACTTGTTTTGATGCCAAAACCCTCTATACCGGCAAGTCTGATCCCCCTCTAGCTCTTTTCACTCGTCATTTTGGGCACTCGAAATTCACAGAGCCTCATAAGGCTTAAACTCATATCCTCACATCTTGAGATCAAGCCCGTGGTTCGATCCTGAGGCACTGCGCTGAAGTGAAGTGAAGTAAACACTCAGAAGGCTCCAGCAAATATTTGTCAAATGTCTTTTCATAGCTCACACAGGACTGCTTGGGTGTTTTTGATGCTTTGGGTTCTCACAACTCAGAAATGACTGATCAAATGGCCCAGGGTGTTGGAACACTCCTCTGAAGTTTTGAGGTTGCGGGTTGAATCCTTGGTGAATTTTGAAGTCCAAAACACAGATGAAAGACGTAAATACTCTAATAAATTGCTCTCAGGTGTCTCTGACTAAATAATGTGGAAGGGAATTTGTGGGAACTTTTGAGGATATGGGTTCAATACATACAAAGGCTTAGTGAATTTTGAAGTCTCACGCCCACGTGAAGCTCTCAGCGCAACTGGTGGTGTGTCGGGCTTGTTCATGGCAGGAAGGTGCCAAAACCTGCCTGTTTTTAAAGGAGCACCAACATCAGTTTAACGATGGATTTTAGAAATTGTGGTAGAGCCACCACCTTATTAGCCTACCACATTATGAGCTGCTAATATGCACTTTGTAGCTATTAGTCACATAAAGATGTCTTTCATAGAAGGGAACAGCCAACTTCACACTGAATTATTAGGGCTCTAAAAAGGAAAAGTTATCACAGATTATTTTTATCTGCAAAAACACCTTCTTGTGATTTCGTGGGAGCTTTTCTTCTTCGTATCATCTACCATAAACTTCAAGCTACCCCAAACCATTAAAGTAAATATTAAATACTATTTAAAAGACAGCTTTTTCCATTTTTCTGGTGGAATCAGAACTTGTCATAATACATGTTCCGTTTTCCTTCCAACCGTGAAGGACTCACAATCCAGATGACAAAGAAGATGTATTGTAAAGAATTGTAAAGATGACCACAATGTGCAGTGACCTTCTCAGTGATGACATTTACTTCCATGCAGAGCATTTTCTATGCTACTTAATTAATTCTATGGTTTACTTTCATATAAAAAAAAACAACAACTTATATTTGTTCATGATTCTGTCTGGAAAGTAGCTCAAAGCATTTGGACCTAACGGTGTGTAAATGTGTGTGAAGGTTTACCTTCTGATTATATTACAGCAAGTGAAATAACTTTGTGAAGATTGTGATTAAGAAAGTTGGGAAACATTATATAAGTTTAGGGTCGAGAGACAGAGACGAACAGCCACTCGGTATAAATATTTGACAAATATAAGTATATTTACACTCGCCCAGTGTGAGCTGGGATTGGTTCCAGCACCCCCTGCAACCCGGAAACGGATAAATGGTAGACGATGAAAGAATGAATGAATGAATATATATACACCAGATTCCCACACGACTAGCTATTCTAACTTTTCATCAGGCTCATACAGTATAAAACAACAACCCTTTTTCATCACGCTTTCTTTATGTAATCCTTGTGATGACAGAACATGTTGACTCACTTCTAAAGCACAGAGAGATGCATATTAAGTTATCAAGCATACAAATAGAGATAGAACACACAGACACAGAAATCTACTTGGAAATATTGTAAATACGCCAAAATAAGAGTTTGAACTTGTGCTGCAATAGTCAATAAAGCTATCATATGCACATGTTTGTATGTCTACATGTGCTGTCATGTATACTGACGCATATGTTCCCTGTACCATAAATGCACATGTTTGTGTTCATGTGTCTTTGTGATACTGCTGATATCGCTCACATGGCTGACATCAATCACTGGCAGACGTAGGACAGATGTTAGCAGTGTTTCAGTAGACTTAAGTAAGTCTTAACAGCTGGTAGAAGAGACCACTGAAAAGACGATACGGGCAAAACAGCCACTGGGATACTATCTGTGTCCTGAAACGTTCGGGACTGGAAGAGTTTCTGTTTCTGTGAATTATACTGTTACCACGCTTTGCACACAGTAGGTTTCCATAAAAGTCCTGTCCTACTGGGGATGACAGTGAGACAAAAGAAAAGCTCAAGGACACTGCATTATCCTCAGTCTGCCTCCAAAAATTCTCTTATTTTTGGACAAGAAAGCCAGCAGAGAGGGAGGAAGCCCTTGGGACTGCATGGACAATAAATTCCCGAAGATGTCCCCTCTACCCCGACCCCAACCCGTCTACCATCATCTACTTCTGTACCAAAAGTGATGTAGACTTCCTCTCTCCTGTTTGGGTTCATGGCTGAGGCCTGATAGACAAAATACAATCCATCTCAAATAACTGCCTTCATTAAAACTCGGTCCAGATGTATCATTTGACTCCATTGTTGAACATCGAGGGATTTCCTAATTCAGACAAATGAAAGCAAAACAATAATATTTAAAGGGTCAGTGATTGGGTGGGGCTTGGGGGTTGTTGGCGTCTCGCCAGAGATTGTTGATTGTGGAGGTTTTAACACAATTTTGTGTTTTATGGTGGCTAAACAGCACACTCAGGGATCCCTGGTCTAAATACACGAATACAGTTCATGTATTGTATTCACATGTAACATATGTTTTTAGTCAGAAGCAAAAGGCAAGACAGGTAAGTCAAATAAGTATTAACTCATTATTGTGTTTGGTCTTTTAATTGGATTTATTGGCAATAATAAAAATATAGAAAAACACAGACTTTTGATTGTTTTTTTCGACCAGATGCACCGGGGAATTTCTAGATATATGTAAGAAAAGAGTTTGATATATCGTGTGATACATCTGATTATACTGATTTAAGCAGCTTTTCGGCAGACAGTTTCCACTCCGCGGCCATAATCAGAAACCTGATGCTTGTGCGCGCTGCAGAAACTGTGCTAATACAAACCGAAATGAAAATGTCTATTAATAGACCAGTAAAAACCAGACGTAGCTGCCTGCAGGCTGTAAAAAATGAGCTCACTGCAAAGAACAGAGGAATGGGTTGGGTCAGAGAAAATCTGATAAATACAGATGTGAGTCTGTGCGCTCACAGCGTGATGGCTTACTGTTTGCCAGTGTGGCTAAACAGAAGGTCTACTGGCTCTGTGGTTCCTGTAATGTCAGGCTGAAACTGGAGAGCTTCTGATTCAACCAAAGATTCCTCTCCTGGTCAGTTTGTGTGCTCGTGTTTGTGTGTGTTTAAGAGCACACCCTGGCCTAATGCAATTAGTGTGAACCCACTTAAGACATATGTCGCTGTTAATATGCACAACGAGACAATAAAACTTCCACTGGGGAAATTGAGACTAGAGGAAAGACAAACAGAAAGAAGAATGTGGACTGCAAAGAAATCATGAGAAGGTTAATAATGACATCAACAGTGTCACCGATGCTCACTGTAATCCCTTAAAAGCACAGAAACTGAATTGGGCCCATATATCACAATTGGTCAAGCATTCCTCTTTCCACTCCTCTCTGATTATCAAGTCCTGACATTTCTTCCAACCCAGGGAGCCGGCTGATTAGTCTGACGCACTGAAGCAGAACCAGTGAGGCACAGAAGAGTGTATTGATTGTCACGGTGACCTTTTGCTTTGCCACTGTTTCCCGATATATAGGGGGGAGGTAGCCATTCTTTAAGAGTCAGGCTGGATAGCAGCCAACCAGGCTGAGAACAGCAGCGCTTCTCGAAGGCACTAAATTGCAATGATTGTGGTTTCAGTAGGATGGAAGCAACAAACAATAATCTTCATCCAATAACATTCAACAAACCAGGACTACACACTCTGATAAATACACGCTTGTGGTCATAGAAAGCAGCAGTTGGTTGTTATTTTAGTAATACAGTATTGTGGACATTATTCCGGTGAATATTCATGATAATAGTAATAAGCACATTATAGAATAAGATACTTTTTAGACAATTGGTTAGAGTGACATAGAAACTACTGTGGCTGTATGTAATCTTTGATAGTATTGATTGCGGTTCTATGTTGTTGTGGTAGCAAGGGAATGAAGATAGTGGTGGAGGGAATTGATGTGGAAGAGGTCAGGAGACATACAGCAGATAAGCAGGGTGTGGGGAGCTGGAGATTTTACAGTGAAACCACTTCTTCAGTCTGAAGCGTGGTGTGGATGGAGGTAGCAAAGGAAAAGTAGAAGGGTGAGGGGGGAGTTGTGGTGGAGGCATGTGCCAACAACGGCGGTTGCAGGATCTATATTTGAAACAGATCATAAGAGGCCAGCCAATTCCTCTAAGTGAAGTAGTGGGGAGAAAATAAGTAGGATGTGAAGGAAGGAGGGAGGTAGTAGGGCTGACAGGGGAATAGACGTTATTGGCAGTTAGGACTGGTTAAAGACATCTGTGAAAGGAGTGGGTAACCACATGAAGCCCTGTGATCCAGATGGAGCAGATGCAGGTAGGGAAATGTGTTGATCTCGGTGATGAAAGGAGATAAAAGAATAGGGACAAACATGTAATATGAATGCATGGAAAGTTGGAAAAACTAAACAGTGATTGTTTTACCCATAAGTGATTACAACCCTTCAAAGAAAAAAAAAAAGGCAATAATTATGCGTGAGGGACGGAGCTCCTGGACAAACATCCAACTAAGGGACACACAGCAGTGATCAAACTGCCTACACACACATTACATGTGCGGAGCAGCGGCCGATCAGAGCTCCAGGAAAAAAAAATAAAAATCACAAACACACACATCATCCACAGCACATGGCAGGTTTGCCAGCAGGAGAAAATCAACATAGCAGTGTGTCCTGGCCAGGAAGAAAAAGGGGTGGAAGAGCATAAATCTTGACTTGTGGGTTTGTTGTATGATGCATACTCACACACACACATGAACAGATACAGACAGTGCGAGCATAACTACATTCCAAGTCAGGGTGCTGTAACCTATAAACCCCTGGCTTCTTAGGAGTGCAATGAAGCAACCATGAAATTCATAACCTGCCTGGGAAAAATGTAGTGTAGATGTTCTGCTCTACCTCAACTGCTGTCAAGGTTCCTTTTAGGGAACTGTCCCAGAAAAGTTGTGTATAAATATATCTGTATTAGGTAGTTCCCATGCTTAAAGTGAAGATAAACATCCAAGACCTTTTTTTTTCATGGTGAGCGAAAACTTCCCCGGACGAAAACAAGAGCAGGAAATGATTTTCTGACGTACCAGAATCATCCCACACTGACAGAAACTGTCAGGCTTAACTCCATGCACTACTGAGCCTGACCCCGATGTGATCAAATGATCCTAGAAGGGGAAGCCCCTTTATTCCCCACCTTCGGTTCAAACCACCTCAAACAGGTTTTTATATGGGAGTGAATTATCTCATCTTGGGGACCATAAGGTTGAGATAAAGAGAGGTCTGTTAGCAACTTCCTGGATCAACATCAGAGTTTAGTGTTAGAGTCTACTGCTGATGTGATGTGATGTGGTGTGGCGCAGATGATCGTTTTGCTGACTCAGCGAGTTTATAAACCAGAAACCAAAGACCCTCAGTCTCCTCCCCTCCATTCTCCACCATCCTCATGTCAAACTTCCCTTTAATCCTCAACGACCCCGTGCGCACCAGACACACACATAAACCACCGCCACGACTGTCTCCCCCTCCCTGAGCCCCTCGCCCCTGGGAAAAATGGTCTCCTGGCTTGTGAACCATCATCCCTGCTCACCACACCTCCATCTCTAATTTAACCCGAAACCTCAGGTTTGGTGCCAAGTGAGCCCTCCCTCAGATGATCCCTCAAGTAACCTCCAGGCCCCCGGGCTTAATTCCGACTCACTGTCAGCATTACCTTACAATCAAGCTGCAGTCAAATTTCTCAAGACTTGAGGATGGAAATCAAATAAGTGCACATTATGATCGGACGTCATTTGGGTTTCCGTGAGTGAAGCCAATTCAAACTGACGTGCCATGTATGAATTTATAATAAAAATGAGAGAGGGGGGGAATTACACACACTTTGGTTGGCATGTTTCTGCTTCCACAATTTTCAAAAGCAACACAATTTTATTTTTCTTTAGTGCATGGAGGTCTGCTACGTGTTTTCACACTGAAGTAGCAGCTTAAACAAGCAGATCTAAGTTGTGTTCCTTTTTCACCCTTTCCATTCACCCTTGGAAACCTTGGGAAACCTTGATGGGAATGCAACTGGCAGCCAGTTACATTCCCATCAAGGTTTCCCATCACACCTCTCACTGGAGCGTAACAGAACAATCAAGAAACATCTAAAAAAAAAAACAATAACAAAAACAACAACAACAAAAAAAAACCCAAACCAATTTAAAGCAGTGCTGATAACTTTACCCTGTGATGCATCATAGTTGTACTGTAACCTGATTAAATGTGACATTCAGGTGATCTCATTCGTCCTTTGTGGTGTCAGGCATTGGTTGCACACTTCTGTTTCCACACTAACCCACTGTTCCACTAACTACACAAGCCATGCAATCTGATGGGCTCCATGCCAGTATTTCACATGTCCATTTAGATTCCATAAGACACACATCTATTGCATGCTTACACGCTTTCCATGAACCTTACTTTTTTTCTACCAGAGACAAGTCGAGGTGAAGTAGATTCACATAAGCCACAGACATGCAAACACAATGACAACCTTTCCATTTCAAAGACAGAAAGACTTGGGAAAATTCAGAAAAGGAAAATGGAAATGATTTCCCTTAGTCACCATAAATTGGTTAACATAATTTCCAGTACATCAATCTCACTGTGGGCAATATCTGCTTATATCTGCTCAGAAATGTTACTTTTCCCTTAGTAGTGACCACAACAGCATGTGATGATAAGTTTCAAGTGGTTATCAGACCATTTAATTAAAGAGTGGCTGCTCAGACAACATAATAAAGTTTGTAATGGTTGACTGTAGAGTCATCAATAGTCCTTTTGTAACTTGTGGGGGGAAAAAAATGGGAATCTACACCGCAGACAAGTTAAACTGCTCGACCTTTACAATCTGTACTTCAGCATGTATCATGTAAATGATTGTATAAATATATGGAGCTCCCACTTGCAGAGAAATATGATGACTGCTTAGAATTTCATTAATTACAAAACATAAAAAGAGCTGGTGGTGCTGATGATATTCATTATATATACTTTCTGGTAAGAGCTAAGTGCTCATCATACCAGTGTGAGAGGCTGTTTGCTCAAACCAAGAGGGACATCTAGTGGTCAACATAGAAAAAACAGCATTTAAACAAGTTTGTTCACAGGAATGTGAATCAGTTCACCCCTTTCCTTGAATAAACACCCTAACTGTCAAAATCAAAGAAAAGTCTAAAATGGGCATGAATTGGTGTCAAACATTACAGTATACCTTCTGTTTGTTGTGATTTGAACAAGCAATGTGAAGATGTGTTCACAAAAGCTTAAAGTGAACAGAGCTCTCTCTTCATCAAGTGCAAAAAATAGTTTTAATGATTGCTAGATTTCTTTCAAAGTGTTACATTGGAGCAAGGTAACAAAAATCACAGGAAAACACTCACAAACAGTTTGTATTAAATTTATCACATTATTTGTATAAACACCATCCCTTTGTTTCAGATTATTTCCATCTTCTACGATACATTTGAGCTCACAAAAAACCCTGAAATTGGCTTTTACCATCTGTGTGGTTACTAGAATAAATCATTCACCTCTCAAAATACAAACAAGTGTAATCAAATTGGCACAATAAAGGATATATATATTACATATTTTCATCATTCAAACCACTCACCCTTGTTCAAAATATTATTATTATTATAACGCCAGCTTTGATCCCTTTAAAAGCTCTTAGCTCCGTCTGTTGACTGGCTTCACTGTTTTGATTACCCATTCACTCTCATCTGTCCAAATTGCTTATTTTTAAATTATTTTATGTTAAAGTGAATAAAAAGCATCAAAACAATAGCTTTGGTCTGCAGATCAGTAACTTCTTATACCAAAAAAAAAAAAAAAAAGATGTGTTGTATTGCATAGTTCTTGCACTGCTTGAGATTTCTATTTAGAGACGTGCCACAGCAGTCTTTTGTAAAGAGAATAACTGACATTGCACAAAAAAAGAATGACACAGAGGAATCACAGATATGAGTCACTTGATGACTAGAACTCTGAAAGTAATTTTTTTTTTTTTTAAACTGAAAATCCTATCACATTGTTAAACCTCATGAAAACACAAATCCTCTTGAGCATATTTATAATGTCAAAGTCAGGCCATTTTGAAGTACAAATAAGACCTGAGGATGCTCACACAATGCCCTTCATGGACCTGTAAGCTCTGATGTACAGAAAGTGGAAAGTAGCCTTTCACTGAAATATTTTATATCCTATGTATGCTACCATCTCAACATGTTTTGATTCGAAGATCACTGCTTCACGAGATAGCATAAACAACAACTGCAACAAAACCTCTGAGATTAATCTGTAATCTACGTAACCTGTAACATATAACGCATATATATTAAGCTACTTTAGGGGAGGAAGTATTTTAGACTAAAATAACTGGAAAAAAGAAAAAAGTGCTGGTGAGGTTTTGGTTGTTGACGTGGTTCATTTGATAAGATGACTGTTGTCGTTCTCATCTTCAACACCATTCTCTTCTGAATTTTTGACCTCTGCTTCCACATCAACTCCTATCACACCCACCACCCTGTGAAATGGAAAAACTAGTTGAAGAGAAGCAGGAAATAAAACATGACATGCATAACTGCCTCGGCTCACGCTGAGCCGAGACTGATAGGGCAGTGGCTTTGTTACTCTGTAACTACCAACCTTGTAACAGAGGAGGCAGTGCATGTGACAGAGGGCAACTCACTTACACGCTACACTTCGCAGGCTGATTCAGCAGTACTATAAAACAAATGTAAGAGCACCGTGTACCATGCATAAGTATCCTGGGCATTTGTCCTTTTTTCACATGACGGAGCACCAGTGTTGATGGTGTTTAAGAAAAAATGCAAGTTTACAGACATGAAAGGTTTTGTGTCAGAGCTTCTTATACTATATGATGAAGGGGGCTGTTTGAAAAAGGAAGTTAGATAACAACAATGCATGAATGAGGAACTGAGAGTTCTTGTTATTTGAGTACTAGAAAGGGGTACTCAAAAAAGGCAGAGCATTTCCCTTTTTTTAGCCAAGCAAAAGTGGCAGTGACTCAGCAGAAAAAAAAAAAAAAACAAGATGAAACTTGCTTGGGATGAAACCAAACCCACAGAATCAGCCCTACACCTGAAATATATCTACACAGATATGACCACCTGTACATCTATGTCTTGAAAGAAGCCATCATAGATCATTAATGCAACCCTTGAGTCAGGACATTATCATTTTGTAAAAGTTGGATCCTATTTCAGTACATGCAGGAAAGGACTATGAAAAAGAACATAGTGGAAATACAAGTTCCCACTTGCAACGTAACTTGAGAAGAACAATGATGAAGTTGTAATGAACATGACTGGAAGGTTCAAATGGACATTATTTTTGAGATTTATGGTTGTATGCTTTAATTTAGTTTAATTAGATGCTGATGTCCTTTAACATTGTGTTATGTACATTGTCAACATGATGAACTCACCCTAAAATAAACAAAGGGATGGCACAGAGTCCGGCCGACAAAAGGAAGATGAATCCAGGATACCACGAAACCGTAGCAGCATAGATACTGTTGAAGACTGCAGTTGATACATTATTGGTTAAACTATCCAGGAAGGAAAGACAGGCAAACAGGGCTCCTGTAGAAAAAAAACATACCAAGAAGAAAAGGAAAACGATTTTAAGGAAGTTATGGTGCAACTAATGACAATGTGTACAGTAATGCTTAAAATCAGTCAGTATAGTTTCAATGAATCCTTTTGCTTTTGGGAAAAGAAGAGTATTGTGTTTCCATCTGCATCATGAAGCAACTTCGGACTTTGACTACAAATACAAAGACACGATAAGGTACTTTGCCTCAAGTACAGTAGAGCCCTAAACCCACTTACCCTGCTCAGACTTTGAGATGATCTTTGACATCATTGAGCGCAGAACAGGAAAAGGCATGATAGACAGAAGCATTGGTACCCTGACTGTGGGACACAAATAACAGAAAACACACATAATATTATTCATCGTGGTGAAGGGACTATAATGTAACAGATTCAAATTGTAAAATACAAAACTCTTAGTTAGAGTAAATTCATACGTATGACTTTTATGTTTTCAAAAATGTGCAGAACATTATAAAATGTTTAGATTTAAGTAATTTTATCAGTATATGGATTACATATATAAAATAAACAATGCATTGAATACTTATTTAAATCAAACTGTCTTGGCAATTTACAAGGCTGTTATCTAATAACACACACAAGATACAATAAACATAGTGCAATTTCCACACACTGTAAAAGTGGTAGAAATTGTAGGATCTGTCAATCCGTAACCTTTGCAAGTAGACCTTTATTTTCTGCAATCATCCATTTCATATCAGCCCTAAGTGTGCCCTTCATATAATTACTTTGCAAATAAAATCTTTGTTATGCAATTTTTTTTCTGTCTTTTTACAGCTATTTATTTCAAGAAAAACACTTTGAGTTAAGAGTAATATATTAGAGAAGCTGCATAAATAGGAATTTTTACTTTTTCTTGGATACAATAGATGGTGATTAGTAATACTGAGGCATATTGGGTCCTTTTTTAACTCACTTAAAAGGTCCCAAATCCTGTCCATGCTTTCACAATGCACTTGCTAATATCAGATGTACAGTAGAAGGTGAAATTAATTTCTAATTCTCTTTTGTCCTATATATTTCTGAATTCTTGAAAAAAGGCAAGAATAACTTAAAGACGGTGCCGCTATCAATTCAGTGCATATATCTGACTTTGTAAACAAATGATAAAGGCTTTGGTGATTATTTCTCACTGACAATTTTATTCAAAACTATTAACGTCACTATTATTGCAACACAGAAGCTGCTGTGGACATTTCCTCACCTATAAACATCAGTAGAGTGGTCTTAGTAAAAGCCAGCAGGATCATGCCTGATGCCACAGACAGGATCCCAATCAGTACGATCACCAGCTGTGGTACACCGCAGTGTGTGAACGCAAACACACCCACAAAACTGACCAAGAACACTGTGGTGGACAGTGCTGAGCCGTAGCCAATCAAAATCTCAGTCCAGCATAGAGGTTTGTTGAGCTCATATAGTGTCATCAGGGAGATACCACCTACATAAGCGAAGGAGAAGCTGACAAAGAGGAGCATCAGGAGGACCAAAACGGTTCTACACCTGCGACTGGCAGTTGTAAACATCTTGCAAAACCCGTAGATCATCTGCTTCAGGGCTGAGTTTTGAGAAGACTCATTTAAAATAATGGCATTGGCTGGAGCCTTCTTCACAGTCTCTTCTAGGATGAAAATTGCATAGAGCAGGATCAAACACTGGCACAAAGCAGATGTCAGGATAGGCCAGTTAAAGCCTGCAGCTCTTAGGAAGTAGCCTGTCGATATCGAAGCCACGCCGGCCAACAGGCCGATCATCATGTCCAGTCCAGCCATGCGCAGTGTTTTCTGTCGACCATCCTCACACAGATCTGCTATGTAGGCGAAACACCCACCGAGAAAGGTGCCCAAGCCACCAAATAGAGAACTGAGAAGCGAGGAGCCAATGAGCAAGTAAACGTTAAGCTCAAAGTAGGACACTGTCAGGAAGGCCAGGTTGTAGATCAACGTGCCAATCAGTGGCATGACGATGGTGATCTTGCGTCCTCCCCGGTCACTATAGGCCACAAGCACGAGAGTGACAACCAAAGAGGGGATTGTGGAGAACAGCTCGGTGTAAAGGGAAAAGAGAGATGCCGCTCTCTGTACCTCCTGGAAACACAGAAAGAGAGGGCATGATTACATCATGATATCATGTATGATAAAGTGGATCATTAAAGAGTTGAATAGTACTGGACTGTCAACCTCAAGTTAGAAACTTTTCTACAAACGAAACAAGCTGAGAGACAGTGACACTGTAATGTCATAAAGCTTTCATCGAGTAAACGCACCTGATTGCAAGATTTCATCTAAGGCTTCTTCTCGTTCAGGTCTAAAATTAATATTATTATTTATTGCTGTAGCACTATTCAAAACAGTATTACAAAGTACTTTACATAAGATAAAATAGTGCACATCATTAAGATAAAAACATGGAATAAAATGAGGGCAAAGCATTGAATTTAACATCAATCAATCAATAAGAATAAAATCAAAGCACTTATGAAAAAAAAAAAGAGGAACAGTTTTTCCACTGTGCCACAGGTGCAAAGGTGGTTATTTCAAGAACAGTGTGTTTTCTCTCACTTCTCTCTCGTGTTTCATTTTCCCTCTATAAACACAGGTTCTACAGAAAACCTTACTAAAAGTAAAAAAAAAAAATCATCTTAAATAGCAGTGTGCCTTAGTGTGTGGCAACTATTGGCAACAGTTTTCAAACACTTAAGTTACAAGTCTCCTTGCATCACCTTCTGGTGTAGTAGCTGAGTCGGTTCTTTTTAAAGGAGTGGTGATGCTATGAAAGTGCTATAATGGAAAATGTATGCTGTGGCAAAATAGTAAAGTTGAAAAGCGGTGGATAATTGTTGGGCTATAAACTGTATTTGAAGAAAAACAGAATAGAAATTTACACCTGAGTTCTATATTAAAACCACACAGTGTCACTACAGAAAAATGTAATATTTATATTGAGTTACTTATATGCATGATCCTTTACATCCAGTGATTAAGGGCTCACCTCATGATAGCTTGAACGGTTACCACTGCTTTCCGTGCACCTGGAGGTGTTGTCAGAGACGGGATAGGTGGTGTTTGTCAGCTCTTCCCAGAGCCTCCGGTACACGTACTGCTGCATCAGAGGATATACGAGAAAACTGGAAAAAGCATACAGGGCCACCACCGGCTCCACGAGGAAAAGGCCCTTCATTTTCACTTGCTGCAATATTTATACCCTGAAAGGAGAATTAGAAAATCACATATATAGAGATTAAAGCAGGGGTAAATGACAGAGTAAAAAGACATGCAAACAGCAGACATGGGCCCATACAGAAGATATTTTTGTACTATGAGGGAGGAAACACATATCTTTAAATACATTCATCAGCTTGATAAAGATTCATTCTATTATCGTCTAAACACACTTCATGCATTCAAGTATAGAAAACAGATGCAACAACTACACCCACAACTAAAAGATAAAATTTTTAAGGTTGGGTTGATGTGCAAATACAGGTTATGTTTAGTTAGGTGACAAAATTTCACCGTATTGTTTGTATAATGACAATAAAGTTAATTCATCCAGTTTTGCCTCTAGAGGATCATGAAGAAGATCATCTGCACATACATTACATTATCGATGCAACATTATCTTGCAGTTTGAACAAATGTGTCGTATATTTACATCAGATAATCATGCAATGTGCAGTTTGTTCCTTTCATCTTGCTACATGATGAGCAGGATCGGGTCACAGTTACATCTTATTTACTTCCTATTTTCTGATAGGACCTAGATAAGAAGATAACACCTACCTTTCAGATAGTTGCCGGTGTCATGTTTTAGTTGTTAATCGGTAAATTCACACTTGGGGGACATTGTAAGTAAGAGCTCCGTCAGAGATCTCCTTCAGTACGAGAGTCGTCAGCGTTGTTATGAAAACTCAGAAGTCCCGCCCCTTCCGATTTACGGTTGGATGATGGTCATTCGAGTCGCGCGCTGATTCGCTCAGAATAGCTGTCACTCAACCCTCAAACTGGACGATAACATTTTCTGCCTCCCTGAAATTCGCCGTTTACTGGTAATTATTAACATATATTTAAAATGTATACGGTATATTTTTGGTTTGATTTATCTTGGAAAATATCACCTGACGCCTTGTTGGTGTTTTAGACGTAATTAAACGTAATAAAGCGTAATTTTTTTAACTAGCTATTACGACAACGTCAGGTAGTCGCTTTGCATCGGAATGTACCATTTTGCCAACACACCGGGAAGGATTTTGTTGTGACAGGGGAGTCCCAACCCGGTGTGGGGAAACGGTAAGGAGATAATACCGACTATTATCAGATGAATCTATAATTTGAAAATACATGCTCGATTTTGTAATGAAATACACGGTCCAGTCGTTCAAATGTTATAAGAGTTTATCATCCCGGACGTGCAGGTTGAACCACCATCAAAGTGTCTTAAGCTAGCCGACGGTAGCGTTCCCTGTGATTAATCTAGCTAACTTGGCTAACGACACCAGCTAAGCGGTTAAATAGCCAACAGGGTATATATACATGTATATGTTTTTGTTTTATCGTTTATTTTATCTCTTGGTCATTTGTTATCCTTCAAAACCAAGTGTCGAAGCAAACGGGCGGGTAAACGTTAGCGGTAGCTGAGCTCGCTGCAGTTGGATTTTAAAGTCGTGACTGACCGCGTCAGGATGGATGATGTTTCAGTCCACCGGCCTAAATAACGTTACCGTTTACCGTGATGCGTTCATGAGCTACGGCCACCTGCGACCATCGGTCCAAAATAAGATCTGTCTGTCTGTCTTTTAATGTTGGCCTTAGCTATGCTCGTTATATAGAGTATGTGGTGGTACGTTAGGCTTTCTGGTGGTGCAATCTTAAATTTCTGCTAAGTACGAATCACGCAATTCATGGCCAAATAACATGACACATATCTTAGTCATTAGGGATTGTAAGATGCAAGTCCGGACATTAAATGAACAGCAATCATGGTGGTTTTTCTAATGCATTTTCATCTTGCTCACTCAAAACCTTACATGTACCTAAAGTGATGGCAGATCTAGGGTAATCTCTATATTAAACTACAGATGTGTCTGATTTGACTCGCCCTTGTTTGATGTTTTGGTATCGTTTTTTCTTTCCCTTTTCAGGTCATAATATTGGTTTAATCATCTTCGATCAGCGATGGCCTTCAGCAAGGGATATCGCATTTATCACAAGCTGGACCCACCTCCCTACAGTGTCATAGTAGAAACTAGGACCAAGGAAGAATGCCTCATGTTTGAGTCAGGGGCTGTTGCTGTTCTGTGTAAGACATCTTGTTTGATTGCCCTGTCTTTAATAATCTGTCAGCACTTGCTTTAGATAAAAATGTTGGATTGGAAATGCAGCTACAAGACGTAAGATATCCTGCGATAGATGTTGATTACATTCTGTGATTAGGTCATAGGCTATCTCAGATTGAAGAAAGCTGCCTTACAGTGTTTTGCTTTGGTCTATTTTCTAGCGGCAGCAGAGAAGGATGCCATTAAAAACACATACAGCAAGGTTGTGGATGCCTATGGAATCTTGGGTGTCCTCCGCCTAAACCTGGGTAAGCTACAGAAACATCTGCTCTATTTGCTGTTTCTTGTCCGGAGTCTGGTCTAGGCTCCGGCTTGGGGGTTCATGTGTGCCTGTAAAGGCCCTATCACTTCTTTCTTCTAAGCTGCTTTCTCCTGTCCTCCATATGACCTTGAGGGCACTTGTTATCACAACAAGGAAAACACTGAGCAAAAGATTAAAGCCCAGACTTATAGATGGCTGAGATTTGACTGTCTGGGGATTTTCTGTAAGCAAAAAAATCTAGCCTCTTATGCTTAGTTTTTTATTGGATTGTATTTTATAATGCAATGCTTGCATGCTTGTTGCATTCATCCTTTCTTAGCAATTCACGACGTTCAATTTATATTACAAATACTGCACATTAACTTCTGCAGGTGACTCCATGCTCCACAATCTGGTGGTTGTGACAGGATGCAGCTCTGTGGGGAAGGTGCAGGATTCTGAGGTATTCAGGGTCACACAGACAGACTTCATATCATTGAAGAACGATCCAGGAGATGAGGACCGGATCGCTGAGGTGCGAAAGGTCTTGAACTCAGGACACTTCTACTTTGCTTGGTCTTCCACTGGAATCAGCATGGACTTGAGTCTCAATGCACATCGCAGGATTCTTGAAGACACAACAGATAACCGCTTCTTTTGGTAAGAATGTAAAATGATTACTATTCTCGAGTCCACTGGAATTATAAAGTGTCCAGGTATTTGGCTTTTTAAATCTTTGAAATTGTAGATATGAACAAAATGCATGTTCTGCATTCAGTCTTCCATTTGTGATGAACCAGTTCCTCATCAATGTGTGATATGGAGGCCATGTAAATTGCGACTGAGGTGTGAAAATTAACAGTT
Organism: Remorina albescens; assembly: GCA_034769265.1. Classification (NCBI taxonomy): domain Eukaryota; kingdom Metazoa; phylum Chordata; class Actinopteri; order Carangiformes; family Echeneidae; genus Remorina; species Remorina albescens. The sequence continues at coordinate 4,869,825 of CM068490.1, read as the reverse complement.
CGCACTGAATTTGTCTGTGTGTTCACTATTGTTTCTCTTTTTATGAATCAATAGGAATCAATCTCTGCACCTGCACCTTAAACATTATGGAGTAAACTGTGATGACTGGCTGTTGAGGTTGATGTGTGGCGGCGTGGAGATCAGAACCATCTATGCAGGTCACAAACAGGCTAAGGCCTGCATCTTCTCCCGCCTCAGCTCAGAGCGAGCCGGCACTCGATTCAATGTCCGGGGAACAAATGATGATGGACAAGTGGCCAATTTTGTGGAGACTGAACAGGTGAAGGAAATCTTTTACAATTTCACTCTTGTCTAGTTTGTGATTTGTTACGATGAAAAGCTGGTGATCAGAAATAAGTTTGAAGCGATGGTTTAGTCAGTTTTAGATGATTAGATTCAGTATGTTAGATGTATGGCAGTTCTCTTTCAGGATCAATTCTGAGGAGAAGGCAGTGACAAACTTTAGCAGACACTGAAATGCTTTAGTCAATTCAATGTTTGCATGAAGGGTTATATGCTTTGGCAGAGTCTCATGACCTTGGTTAATACAGACTATTTAAATACTGGTTATCTATTGATACTGAAGTTTGTACCATCACTGTGAAAAGGCTTTGTTCAGAAAAAATTTTTGTTGATGCATAGTTAAAATTAAAACTTACAGGAAAACTAGGTGCTTAGCGGTGGTGAATATCACATTTTTTTGGTGTTAAATAAACCTTAGACCTTTCTTCTTCCTTTTTTTTTTTTTTTTGCTGAGTCAGCATATTGGCTGAAGCTAGATGTATGTCTGCTCTTCATAGAGGCCAATGACTTGTCAGGCATGCTCCCTTTTGTAAACTACCTGCTTGAGGAGACAAAAAGAAACTACAGGTTGGACACAGTGACCAAAAGTGCAACAATTAAAATACAGTGTACTGCAATACAATCATACTTATTTTATATAAATCTATATTTCTAAAATTCTGAATAGAAAAGGAACATTAGAGGCCTCATAAGTGTAGTGGTAATTGCAGGATTTTGTGTTGGATTATGTTCGATTGTCAGTAGTTGCTTTGGCAAGCCTCTGTGTTGCTGTATTTTTTTATGGAGGAATTAACATGTTGCTACTTCCCTATGGTTTTCTTTGTTTACAAAGACTAAATGTAAGTTGCTGTTTACTGTTTTGTTTTCTTTTGGTTTGTTTTTTTAAACAGGCTATTTTCCTGGATGACAGAGTCTCATCCTTCATACAAATCCGTGGGTCCATTCCTCTTTTCTGGGAACAGCCAGGAATCCAGGTAATAGATTGCCAAGTATAAGTTTTTCTTATATCAAGTCACATAAGATTAAGTCGTCTTTTTTGTCCAGAGCTGTTAGCCATTTTTTAAATGCTGCAGTTATAAATGAGGCTCACTCAGTCTGAACTCTTTAGGTATAAATACTGAAGTCTGTTGAAGCCTTCAGTTTTTGAGTTATTCAAAATAAGAAGGAAAACTGTGATTAAAATACATTGTACTTGTCATTTGTATCTGTTATGACAATATACGGGGAATGAAACATTGAAAAGTCTCCTTGTAATTACACTGGATATCTTTATCCTATTTGTAACACATTTTGTCCATGCTGTGTTCAGAAAAAGTCCATTAAGGGTGTTTGGTTGTACCTGAATGACAATTGGCACCCTGATGAACTGGATGAAAACCCCCACCTGGTACAATCCCCCCCCTTTCTTCTATTTTTTTTTGGTTGGGCTCTTTGGTGCTGGCGCTTCAATACTGCAGATGGGAATGTTTCTGTGCAATGCCAAAAGGCAGGAGTTAAAGCCAATGCAATCCTAATATGGATTTTTATCCACATCCCATACACAGTCCCTGTTCAGCAAAAAGCCCTTCTGGAGCCTCAAAGCAGGAGCTGGGATCACCCATTTAACACACACTTTAGACAACATCACTGGGATTCTCCTGCCCCTGTCCTGACATTGCACAGATTGGTGGATTAGATTGAATGTGGGGGAGTGATAGATATAGCAGTTGGTAAAGGGCATTTTTCTGTTTTCCTCAGCTCCCAGACTTCTTTGGTCAGGTGAGAGCCTGGTCTGAAAACATCCCTGCTCTACTGCCCCTCTTTTTTAGGCTACTTGTATTCCACAGGCAGCTGGATAGGTGTTGACTGATAATATGGATGACTGAGCTGTTTAATATTTTAGAGGGCTAAGCCAAGTCAAGGCCATATTAGTCACCCATTCAGTCTACAAGATCCTTGGTTTGGTCAAAACATGGGGTAGATGGCTTGGGGTTGTTTTCAGACAGAACTGCAGCCCTTCTGCTTGTAAGGCACTGTTCTAGCTCTTAGAACCCTCTACCAGTTATGGCTTGTAGACTTACTTTCTCCTCCCCATACACTCTAATTTATTCCTGGAGCAGGTTGGATAGGTTCAATTTTATCCAGACAAGTGGTTAATATATATATAAAATTACTGAAACTACCCCAAATAGTTGTAAATATTTTCACAATCATAAGTGTAGAGAAGTATCAAACACCCTTAGATATAACATTTAAGTCAATAAAGTGGCAAAATTTCCATTCAGTACTGATTGATGACAAATAATTAGTAATTAATGATTTTATGTAGTTGTTTTGGAGAAAGTGCAGTTAGTGGAAAATTAACTTGTGGTCACTTTTAATAGGCATTAGATTTCAGTGAATCCCTCTGGATGACTGCAGTCTAACATTTATAGTTTGAATACTTGCTACTATATTAATGGAGGAAATTCTGTGAATAAACAAACAATTCTAAGTGCCATTTAATATAGTGGACATAAAAAGCTGGTAATATGGAACAGTCAAATTACGAACAAATGATTTCATCAGTTGCATAAGTGTTATCTGTTCAGCTGGAGGAGGGTTTTGGTCTGAGATCTATTGTTGTAACTTGAGTCCTTTCAGATACCATTACAGGAAGTTATTAAATATGCATAGAATAGACTGGCACAACCATTGAAGGAGGAACAACTGACAAAATGGCAGCAGCATAGAGCAAAATGTGTTGTCCTGCCAAACTCGAGCCTAACAATAGTGGGCACACAAACATTGTAAGTAGATGAATACAAAGGAAAGGAAAAGATTAGCAGATGGTGCAAGGACAGGACATGGACATTGTACAGAAGGAAAAATCCTACGACACAATGAGTCAAAATGCACCCATGAAATCTCTGTAAGGCTCTCAGAAAATGCAATGGTAAAAATGAAAGACTGAATGGGAGCATGTTGCTTGAACTGAGTGGCCAGTAGGAGAAAGAGGCACAAACAGAATGAGGTAGTATTTGAGTTTCAGCCTCAAACTTGCTTTTAGAGGCATGAAGAGAAGCTAAATGAAAGAGGGAGTGTTTGTCCCCAGGCAGAGATAAGGGACAAGTAGGGACCTGCAGTGCAGAAAGAGCAGGTTTCCATGTAATAACCAATGGGCTTGTGTCCTGCTAAGCCTGTCATGGTGCAGTCATAGGGGATCATGCTCTTTAGTGTTTCCCACAATTCAGCCAGCACTAGTATGTCAGAGTGTTATTAAGAAAAAGAGAATCAAATGTGGGAAAAATCTGTTAAACCTAAAAAGATGGCTAGCAACAAGATTTCTCTGCTCTGTGTCTGTATATCCAAATTTCCTCATGCTCCCCCTGTGTTACTGGTGTCTTACTCCAGCATCTTTTTCCTTCCCTTATTTATGAATTTATTTATTTAGTTCACTGAAATGAATAAAACTTCTATCCCGAATCCACTGTTCATCCCCAGGTTTTCTGTCCGTCTTCAGCATATGTTTGCACAACTTTCCTTTTTTGATCTTTACCAGAGAAGGGCAGCATGACTTGTCTCTTTTTTGACTTCTCCCGCCGTCTCTGCTTTGTAGGTTGGCTCTCATCGTGTCAAACTGTCAAGGGGATTTGAGGCTAATGCGCCAGCATTCGAAAGGTAATTAAAATGTTAAGTGTGGTATGTGGACGTTTTTGTACCATTTGTACCAGCTGCTTTATCTGGCCTCCAACAGATTGCCACTCCTCAGACAAGAATAGGAGACACCATAGTATTATGTCTCCTGCAATTACTACCAAAGCTACAATAAAGAAAAGATCTATAGATGATGTTAATTGAAGTTTGTCCTCAGAGGCAGCTTTATTGCAGGGAACAGGAAGGGCGCATTAGTTGCCCTTGATTAGCTGTCAACCTTTGGAAAGTGCATTTTATATTTATTGACAGTTTATTTCTGAAAACCCTGCCTTACTTTTAAATGTCATTAATGAAGGTTAAGTAAGTTTATAGTTAGTTTAATGTGCATGAATAAACGAAATGATAAATGGACTGCACCTATTTAGCACTTCCCAAAGCAATTTACACTCAAGCCACATTCACCTACACACCCATTCAGAGCTTTCTCCTATTCATGCTGTGCCTTTCTGAAATACACCAGTGTAACATCAGGGGGAATTTTGGACTTCAAGGACACTTTGACCTGCTGCTAGGAATTTCACCACTGACCTTCTGATTAGTGGATGACCTGTTTTACCTAATGATCTATCAAAGCGCTTTTTACCAAAAACACTTTTTCTGAATCATCATTAAACAATGCAGGGTCAGCAGCAGAGCAGTACCCTTTAGAATAGCAATTTTCTTTGAGGACACTTAAGCCAAATGGTCTGAACTGTCACTGTGGCCTAAACCCAGGACCTGTAGAAGAAATATGATCACCCTAATCATTGTGGCACGCCTTGATAGCACCATGTCTGGCTTCATCCTTATCATCTTTCTATAGTCAGTGTTCTAGTAGCTAGCCATGCTGCACACTCAGTTCAAGACAACATTTATCTTAAAAGCTACAAAGAGAACTAGTGATTGTTTGATTTCAGACATATTTGACTATAGAAGAGAGAGGGGTTTTTTTGTTTGTGTTTTTGGTTTATTAGTATCTCGTACATATCCAGACAAAAATGACTAACTGCTCACAATTAGTATTTTGTGGCAGAAAGTAATTTTTCTCACTCAGCAGTTGGCGTGCTACTAGTTTCCTAATATCTTTTGACAAGAGGAGTGATGAGTCATCCTATGTAATGTCTGGGCAGTTTTCTGCAATAACATCTAAGTATGTCTCTTTCAGCACTTCCTACATGGAGCACCTTTTTATAAATACACAGCCTGTAGCCCAAATCTGCTTTTCTTGCTGCTCAAAGGTTCTGCTTTCCTGGTCGTATCCATTATTGTTTCAAACCAGTTTGATAAAGCAGCTGCATAATTTTGCAGTATTAGTTCTACTACAGCTGTATTAAAACAAATATGCTCCAAAAGAATCTGGGAGTACCCTCTGGCCTACATCACTCTACTCTCAGGAATTGTTGTAGGAAACAGACATTTTCTGTGTGCAGTATTCAGCAATCTCAAGAATTGGTATCAAGCATGCAGACTGCTATCAATTAAGAAAAGGCATGTATAATACAACTATATGTATTTTACAGACATTTCGCTGCGCTACGGACATTGTATGGTAAACAAGTGATCATCAACCTCCTTGGTAGTAAGGAAGGAGAACACATGCTCAGCAAAGCATTTCAGGTGAGAGCAACCATTAACGCTGACACATAAGTGGTCTGATCCTTCTAAAACTAAATAATTATTGCAAATCCCTCTGACAATAGACAAGGCATTTGTTTTGTGTGTCAAAACAAATGCTCCATTTATTCTGTTTGTAAACCCACATTCTAGTGAGGAATTCTTTTGAGCATGTAAACACTGCAGCACTACACAGAATACATCACTGTCTGGCTGTATTTTCCAGCTGACGAGTCATGACACAATCCAAATGCTTTTTTTAATACTCACTCCCTAGGGTTATTAATCCTGAATGTGGAACCTTGAATTCTTGCTAGTTCATATTTTCTTCTATGGTCTGTCATAAAACCTCTTGAGGTTTAAAACTCTTTATTGTGAATGACATTGAAGAATGCTTTTTTTATAGTGAATTTCTGTGATAAAGGTTTGGATGCACAATCCACAGCTCTACATTTTCTATGGGCTGTATGGTCTGTTTACCAAGCAGCAAATATGTTATTTACAAGGTAAAACTTGGACAGTTGAGTAGTTTGAGAAGGTTTTGAATGTTCAAACAGTCAATAGTTTGGCTTTGACAGGAGTCCAGATCTTGAATGTCCTGCACAATCAAAGATTGCCTCATGAATCAAGCCACTTTGCATTAATGAATGCAAACTAATGTTGCTTCATAGGTACAGGAAACACACGTTGTGTAAACAACGTATATGTATTTAGTGCGAACATCCAGGATAAACTCCTCTTCTTATCCCTGTCTTTTACAGAGTCACTTGAAGGCATCAGAGCATTCAACAGCAGTGAGAATGGTGAACTTTGACTACCATCAAAATGTGAAGGGAGGCAAGGCAGACAAACTTAACAGTATCCTCAAACCCCAGCTCAGCAAATTCATAGAAGAGTGTGGGTTCTTCTATTACTCTGGAGAGACGGGCATCGTAAGGTGAAAAATAAATAGGAACTTGTATTAAGTCTGAAATGTCATTTTTGTTATTGTTTCTTAACATTTTTACATGTGTTTGTAGGAGTCAGGGTGGAACCATCAGGACTAACTGCCTGGACTGTCTTGACAGAACCAACAGTGTACAGGCCTTTTTTGCCCTTGAGGTAGGAGTCTGGCATTGCATGCCGTAACCTGTTGTTTTGTTGTTTGCATCTCATCAGGCAAAGTCAATTTTTTGGATGATGGTTTTAGTTTAATTCATCGTTCCTCTCCACCAAAGATGCTGCCAAAGCAGTTGGAGCAAATGGGTCTGACAGAGAAACCCCAGCTGGTAGCCAGGTTCCAAGAGGTCTTCAGGACAATGTGGTCTGCCAACGGAGACTCTGTCAGTAAGATCTACGCTGGCACTGGTGCCCTGGATGGCAAGGCCAAGGTACACAATTGGGAGACAATAGACTTGTATTAATAAGCAAGTTCATAGTAGAACATTTATGCAGAATGATGCAGGATTTTGATGATGTGGTCAGATTTCAAGTATTTGAGCACCTGAATGTTGATGGCGTCACACATGATGTAACTCTGCCTGTTATAACAACAAGCTCCTACTTGTTGCCACTGGCTGAGCATATAAAACAGTGAAATACACCATTAGTTTCAAGGGAGTCCATGTTGACCATGTGGAATTTTCTGGTTGCCCTTTTTTGAACTTGTTTAAATGTTTTGTTCTCATAAAGCAAAGCGGATCTGAACGTAGTAATTGTTCTTAAATCTTAGACAAATAGATGAAACTGAACCAAATAAAGCTTGAATCAAGAGAATATATCTAAAAATAATTAACCCCATTAAACAAAACATTTTTGCAAATGCAGTTATTTTCATTTTAACTTCTTAAACTTGGTTGCCCTAAAGCTGCAAGACATTCACAGTGTCTCTCAGTGTTGTTTTGGCTGAAATGCTTCAGGTTGTTGGCACTTTACTACTAAGAGATAGGTTATGAGATGATGCTATGCACGAACAGACAATCCTCTGTGAGTAGAGCTGTGTGTTTCTGCTTCTTAACTCTCGTGTGCTATCTCTTTGTGCTGTTCTTTGGACTTCTCTACTACTTGTGTGGTAAGTTAACAAGGCAGTCAATTTTGTTTTTATTTTATAAGCTGTGGGTTTATTTCTGGTGCATTATTGTTGATTACAGTGTCTATGGGTTAAATAATAATATTTACACAAATCTATTTATCATTACCCTTTGCTGACCGATCATTTAATTTCTGTGGTATCAAATCCAAATGGCCCCTGAATTATCTGGAAGTGTCTGCTCTGTTGTTTTTGTGAACGTGGGAGTATAAATCAAAATTATCATCATGTGGCAAAAACTCAGATAAAGTTGCACGTCAATGAGTGAAATTTCCAAGTTGCCTCTTATCTGACATTTTGATTCTACCCAGTCAGTTCAAGAACGTATATTACTCTGGAGAGACGGGCATCTATCTGTATTACTTTTCATCAAATCAGTATTACTAAATTGATTTACCCTTACACAAACTTTCTTTCAGGTGTCGATACTAATGGAATTTGGTTGATTTTAATAGTTTTTAAGTTCATGTGCTCGTGTGCATTTTCCATAGGCGGGGAAGCTAAAAGATGGAGCTCGATCTGTGACAAGGACCATCCAGAACAACTTCTTTGACAGTTCAAAGCAGGAGGCCATAGACATCCTGAGGCTGGGCTCCACACTCAACAGTGATTTGGCAGACAAGGCTCGGGCCTTACTCACCACTTCCAGTCTTTATGGTAATTTCTCACAACATAGGGAAAATAGTACATCCCTTAGATAGGTTGATATGTCACACTTAGGCTAAAATTGATTTATTAATAGTCTGAAAAATACTCCATATTTCATGTTGCAGGTTTTAGTAATTTGTGAATTGTACCTTTAAGAATCCAATTTCCTTCTCAGTCCATGAAGGGGGAATTTCTTGACTATTTTTCACAAGTTGTGACCCGTATCTGATCTGTTATTCAGAAGTTGTTCTGCACAACATAAGGGGTTGTCAGGGGTTGTGAGAAATGTAATCTCCATGTGTCAGGTCTCTGTCCCTGTTAGATTAACACTGACTGACTGCTCTGCTAGCATTATCTGGTAAAGTGCTGGTTAACCCGCCCTTCTCTTCCTTTTCTCTCCTCCTTTTGCACACAATCTTAGTCACTGAGCCCGTCTTACAATCAGGTATAGTAACTGACAGACTGCCCTTAGTGGATGGATCCTTTCATGCCCTGTTGTAGTATCTCCCCTTCATCTGTGTTTGCTACTCATTATTGTTCATTCATTTATCATCCAGTGTTGGTAGTGGTTTGAACACACTGTCCATTGAATGTTCCTCCAACAGTGATTAATGAATTTTACAGTGAAATTTAAGTTTCTTGAGGTAGAAAATTTTGAGACAGAAATTAACCATTACCAAGGTTGATTAATGAAATTTTCATCTGTATTTCAGAAACAGTTCTGATTCTATCCCACACCCCATTTTTTTTAACACTTGTGGACTCTCTGTGTATTTGAGTATTCTCCCATTGGTTAGCTACTTTCCATTTTATTTCCTTTTATGCTGCCCTCCCCATAGATATAAATATTTAATCATTGTAAACTCTAATCATCCTCTCCCCTGATCTGCAGCCTCTCCAAGAGTACTGCTGGGAATGTGTCAGAACTATCATAAATACACAAAGCCCAAACAGATTCGGGTGTGTGTTGGCACCTGGAATGTTAACGGTGGTAAACAGTTTCGCAGCATTGCTTTCCGCAACCAGACGCTCAACGACTGGCTGCTGGATGCTCCAAAGAAGGCAGGACATCCTGAGTTCCAAGGTATGTTGATATTTATTTATCTCCATTCACTGGAGGTACATGATTAGTAAATCACTAAAGTCTTATGGTCTAATATGTCATAATTATTTTTCATTGAACTTGTGTTGAACATAGTGTATTTTTTTCTTTTTCTAGACAGCAAAGCCAACCCCATAGACATCTTTGCCATTGGTTTTGAGGAAATGGTTGAACTTAATGCTGGCAACATCGTCAGTGCCAGGTATGTCAGCAAGACTCCAGCTTGACATAACTGAGACCAGGTTAATGCAACAACAGATACATGTATTTCTCCGATAGGCTATGTGATATAAGGTGTGCTGTATACAGCCTGTCTTAATCTGATATCAAGGAGACCACACTTGTTTTCACTTTCAGGAAAGTAAAAAGAAAACCCATTCAAATTGTATGAAAAGAAGTACTAAACATTTTGTATGCAAAAGCCTGAGAGAGTTGATTTCAAAGGTGGCCATGGATTTGCAGATTCAATAGCTGGAAGCTTGATATTTCTAACCCAGATATCAACTCTTTTGATATATTTTGAAAAGGAAAGAAAAATGTTTCATAAAATTGAAAATCTTTATATTTTTTGTGGTTTTTATCATTTTTATGAAACTGTTTCTACATGATAAGACATCTTTATGTTCCTGTCTCAGCACCACTAATCAGAAACTGTGGGCAGCTGAACTTCAGAAAAATATCTCCCGGGACAACAAGTATGTACTGCTTGCTTCGGAGCAGCTGGTGGGAGTGTGTCTATTTGTTTTCATCCGCCCACAGCATGCACCTTTCATCAGGTACGAACTGCACCGATTCTCATTAGAAACATATTTCACCATATTGTACGTCACAGGAATAGAAGTAGATCTTGTTGTTCAATATGTTTTCCAGGGATGTTGCTGTAGATACTGTAAAAACTGGAATGGGTGGAGCCACAGGCAATAAAGGTGGTGTGGCCATCCGCCTGCTGTTCCACACCACCAGCATCTGCTTTGTCTGCTCCCATTTTGCTGCTGGCCAATCCCAGGTCAAGGAGAGGAATGATGACTACAATGAGATCACACGAAGGCTCAGCTTCCCCATGGTAAAAACTTATAATATAGAACTATAGTACTTGTGAGCACTGACTTTAACTAATTGTACCTGCCTTGTTCCTCAGGGTCGACTGCTGTACGCACACGATTACGTGTTCTGGTGTGGAGACTTTAACTATCGTATCAGTCTGCCCAATGAGGAAGTAAAAGAACTCATCAAACAGCAGAACTGGGATGCCCTGACAGCTGGGGATCAACTGTTGGACCAGAAGAATGCTGGTTTGGTATGACTTACAGAAGATCTGCATATTTACTAGTAACTGAGGAAGTTTTACTTCCTTTTAACAGAAAACAGTTTCCCATATGCAGTATTTCTGAGACAGTTGTGTGAAAAACATTATACAGACTTCAGCTGATAATAAAATACTCTTTAATTGTCTTGCACAGGTCTTTCGAGGTTTTATCGAGGGGAAGTTAGATTTTGCTCCCACATATAAATATGACCTCTTCTCAGAAGATTATGACACTAGCGAGAAGTGCCGCACACCAGCATGGACTGACCGCATACTCTGGAAGAGGAGAAAGTGGAACTTTGACAAAACAGGTAAAATACAGATGCAAGCTGATGATTCAGGCTTATTTATCCTGTTGTCAAGTCTGCCTTGTTTGGTTCGATATGTATGTGTGTTTGCTTTGTATGTATGTATTTATATGTGAATGTATATTAGAATAAAACTTAAAACGTAGAGTCCTGAAGCACAAGAATCCTTCAGATATTTATGCATTTATTAATTTCTCGTTTTGCAGCCGAGGAGATGAATGTAGTGGGTGCGTCTTCTACACCTGCGGAGAATGAGGATGATCCAGACTACCCTTGGAGCCCTGGTGCACTGAAGTACTATGGCAGGGCTGAGCTTAAGACCTCAGACCACAGGTAAATAAAATTTATACATATATCTGAAGGAGTCAAGGAAATTTATGACATTGAGGACGTAAATATTTTAATATATTTCATCACACAGACTCTCCCTCTTTTTGAGTGTTTCCCTGCGATCAAACATAAATCAATACGTTCTTCTCTCTGCTTGCCTTCTGTCTTGTCTTTAGGCCCGTGGTGGCAGTAATAGATGTGGACATCCTAGAGGTTGACCCACACGCTCGACACCAAGTCTACAAGGATGTCATTGCCCTGCAGGGGCCTCCAGATGGCACCATCCTGGTGTCACTCTGTTCCTCTGGACCTGAAGACTACTTTAGTGATGCACTGATAGATGAACTGCTGGACAAATTTGCTTATTTTGGAGAGGTCATCCTCATCCGGTGAGTCTCATGTTCATACGCAGACAGATAAGTATCAACTATAGACAGTTAGCAGTATAGACCATTAACAATGTCCTTGTTTGTATAGGTTTGTTGAGGAGAAAATGTGGGTGACTTTCTTAGAAGGTTACTCTGCTCTTGCTGCTCTGTCTCTCAGTGCTTCTACTGTAAGTCATCACTAATTAATCTATTTTACTTCTAAGCTTTAAGATGCCGTCATAAGGCTTAACATTGGAAGTATGAAATGTGTATCCAACTCTATCCTTCAGACAATTTTTTATCACCTTTGCTTCAAACACACAGAAACAGAAATGTTTTTTGTCAGTTGTATATCATAGTATGTCATACTTCTCTTCTTTCTTACATATCTTGATTTCACCCTTTGTAGGTCCTTGGAAAGGTGATTGATATCCGTCTGAAAAGTCCAGGCTGGATCAAGAGTCTGGAGGAGGAGATGAGTGTGGAGAGGATCTGTGGAAGCATCCCCACCTCAGCCAGCTCCACTCTGCTTGCTGAGGACACAGACATGGGAGAAGAAGATTATGATATGGAAGGTGAGATTGATCTTATCCTTTAGAAATATAGATTTTACTGCCAGTAGTAGTGTACGGAAGGATGTACGGATTACTGCTCTTTAAGATTCTTTTCTGTCCTCTTGTTTTCGGCACCAGGTGATGTTGATGACGAGGTGGAGGAGATCCTTCCGCAGCACCTGCAGCCTGGAGCAGGCGCCGGCCCTGGATCCTCGCCTCTCCCCTCCCCCCGCAGTAGCCCCTGTCCCTCTCCCACCCACGGTGAACCATCAGCCCCCAGCAGGCCTAGTCGTGCAACAAACCCTTCTCGACCATCACAAGGTAGGCACAGCATATGCAGTATGAGATATGATGTGTGCAGAAATAAGGTTTCTAAAAGGAGCAATCATCTTCTTAGGTTGCAATCACTGCCTGTTTGAACATAAATTGTTAATTTTGCTTTGTTTGTAATGCATTGAAGAAGATTTAAGTCCATCATCATTGAGGAGAGAAATTCCAGGTAATGTGAAATGTGATGGTTAACGTTGTGCGTTGGTGATAAGACTTGTGGTGTGTCTTACAGCTTGTTACCTTTTTAAATATGTTTTATGGTGTAGTATTAAGATGTGTGCAGTGTTTCACCTTTCATTTGGTCTACACTAAATCACAGCTGACCACGAGGACCAAACTAAAGGGTGACACAACGTGTAGGAATTTGAGCTTTAAGGCATTAAATCAGGTTGCATTTATGGAAAGCCATAATAAATTTGTTTTCTGAATTGGGTGAATGTGCAAATTCATATTATGTAGTACATTTTCTGGAACTAAATGCAATTAGTGACTGTTTGTCCCTCAGCTGTTCTTAAATTAACCTCCATTTTAATTTTTTTAATTTCAGGCCCCCCTGTTGACTTCCAGCCTGGTGCCCCCACATCTCAACCCATTGAGCCCAAACGCCCACCTCCCCCTCGTCCCAATGCCCCTCCAGCCAGACCAGCACCTCCTCAACGCCCACCACCACCATCAGGTACCATTCTTAAACTTCTTGCAGAGACTACAAAAATCACATTGGAAGTGTGTATATTTGATGCTTCAACTTGGTACAATGTCAGCTACTTTAGGCAGGCGTTAACATTTTCACCTTTATCCCACTGCTCACCTCATTCTATTTGACATAGAACATAGCAGTCATTGCATGATGATTAAACAAGCAGGTAAAAAAGTCAACAAAATGTCAACACAACATGAATGCTCTCATATACCTGACTGTATGTACACACCACTACAGTGTTTTTGGCTTCAACCTTTCAGCTTGTTCAAAACATAACACACCGAAATCAGTCTCCCAATATTTGATGTGGAATTAAGTCTATTAACTGTCCCCTCTCTGTGTGTATTTATATATGTAAGTACTGTACAGATATTACATATTCCCAGAGGGTGTTGCTCTTGTGTGAATTAATTTCATGTGGCAGTAGGTCATGTTTCTTTAGTGTACCACCTGCAACTAAAGTCTTTTTATTTTAATATATTGTTTTTATGTTCCCTCCTGTACTTTATTTTGACAATACCATTTCCCCCTGTTTGATTTCGAGACTGTGGCGAATGTCCCAGCCCACTGCTTGGTAGGAGGGGCAGTGAAGGTAACTGGCCAGGCGGTGTGTCTTTAAATGTCATTTGATCCCTTTGGTCTTCCACCCGGTCATCAATGTTACTGGTCCTTTTTGACATTGATGGTTCACTGTTGACTGATTCTGCACCATTGTGGGCCATGTTAGTCGTGTGTGAGTGAGAGAAATGTGTTTAGTAGCGTGTTTCAATACAATTATTCAACTTATTCAAATGCATAATAAGTTGGAGATGCAAAACATATGAGGTTAAGCACAAAAGGACTCAATATACCTGTCTTTTCCACCCAAAACACTACATTTCTTCCTCGCCATTTAATATCCTGTGATGATAAGTTTCCACCCTTATTCATTAGTGTCAAATGCATTTTCCCCAATGAGACTTCCTTGAAATTTTTATTGGTGCGTAAAAGTAGATATCAGGATGTTTCTAACCATCTGACTCAAATGGTTGCACATATCATGGAACAGGATGTAGAAGATATATATGCAATTATTGATTTGATGACTGCTATCTTTTCATAAAACTGAGCACGAAATGAATGAAAGGAAGATCTCCCTTGTCAACTCTCAAAGTCAGCACAGCCACATAATAACATATGATTAGTGAGGGTAAAAATCCTCAGATAGTCAGATTTACAGCATCTCAGACTTCACTGCAGTGCTATACTATTTCAACCATTTGCTATTCTTAGTGCTTCTTGTGAAGTGTTGTCACCAGGAACATCTGTTTCCTGTGAATAGTATTCTATTTTGTGTGTAACAGTAATGTGGTTTGGTTTCCTTTGTGCTGCAAAGGACCAAAAAGCCCTGCTCTTCCCCGGGCAGACGCTGCAGGTGAGTGCCACTATGATGCAGCGTCACTAGGTTTGTGTTTGTCTTGTAAGGAGTGATATGTGTCTATGATTATCACTCTGTGTATATGAGGATCCTGTGTTTCATTTTCATATCATGACATCTTAAGCTTATCTGTAACTTAGCCTTGTTTGCATGGTGTCTATTTGGTTAATTACTTTGTTAGAGAAATGGTGTGTGATTTTAGCAGGGTGGCCTTAAGTTTGGTACAATGAAACATTACACAGACATATAAGTGGCGTGGGAACATGTTTGCAGGCTATAAGAAGAGTTCAGCAAAAGAATAGTGAAAGAAAAGGTGTGTGGTTGCAAGCGCTGTGTAAGGCACCAGGCTCAAAGAACAAGGCTTGTCTCTCTCCCAGATCTCCTGTAGCTCAGGAATGTCATCACTAATAACAAAGTGAGGCAGGGGGAATTTGGCTGGGTCACGTATGCAGTTTACTCATGATTGTCTGTGTTTGTCTGTGTCCTTACATCTCTCCCTTAGGGACAAAGGATAGGATTTGTTGTTGCTAATGTAGTGCGTTTGTTTGTTTTCACTCTTTCAGGTCGAGGCCAGGCAGCAGCTCCTGGGCCTGCAGGTGCACCCAGACCAGTGAGATTACAAACCTCATTATTCATTACAGTTCTCTCACAGATTTCTATTCAGCTTGTTCATTTCTGTCTTTTTTATATTCTTTCTTCTTCTACCAGAATATCCCCCCTCGAGCCGGAGTGATCAGTATGCCCCCCCAGCCTCGCCCTGCGCCTCCTTCTCACCCTGGAGCCCCCAGACCGATCCCAGAAGTGCATCCTGGGGCACCTCGACCCATTCCAGACACTCATCCTGGAGCCCCACGCCCCGTGCCCAGTTCTCAGGCTAAACCAACTGACCTCCCTCTGGGTAGTCTATTTAATTATCAACTCATAAATGTTATTGTGATACAGTGAATTTAACCCCTTAACTCTGTTCTGCCCTCTCCACCCTCAGGACCTCCTACTGGCCCCTCTGCAGTGAGACCTCAGGTTCCTCCATCAATGCAGGCGCCCATGCAGCCCCAACCTGCTGCCCCTTCAGCTCAGTCCCAACTCCCACCACCAATGCAGCCCACACTTCCAGCTCCCCTCCAGCCACAGCAAGCCCCAGCTCCTAAAGCAGGGCCTGCTTCAGGATCTCCTGCTGCTGCTACAGCCCCCCCTGCTGGCCCCCCACAAGGTCTAGCCTCTCCCAAACCCCCGCCACGTTCTCGCTCCTCTCATGCTCTGCCGCATGATGCTGCCAAGTCTGAGACAGCCCCAGCTGCACAGGTTGGTGCCAACTTCCCTTTCATTAACATATTAGAATTAAAAGAACAGACACTAACACCATTTTTTTAATGCATGAAAGTCAAATCAACAGATTCTTGCTCAAATTCTGCCCATTAGACACAAAATTTATGCTAAATGAAAACAAACCTAAGGAGCTGAATTGTGACAGTAAAAAAAAAAAAGCCTCTTTCTGATTCATCATCAGATGAACTTAGCTGTCTATGTCATTCTCCCTGCTTTTGTCTCTCTGATACATTTGTCTCTCTTTCACAAGCTGGAGAAGCCCTCAGGGTGAAAGGTACTTGATATTAAGCCATCTCTTTGTCCCATCCTCCATAGCCCAACAGTCCTGCTCTGATGTTCTGACCTCTCATTAATTGCACCCAGTAACCTCCTCCTCTCTCATGTCGTTCCTCATTTTCCTTCCTTTTTCCTCTCCTCCTACTCCAGCATCTCTTGTTTTTAGTCAAGGCCACTCACTGTATCGTGTTAGGACCATAAAGATGAGCATTATTTGTTTCTGTTGGTCAACATATCAAACAATAAATAACGTGAAAAAACTACAAAAACATGATGTTTGGTGTTGACCATTGTCTCCCCACCAGTCCTTTCATATGTGCTCACTGTGCTTTGGGTTCAAATGAGCATATCTGCAATGACCTCATAATTTAAATTCACTTTTTGTTTAATTTGAATGATTTCATTCATACATATTAGAGTTAGTGATTGTATGTGGACTGTGATACATATGTCACTTGTTAGCTGTAGTTGGTGGTGAGCTTAAAATGCATATTTTGAAGCGTTTTACATTAATCAGATGAAAGGTATCCTGTGGAGTCTCAGATCACTAATGGTATAATGGATCAGTGTTTTTATTGTCAAAACGGAACGTGCATGCACTCTATCAGGTGTATGTAAAACATACAACTCAAAAAAATAGAGGACAAACAGAGGAAACAATTGGCAAGGTTGGATGAGCAGTTGTACGTATCAACTCCCGATTGCGATGTCAAATCAAAGTTATCTCAAAGATTGGCCCTGTTTAAGGGAAGGCATATGTTTTGCCCATATTTACTGATTGATTGATTGTTTACACTCAACCAAATAAGACAGCATACTGATTTTCCAGTGTGTGTGATCGTAGCTGATAATTGTACCTGCCCTGCCAGCTCTTCTTTTCCACAGGCGACAGTCACGCTCTATGACTACACAGGACAGCAAGGTGGAATAGTTTGCTTAAAACATGAAAGGGGCTTGTGTTGATGACTTACAATGGCAATGTGCTATCAAACGGCAATCAAATTGTTGCCTTCTAATTAATGTGAACATGGATACAAACAATGACAATTTCTAAATATTCAGGAATCTGCCTTATTAGGAGGAAGCTCTCTTTACCATGTAACAATTTTTTGTTTACAAACAGCGCCACAGGGTATCTTTAAACTTTGTTTAGAGGCACAAAATATACATGATAAAGAAGCTTATGGTCTTCAAAATAGAGCTACTGGTTCATATTTTCACTCTGCCTTTGTTGTGATAACTTTTCTTTGTTTATTTTTTCTTCCTTAGATAAATGGTCTGAATGGAATCCAAAGAGAAGCACAATGGAAGCCTGACCCCTCTGACACACTTGCACCTGATTCCCTCTCCTCTTCCTCTTGGCACACCACCCAGTCCCTGACCAGAGGTTCCTCGCTGCGAGCTCCACCCTCCATTCCTACATCTGCGTTTTCCTCCAGCACTCTCCCTCCATCCTTCTCCCTTCAGTCCTCCGCTCTGTCAGACCTGCAAGCACATGATTCATCCTCTTCTTCCTCACTCTCCACCCCATCACCGTTTACCTCCACCCTGCTCCCACCTCCTCCGGTCAAGTCCCGAAGCCGCTCTCAGGAGACACTGCGTGCCTCCCCCAGCCTCTTCCCTATTGACCCACTTCCTGCCCGGCCCAGCAGCACCAATCCCTTCACAGGGCCACTCATGCAGCAGCAACAGCAGCGTCGCTCGCTCACCCCGGATTTCAGTGTCCAATGTCCCGGCTCAATGCAAAACCTTCAGAGGACTATGTCTGCTCTTGCTCCACCACTCATCCCCACACCTGCTTCAACAGTGGACCCTGAAGCTGTCCCCACCTCTCAGCTCCAAAGGACAGCATCCCTTTTTGGACAATCTTCTGCTCTCAATGCTACACCTGCTCCCCTGCTCCCCTTCAACCCTGCCCCGTCTCCTGCTCCAGCCTTGCCTCTGGTGCCGCCCTCCTCCATTCCAGCTACCCTTGCATCTTACAGCCAACCACCTCCCCCAGCAGGGAAACCGACCCAGCATTGGGTCACTTTTGATGATGATTTGGATTTTCCACCTTCACCCAAGATGCCACAACCCCCTTACAGTTCCCTAGTTCCCCAAACTCAGACTCAGCCTTCTCACCCTGTGTTTAACTCAGAGTCCAACTGGTTATCCACAGCCCCTTCATCGTTCCCCACCCTCCCACCTCCCATCCCAACCAGAACTGCAACCGGTAACCCCAAACTACCAGAGGGACCCAGTGATAGCTGCTTCTTCCCCAGGGAGTCAACAGAAAGATAGGATCAACATTAATATGTAAAGGGCATATCCAGATATGTATAGATCTATGACAAATGTGTATATGTGTTTGTGTAAGTACAAAAGAGACAGTATTTAAGAAGTATAGACCAATCCTCTTCTGACACAGGGAAGGATTTATATCTGGAGCAGTAACATGAGAAGTGTATAAGCCTAAATGTGTGTGCAAACTTTACCACAGCTATTTGCTTCTTCCCTGATATTAACATTTATTTTAATATAAATTGTTCTGATGTTTATTTTTATTTATGGCAGTAACCCCACCTGTGTCTACAGTATATACAGTTATACAAAGCATATCTATACATATGAAACATGTGTGTGCAAGCACCTGTGCAATATCAAGACATGTCTATGTGGCCATGCAGCACACTGCATGTGCTGGCGAGGTTTCACCTAAATCAGTGTTACTTTCGCGTTTTCAAAATTTGCTAGCACACCGCAGTCAATATCCCTTAATTTGACTGACACATTCATTAGAGCGGGATTCTCAGAGTAGATGGTAATCTTTTTCTCGGTTTTGTCTCGTTGTTAAAGGCTATGCACTGCAGGTTTTACATTAGCCCCAACCCCCAAACTGCTGTTGTGTACAGCTATTAGTGAGTGCTTTGGTTTGCAGTTAATTGCAAGTTGTTTTTTCTTTTTTTCTTTTGTTTTCTTTTGAGTCTGAGGGGTTCAAAAGTCAAAAAATACATGTTATGTACTTGCTTTTATCATGAATGTACTTTACTTTGCACTGGGTTTTGTCATTGCCTCCATGCTGACGCCACAGTGTGAACAGCAGCAGTACGAGTCAGTGTCATAGTCGGTCAAACTATTCACTGCCACAGGACTGATGCTCTGTAGTATCATGTCATTCACTTGATAGTAAGACAATTGGTTCTCCATCTCCTTTGTCACCATTCTCCGTCAATGGGCCGTTCCGCTTGGTGAATATATATTTTGTAGCTCTATATGAAAAAACCTATACATAGTGATTATGTATAAATATATGTTTTCAATATGGAAAACTTCTCGCTACGTGTGCATATGTGTGTTTTTGTGATAACCGTATCAGTGGTTTGCACAATGTAACTGAAATGCACTGAAATGCTGTGTGTGCTCTCTCTTGGTTGTATTCCTGTTGATGGCAGAGCAACAAAACCAAGATTGAAGAGACAAGAAGGGATTTTGACCTTTCCACTTCTGTAGTGTTTAACCTTTCTTGATTTATCCAAAGGATCAAACCATACTAATGTAAATTCAGAGAGAGAGAGAGAGAGAGAGAGAGAGTGTGTGTGTGTGTGTGACTCCTGAGTACGAAGATGTGTTTTGAGTTTCATGTGCATGGCATCAAACAGAGGCCGTGTATAATAATTAGGGGGCACCTTGTTTTTTTTGTTTGTTTGTTTTTTTTCTTACTTCATCTTTTGGTTATCACAGAAGTCATGATTTTACTTTCTGAGAACATTTACTCTAAATAATCTATTGTTGATACAGTGGTGAGAAGTAATGTGTCGTGTTTGAGGTGCGTGTCGTCCATTGTTGTGTTTACCAGTGTTTGTGTTTGGATGCGAGTGTGTGTACAGAGTTAACGGTGGATTATCAGAGCTTTTCCCTTTCAGTGTGTTTGCTCACAGATTCTTAACTAACAGCCTCTGTATTCACCACACATGTGGCTGCAGAAATGTATCACTGTATGCAAAAACGCTAACAATACAACACAAAGGAATCTCCCGTCCCTTGAAAGGACCCACAATTTGAGCAGGTATTCCTCAGTAGCAACACTAGATGATTATCCTCCACTTTCACTGGATATACAACCTCAACTACACTGTAAGCTTGCACCTGAATGCATCACACAATAATTTTTCCATATGGCAGTTTGTTGTGTCCCTTCCAGGCTGCTGTGTGACACACATTCCTGACAGTAGTGAGATTTGAGTGTTGGGTGTCCTCTGTGATATCTACCCTATCACTGTTTAGACCAGTTGACAGTTAATTATTACTGAGCATCACTGATTTCCTAACCACTCTTAACGTGTGTGATGTTGTCTCAGGTGATGCGTCAGTATTTATTTTTTCCTTCACTCTTTCACTGCTGTTGAGTTTAATGGGTCGACAGTGATGATGAGCAATAGTCATGTAAAGGATCAGTACAATCCGAGACACATGCCAGCTGTTGTAGACTCATCAGATGTGGGTTCCTCCTAACCTTCAGAGGTTACGTAACAGGGTGAAATGTCTTAAAAGCATTTTTTTGGGGGGGGGGTGGGGGGATGGTTCATGGAAGATAAAACACGTGAACCAGGAAGGTACCAGCTAAAAACTGCTTTTGCGCTCTGTTTAAAAAATATATGAATATGAGTAGAAACTGTATCTGCATTAACAGTAGGTGATTAGCCAGCGCTTTGTGTCACGTCATGTTCAAGATGAAATTTTATAGGAAAACAAATTGCTCCTTTTGTGAGGTTGGTGTCCCTTTTTATGGCTATAACCCATAGTAAATAAGAGTCTGTGTTGTTGAACATATTCTGTACGTAATAAACAGAAAACATGAAGCTGCGATACATGTCAATATCTGACGTTCCATATTTTAAGTGCACAGCTGATTGCACATTTATGTATGAAGCAGTTTATGTTGTATGTATGCAAAAATAAATGTATGTTTACCTGAATGTTGATGTTTCTCTTTATAGATTGTGCAACATAAAAACTGTACAACTAACCGGTAAAAAAAAAAAAAGTTTGAGATTAAAGGAAGTGATTAATAGGAAAGTAAGAAAGTGCAGAAAGAAACAAGGCAGTCTGTACCTTTGTGTGAGTTTTTGTGTAGTTCTTCATCTGTAATTTTGTGCTTATATGTGTGTGTGTGTACAAGTTTAATTACTGAGTCAGCTGTTGCTTTTTACTTGATGCAATAAATAAAAGTTAGGGCTGCACAATGAAGAAAAACAATGGAAGTGGCAAAGTACTGTTCCCATGATTAACCGTTAGAGGGCGGCGATTCCGAACCTGCCCTAAAAAACATCCCACGAAGAAGAAGAGCGTGTCCGGACCAGCTAGCCAGTTAGCATGTAGCTAGTTATGGCCACCGGTTGTAAACAAGGTGTGAGCCAAGTTTGAGCAGTGTAAGGCCGTGTTGTGCTTTTCCTTTTCATCGCAAAGGTAAGCGTTATCATTTTCGGACACCTTAGAAAAAAAATCCAACTCATTTTTATCAGACCTTTAATCTCTCAATGTAAACAGTTATATCGGCTAAAAGCTAGCTACGCGGTCCTTCTAGAAGCGTCTGCGCGGGGCCGTTGCTATGGTTACACTGTTTTGGCCGCGGTCGGGGTTGGCGTTTCTCAGAAAAGCTTCGTTTTCCCCAACTCTGCAGGATGGTGCTGCTGCATGTGAAGCGAGGGGACGAAAGCCAGTTTCTGTTCAGCACGTCTGTGGACGCCGCCCTGGACGCGGTGATCCAGCAGGTCACGGCCATTTACAACGGCAGGCTGAAGGTGGACCGGATCTGTTCAGGTGGAGCTCACTGAACAGGTTTTTGGTCTACCAGGACACACTGACTTTATTTGTTTGTTTACTTGTTTGTTTGCACCCTCAGAGATCCCGGAGCTGGCCGATCATGGCGTCACGCTGCCGCCCAACATGCAGGGGCTGACGGAGGAGCAGGTGGTGGACCTGAACCTGAGAGATGAGTGGGAGGATCGATGTGTTCCCAGCGGAGGAGCCGTGCTCAGGAAAGATGAGATCGGGAGGAGGAACGGCCAGGGTGAGACTCACTGCACTGTGGTTTCACCATATAAGAGATTTTCAATGCATGTTTGAGGTAAATTGTTCTTCTAGGGGTCCTGTTTGCATGAGCAGGTGGTGACACATGAAAGGAGAGCTGACCCTGTTGTAATTTAGAGCATCTGCAATTATTTCAAATGTTAAGCATTCATAATGCATACTGGGGAACACTGTACTGGGGTGGTGATCTTTTAAGCACAGGTCCTGCACTGGAATTGAATGCAGGACGCTGTGATAATGTGGCATGCGTGCAAACCATGCAACCACCCGCACTGCTTACTGCTTTCTTTTAATCTCCATGAAAATATGTTGTAATAAAATCCATTTTACATCTATGAAGGCAGGCAAAACAAATAGAAAGATTTTGGTAATCTGACCGTACATCTCTTTGCCTTCTACCAGCTCCCAATGACAAAATGAAAGAGGTGTTGATGAGAACAATGGACGAGGCAAAAGCGCTGATCTCCATAGTGAGTTAACACTAAAATCTTAAATTTGTCTGCTCAACAATCTTCTTTTTTTCTTTTTTTATTTAACCTGTGTCTTTATCCTTCAGAAACAAGTGCAAGCTAATGTTTGTGTCACCATGGAGATGGTAAAAAAAGCCCTGGATCAGCTGAGAGGTGCAGTCATGATTGTTTACCCCATGGGGCTGCCTCCTCATGATCCTATCAGGATGGAGTTTGAGGAGCGGGAAGATCTTTCAGGAACACATGTAAACAGCTGATCTTGTTTTCTAGCCTGTATTTGCTGGTGGCTGTATAAACTGTAGATATAAAACTGTCTGTGAACAACAAAAGCTCAAGTTACTACATTTACTATAGTTTTTTTTTTTCATAGTTCAATGGTTAATTTACATTATACATTGTCTTTTAGATGATTGGAATTGAAATTATATATAATCTCTCAATGATGATTTTTTTTTTTCCACCTCCTTTTTTCCCATTCATTCCTCTGTATCTGCACTCCCAATCTGTCTCCATACCTCAGGCTTCTCTGCAGGTGATCGCCGAGGATGAGTGCCAGCTATGGTGGGCTGCCAAGGAGATGCAGAGGGGGAAAAAACTGCAGGACTACATTGGCAGAAATGAAAAGACAAAGCTTGTCGTCAAAATCCAAAAGGTAAGAACAAATATGAGAATATAGCAGCATATGACAGGCATTGTTTTTGTTGTTTTATGGAGTTTTTGTTGATATTGAGAAAACTGACCGACTTGTTGCTGTTCTATTCAGAAAGGGCAGGGGGCGCCAGCAAGAGAACCTCTGGTCACAGAGGAGCAACAGAAACATATGATGATGCATTTCTATAGGAGGCAGGAGGAACTGAAGGTGAGGACAGGCAGAACAAATCTGGAGGAGACACACAACACTGTACCTGTTTGTACTCATTGTGCCTTCCTTACCATCTCCTCGTGACGTTTTCAGAAACTGGAGGAGGCAGATGATGATAGTTACCTCGACTCAGAGTGGTCAGACCGACAGGCCCTCAAGAAACAGTTTCAAGGTCTCACCAACATCAAATGGGGACCGAGATAAAGCTACAGAGGTCTAACACCACTTTGATATCTGCCTTGGAGTCACTGCTCTTACCTGCTCGTCTGTATGCAGCTAATGGAGATGCCTCATCATAATCCTGAAACCTGATTACTGGGGATGTTATTTGAAGTCTTCCAGAGGATGTTATATACAGCAGATGTACCTGTATCACTTCAGCAGGTTCAGGAGTATGCTGGCCTTGTATTTCTGAGCTTCTGAATGAACATGTCATTCAAATTTTTTACTTAGCTGAAATTTAAAGACATCTGAACACAAAGTATGACGAGAACAGGCACTGATGTCACACGGAGGCTGATCTCTCTATAAACCTGGTTTATTTCAGTTTCTCCCTGTATTCCTTCTGATTGTTATTTCCTTGTTTTAATGTTACATTTTTGTTGAAGCTGTGCAAAAAATAAATTTAATTTTAATCTATATTTACTGCAAGTTGTAATTGTGTTACAAAATCAAAAAGGCTGTGTGCATATACACAACTTTGATGCATTTTAAATTCACGTATGAATGATATATTAATGTTCAACAGAGTCTCAGAAGCAGTGTTTCAGCTGGAACAGTCTTACATCCATCGGAGCTCAACGACAAGGATGCCTCACCTTTCCTCTCTTTGTCTCCTGCTGGTAGTGACACACACTTCAAACCTCTGAAGGTCAGTGCTGTGCTCAGGCAGGAAGTTGCCACATAGCGGTTAGTTGTTCCAGTTCTCATCCCAGCAGGCATGAGGAAGTTGTCCAGTTCAGTGTGAATGCTTTTCATGGGCTGGGTGGGGGTTTGTGGAAACAAAGTCTAACTGTTGAAGTGCAGCGACTCAGATATGCGAGCCAAGAAAACTATTAGCTAAAAAAGGATTTAAAGTATAATTTTATACTTTTTATACATTCAATACAGAAGATTCTTAAAAAGACAGTGGTCAGATCAGTTGTAATGGGGGAATCGAACACACCTCAGGTTCCTAGTATGAACAGCTGCCAATTTAAATACCACTAATGTAGCTATACTGTAGGGGAAACACTGAAATGAGTGAAGTGTCTATTTTTGTCACCCTTTTTTTTTCTTTCAAATTTTACCACAGTTAGGAAACATGATCCTTGAAATGTATTTAGGCGTGTTTGTGTATAAAAATATTTATACATATATTCCTCTCTCGTGTTAGAAGTCAGAGATAGTTTGGATCACATGTTTTATGGTCCCTTTAGACAAACTGACAGATCATGTTACCTGATCGAGTTCCTTGGTTTCTAGTGATTTGTCAGTTTTTATGAGACACCTTGATGGTGAATCACCAACCTACACTCAAGATCAATGATTTCATCCTTCTTGTGTCACTAAACTGTACTTTGACCTGAAATTTTAGCTTAATTTGGTGGTGAATGTGAATAAATACAATATTTAACTAAACATTTTTCACAGAATGAATGTGCCTCAGATAAAAGGTCAAAAGACAAACTCCTTTACAGTGGAATAATAAAAAAAAAAGTTTCCAGTTATGTCAGCTCCTGAAGGTGCTGAGCAGCACCCACGGGTCACAGTTTTAACATGAGGTGCCATTTAAATAGGAATTCATCCAAATCTCTTGTATGATCATCTCTCTGCGCTCAATCCTCTCTGCCCGCTCAGCCGCCTCGCTCACATAAGTCACTTCCTCCCAGTCATAAATTGCCTTCCTCTCTGCAGCTAAGATTAAGGAGCTTTGTGTTTCTTCTCCATCATCCTCATCATCATCATCATCATCATCATTGTCCTCTGCCTGGCAGTTGGCAGTCTGGCTGCGAGACTTGGATGAGAGCCGTCGCCCTCTGCAGGTCACTCGGACTGATATGGCCAGCAGCGTGAACAGGAGGCCAACGCACACGCTGGAAGTGAACAGCAGCGCCGCCATTTCTGGATGCTCTGCGTGGGTGATGGAGAGATGAGAGGTCAATAAAAAAACTAGGATTACCACTTCATGGTTGTATTTCTGTCCTGCTTATCCAGAATCATAAACAATATTAACTGTTTGCCTTAGGTTTTCTCCCAATAGCTCTGTGAAAACTTGAGCTATAGATAAAAAGTGCTTTTTGAGGTCACCCCGACCTGACCTTTGACAACCAAACAAATCACTTCATCCTGCAGTCCCAGTGGGCATTTGTGCCAAATAGGAAGGGATTCCCTTGAAAAGTTCTGGAGATGTTGTGTTCACAAAGCCAAAATCATGATTTGTGAGGATCCCCTGATCTTGGACTTTGACCTTTAGCCACCAAAATCTAATTAGTGTTGTTGTTACTGACCTACTGACCTATCGTATTTACAAGGCTAAAGCCCCATTTTGTGTGATTACTGTGGTTTTGAACGCTGATCACCAAAATCGAATCTATCATCCTTGAGTTCCAATGAATCTACCAAATCTGAAGAAGTTCTGTCAAAGCGTCACTCATATATCATGGGGCAGATGATTCATGAGCGGATGAACCCATTTAGATAATGTGTACCTTTGATGTAGGCATAGGTCAGCAGGGAGTTGCTCATCATAGCTCCTGAGTTGTCTGGTCTTCTTGACCCTTTGGACAGAGGCTCCTCCAGATTTGGATCTCCAGGCAGATCTACAGAAGATGAAAGTTAGAAGTATGACGAAGCCAAAAAGCCACAAAAACGGGGACTAAAAACAGGTTTCATCGGGCTGTTACCTTTGTCTTTGCCCACAGTGGGAGATGACGTGGAGGGGAATATGCCCGGATCTGCCTCCCTTAGTAAAGTCTGTGGTACTATAGGAGGAGTGAACAGTGTTTTTATTACGGAGCTACAGACTAAGTGACTTAGTGCGTATTGGTGGATCTACAGGAGACCATTCACCAACTCCCAATTCCCACATGCTATCCTCTGTACCAGCGGTGCCCACAAGGGAAGCACAGTCTCTGATTATGAATAGTTTCTGTCCAGTTGTGTCGATAACCAGCCCACAAGATTAACACACATTGTTTTGTGGTAGATGGAGACAACTGGGCCAGTCAGAAAAACACCGGAATCAACACCAGGAGAAAGTCACAACTTCAAATTATGATGCATTAACAATGTGGCGGATGAACTCACTGGCATTTTTGTCAATCACAGGAAGTTTACCAGGATGTCAGCATCAAGCCACAAATCTGAGTTTACAGTCCATTATTCCCTGCCTAACTGTGTTATTGGGTGTGATACAATAAGAAAAGCTGATGGCTGAGATCAGCAGATAAGAATTCACAGTGGGGAGACTACAAATGTGCACTGTTGGAGCTCACAGATAATGACCTAAGAAAAAAAAAAAAAAGTAATTTAATGTGTTCCTATTTTGAGACCTCTCTCAAATTCAGTAATGACATTTTGTGAATGAAGAAGCACAAAGAGTCCTACCACAAGAATAGACCACACTGAGGTACTTCCTGGTTCCTGGAAAGCAGGGGTCCCTAAAGGTCTGGTTGTTGATGGCAACAGCACACTTGTGTTTGCTGTAGCAGGACTTGGACACCAAATGTACAGCTTCATGGTTGAGACACTCTGTAGGAAATGAAAAAAAGGGAAAATGTGAGACGTCCCGTTTAAGACTCTGTTCAATGCTCATCGGCTGCAATGGCCAGACCTCTGTTGTAGTTTAAATAAAATTAACTGATGTTTTTATGCAGCAAAAGTATTATTAGGCAGAAATACTAAGACATGATAATGCAGCACAAAACAACAGAGCCATGACTGTGTATGGTCAGTAAGACCTGAGATCTTCCTACTGTGGCAAATTCAATAGTCCTCCGAAAAAAAAGTGTGTGAAATCATTCACCACCCAAATCGCTCTCTCTGTAGTCATTTTGGACATACTAATGCATTTCATTGTGGGATTGTTATTAGAAAGTAGTATAAAGATCACAAATAATTTTTCACTATTTGGGATTTTTTTTCCTTTAATTCTAAACAGTTTTACAGTAAAATGAAATTGGGGAGTCTAAATACATGAGATTGGATAGTAGATGGGGAGTTAAACAATAAAACTTAATTTCCTCTTTCTCTTTGTAAACTCTTACAGTAAACTGGATATATATATATATATTAGTTTTTTATTCCCGGCTTCATTGTTCCTCTGTTAGCTGGCACAGTCACAACCGCATGAGAAAGCTGAACATCCCGTCGACTCACCGAACGGGGGTGGCATGGTCAGGTGTGAGGGGCAGGTGTCACTCTCTCCCAGACTTCTGCCATAGACAGCTGCGTAGATGTTCAGCACCCTGGGGGGCTTACAGCGCAGTACCATGGTCTCTCCCTCACATGCCACATGTTTTTTGTGTTCAGCTGAGGGAAGGGAAAACAATAACAATGAGGAAAGGCGGGGGTTGGTGGGTATTTGAGACGCTAGAGGTGTGACATTTGTGTATATCCGTGCAGTTATTCCAGTGTGACAGAAATAAACCGACTAGGAGGAGAGACGGTGATAACAGTGGACAACAGGGAGTAACACCCAGGAGCTGCGCTGCTAAACTCACTGGGTTTACACTTGTAGTCCACATGGAGGTATTTGGTAGTGCCGGGGCAGGGGTCTCTCCCAAACACCTGATGATTGACAGGCAGCTGGCAGTTTCTGTGGCTCTGACACTCAGATAACAGCTTCTGGAAAGCAAACAACAGGGCTGGTTACCCGCAAACAGGAAAAGATGCTACAGCAGACAGGGAGCGAATAAGAAACATTGACAGGAGTAATAGAAGACTCGGGCCAGGGCCTTCAAAAATCTGCTGCTAATGTCAGGGTGCTGTGTTGGCTACAAATGGAAAACACATATGTGGGAGAAAATCAGCCCAGTAAATCAAGTGAAACTGGTGAACACCCACCGATTCCCCAAGTGACCCAGTGAGAGTGAAAGGTGCCGTGTGTGTCACTCATAAAACACACCTGTAGGGCAGTAAAAGCTGAGCAGCTGTGGTGGGGGGCTCTGGGCGGAGGGTCGACGTCCGCTTTGCACAGCCACGCATCGCTGCTGCCGTAGAAGGCCGACTGAATGGAGATGGAGGAGTGACGTGGACAGTGGATCTGCAGGGGCTGTCCGTCACACGCGTGGGCAGAGTGGCTGGTGATGATCCTGGACAGGTAGTCTGTCATCCAGAGGGCACAGTTTAGTGTCAGGGTTAGGGATACTCCACCAATTCAATACATGAAGGTCAGTTTACATGTCAAGAGAAGGAAAAACTGGGGCTTTGTGTCATTTGCGTTTGTGAAGTTTCAAAAATCATCGAGGTCGTCTCAGCAAGTCTGCAATAAAAGATGAAGGCATGGGATTTGAAAGAAGTGGACATTTACCTGTCAAAGCATTATGATAAATGTAGGAGCCAAACTTTTTCGGAGCTTGATGCCATAAAAGTTGTTTTGTTGCTTTGACTTTTGCCACAGATATTTTAATCTGTCTTTTCTCACTCCAACAACTTTCTGGAAGTATCACTTTAAATCCACTTAATCATATTACCTCTCAGTGGGAGTGTATACTTCTTGGGGCAGTTCACTGAGCCTGCTATTATTTACAGGAGCGGAAACAGACACAACAAAACAATTTCATGAAAAAGGATTTTGACTTTAAAGCAACTTAATGCTCGTTGGGTTTTTCTTCAGTCTGCTGAATCTGTGTTTCGGGATCAGATTGTACTTCTTTAGCGCTCTGTTGTCTCATGTTGCTTTGAAAACTCTCCAATCAAAGTCTTGCCTGCCAGTCCTCTAACCTGGGTGGCAAATTCTGCCAACTGGCATTCAACCTAATGTGACCCATCTTTGTTGCATGGCGTGCAGATGTGATTAAGTTACTTCGAAATCAAAGTCACTCAGGGAGGAGGAGTCGTTTAGAAGTGACTGAAATAGATGATCGGTGTAGATAAAGCACAGGGATCAGATGCAAACATTATTTTGTCAAAGACAAAATAATAACTTCAGTGGCACACACACATTTTTCATTGTGTCTTTATATAATGGTATCTCAGACTGGTGTGCTGCTCCAGGCCAAATCTCAAAAGGGATCTTTGGGACACATGGGTGGTATTTTAGGAACAGTGGCACTTGAAAAGACACATGGGCCACATCATCTATATATCATGTGCCCCCCCCCCCCAACACTGTGGATTACCAAAGTGACCCCAACACTCTCAGTTAAAACATCTTCATCTTACTTGAGAAGTCAGCCAGTGCGTCCATGCGCCTGGTCCACAGCAGTAGAGTCAGGCAGAGGAGGCTGTGCCTCCAGTCCGGTCCGTGGAGAGGACGGGTCCGGTTCATGGCTCTCCTCCTCTGTCAGCCGGATCATAGTAAAGAGAGTCCAAAAAAAAAAAAAATCATTCACTATCATTCACGGCCGGCTGCAAGAATCCACTGAGAAAAAAAAAAAAAAACACCCTTGGAGAAGGTAGAAAGAGACCGCGATGTCAGGCCTCATCTTTTTCTTTTCCACTTCTTCTTTTTTTATTTATAAATTAAAGCCAACACACCGAAACGTGCTCACTTCACGTGTTTCTGTGCACGGAAAATATCTCCGCACAAAGCGGCGTCTGTCTGCTGGAGCTCAGAGGAGGCTGCAGAATAGCAGCTGCGCAACAAGTTGTTCAAAAGTGACAGACGGGGAGATTAATCCGACGGGTGCTGCTGCTGCTGCTGCTGCTGGTGATGATGAAGATGAAGGAGGTGACGCTGATGATGGTAGATGTCCTCCCAGTCCGACATCGCAGATTTGTGAATGAACGCATGTGGACAGTGAACACGTCTTACAGTAACAGCTGAGTGGGAATTATAGAGTGGGCGTGGCAGATCAAACTATTTTAAAGCAGAGTGGGGGGGCACACTGTTATGACTCACTGGCAGCCCCCACCAACCTCACCCATGAGCCACATGTTTACTTTTTGGATTATGGGAAATTCATTCTGATCATTTCTCACCTTTTTGTCTTTATTTGATGTTTGAAATGTCAGAATTAATTATTTCTCCACCTCCCTGCATGTCCATATCGTATTTATTATTTTATCTTAACCTGTGAGAGTAAACTTATGCTTATTATATTTGAGTTAGTGTAAAGTTAATGACAAATAATCACAATTTACAGAAAGAAAACAGGGGGGGGAGATATTGAGTAATGATATGAATGTGAAAGATCCAATTTTGAGGGAATGATATTTTGATTCTGTTTATTTCCCCAAGCTGTTGGTGTCCTAACCCATGGTGTGTTTGAATGAAGCAGGGGGCCTACTGGGTGAAAGTGCTCCCCGGCCCACATCCATGACCCACTCCATGGTAACCGGTCAATCTCCATGTCAGACCTACAACAGTCAAGCAGACAGAGACGTTGGGGTCTCCACACTTTGGGGGAGGAACCGAGAGGTGATATTTTGCATACAAACTGGACCACGGTGCCCCCTCCCCACCCTCCAGAGTTGGTCCCATTCGCTGTATTTTAGCTCAAGGGCGCACAGGGAGTGGCTCCAAAAACTCCTTTCTTCTGCTGTTATCCCCCAGAGCCTCAGGAATTTAGTTTTCTGAGACATGAGTCAGACATATAGGCCAAACAGGAAGCACATGTACTTGATTACATTGTTTTGATGTATAGTGTAAACAGCACACAGATGCCTGGGCAGGGGATTTTAACATTTGTACATGAATCTATAGAAATAACCCAGTGGAGACAAATGAATTACAATTAATAAGGTAGAATAGACATATGGCTTGAATATGATTAATGTTAATGCTCATTGGTGCCATCACATAAATGTAAAGTTTATGTGGCTTCTGAAAAGATTCTTCTTCAAAAGAATAACGCTTTTCAAACAGCAGTCCAGAGAATCAAAATGCATCTGGCAAATACAGTTGATCAAACTTCTCATGTTATGTCGATTACATAAATCCAACCTGGGAACACGACAGTGACCAGAAAATAGAGACAAAACACTTGATTAGTGTTGATGATGTTTGGACAAACAGGAAGAGGCCTTGATGAGAATAGGTCCAACCAAAGCAGGGAAAAGTCATGATTTTAATTTTCTCCTAACAGACTCACACAACTGAAGAACCTGCGCTTGCAGCTTAAATACATTTAATTTTAGGCAACTGAATAGGAGAGAAAATGATGTGTACATGTGCCAGATAAAAACAGACTGATTGTGCATTCTGGTAGTTCATTTTCAACAGCCATCTTAATAGATATTTAATAAGACAATTATAGATAATGAGTGTTAAGTTAATGCCTGTTAGAGATTAATGCTGAGGTTGTTTGTATGCTGAAAAACAAATTAGTTGCAATTGTGAAATTAATACCTTGTAGTTCAGCGGGTCTTTAGAGACGGACAGAATGGCAACAAATAACTTTATTATTTATCAAACACAGAAAAAGGTACAGCTGAAAACAGAAAAGATTTAAATAAGGCAAAACAGCTTCACTTGAAATCCACATTCATCTCAAGCTGAGAATCAATGGCAGCCTGGAAATTAAAAAGTGAAATTAAAAAGTGAAATTAATTAAACCAGCCCTTGTTCATTGCTGAATTAACTATTTGGATACTCACTAATTCTCTTTTTGCTTCTTCGATTTTCACTTGAGCAAGGGACGGGCTCTGTGGGAAAGATATTCAGCAAAGACAAAAACATAACAGCAAAATATGAGAAGACTGGTATCAAGTTTGTTTAAAAGAATTTTAATTCATTCACATCAACTGAATTTCGCAAGTTTCAAAAAGTTTGAAAAAAAGTTTGAAACTTCTGCGTGACAGAGACAAACATACCGGGCTCAGGTCCATGTAGGGCTCCAGTTTCTTTTTCAGGGGGATTATTTCTTGTTTCAGTGTGGTGACTTCCTGCAGAGAGATAAACAAGATGACACAGTTTAAACCCTGAGAGCAGAAAGTGTTATGTTTTTATTTCCATGGCAATGACTGTGATCGATGTATACAAGCGTAAATACCTCAGAGAGTTGCACAATAGCCTGGTGGGTGATGGACTTGTCCATGTTCCTGGATACGAGTTGAGCCTGTAAAATTGATAAAAGTGAATAAAGGTCCACATCCAAGCCAAGTCATGGCTGTGATACTTTTGAAAACCCATTCCCTCCCGACAATGATAGGAAGGGCGTTGGAGTGCTGGCATCATTTTTGTTCTCTGAATCAGAGGCAGTAATTTGATGCCCACATTATATTCATATAACACGTCATTTTGAACAAAATAAAATCCCAAAAGGTCAGTTTCTGGCCCTTTGGTAGCATTTAATACACACAAAATCTTTTTTCCCAGTGTTGGATACAAGCAGAGGGTTTTCTAGTGGGCTCTTTTCCTCCTCTCCATCTTTCACCTCTCTAACTGGGTATTCTTATGCCTTTGGTTGCTTGAATTATTCAATAATTTATTCCTCGTCTGGCTGCATTTCAACTTGTCATTAGTAACGTTTTGTTCAATCTTCTCAGTCAGCATGGTCCTCAAACTCAAGCACGAACACTTCAAAAGAAACAGCAAAAAAAGCTCATCATTTTCAGCAGCAGTATGTTGTACCATATATCAACACTTTTACTAGCTCCATGCAACTATCACAGATACAGAAGAGCACAACGTACCTCTGCCCTCTCCCGTCTGTTGCTGAGTTCTTTAGCCTTCGCCATCACAAAGTCCATGCTGAGCAGTCTCTCCTCGGCTGTAGCGCTCTCTACTGCCTGAGCTTTAACTGTTTTATTGATATCCCTGAAGGTAAATAAGGAGTAATGGATTACAGATAAAAAAAACAAACAAATAGTGACAATAGTGTCGCATTGTACTTCAGCCTGGCAACAGCCGTGATCTTACTCTTGTAAGTTGCTTCGCAGCACCAGAGTAGCACCAAGCCTCTTTCTTAGGGCCCTGAGCTCCCTTTCAAGTCTTCTGTTTGACTTCTCTGCTTCCAGAACTTCGTTGGTGAGGTTGTTCACTGCTGGCATAAAACTACACAAAAAGTCCAAGCTTTGTTCTTAAAATTGTAACAGAAAAAAAAAACAACAACAACAGCAACAACTTCAGTGGTAACACAAGAGCATACCTGCCCAATGATGTGTCCCTCACACTGAGCACCATGGCATTGTCCACTAAAGCTGACAAGTAGTCAGCGGCAGGCTTCGATAAGCTGGCGTTGGACAGGCCAACACCTTGTAGAAGAAAATCCTGGAGGTGTGCACCTGAACGGAGAACAGCACGAGTTAGTTTGGTGAAAATGCTGCCAACACTTTAATAATCGTGTCTTCTTACA
This sequence comes from Remorina albescens, assembly GCA_034769265.1. Taxonomy (NCBI): domain Eukaryota; kingdom Metazoa; phylum Chordata; class Actinopteri; order Carangiformes; family Echeneidae; genus Remorina; species Remorina albescens. Next base: position 4,835,675 of record CM068490.1, on the reverse strand, counting down.
CTTAAACTGCAGACACTAAACAATGACCTAATTTATTTATTGGCTAATTGACCTGTTCATATAAATATAAACATGTGCATATTGATTTTTTTTTTTTTTTACCTTTTTCCGTTATTTTATCATCTATTACTCCATTCATTACTAATTATATTATGTTTTGTTGATTCCATTGCAGTGATTTGGTGACACATTCAAATGCCATGCTCATAAAGCCTACCGACTTGAAAGTGAATGGGAAAATGGACCCACCGTCAGCCTGGTACTCTGAAGCTTTCTGCTTGAGGTCCTCTATGAGAAGAGCCGTGTCGCTGCACCGGGCTTCGCTGGACTGAGCCAGCTGGTAGAGGAGGTCCACTGTCCGGGTGTTGACCTCGAACTGGGGCACCGGCTGGTCCCCAAACAACCCGCTGAGCCAGCTGTTCACCTGCGGAGGGAGCCGCAGGAAATCAGACTCACTTACAACGATGTTAGCGAGGGATTTTTATAATAATAATAATTATTATTTTACCTTATTTATCTTCTCACACATGGCAGAAAAGATCCTATAAAAAGAGCTTCTTCAAAAGTTTAGATGATCCAGCAGCTCCGTAGAAAGACAACATCAATGGTTGGGCGACGCTTTCCCGCCCCTAAACTATTCTAATAACTTCCGGATTACCAACCAATGAAAAAAAAATGTCCAAGCCACGAAAACTGAAAACATAAATTTTCATAATCATAAGTCAATTCAATAAAAGAATGGAACAAGCGAAAAATAATAATTAAAAAAAACATAATGAAGAGTTGCTTCATTAAAAAAAACAACAACAAAAAAAAACAACACAATTCATTTCACTTCCGGCTCACTTTTTAAAGATCAGTTCAAGGCAAGATTGTTCCTTCACGTAAAGTAACGCAACAAAACCTGAACAAATACACATATCTATACAAAATAAAACACACATGTGTTATCGATTGCAAAGTTTCACAAGCAAAACAGTTTAAAGGAAAGTATAAAAGCAAACTAGATTGTTGACACATCTGGATTCCAATGCACTATCTCAAACAATGATAAAAACTATTTAATATTTATATCTATACACACCAGCACTTCACAAATAATAAAAACATTTAAATATCCGGAGTGTGAACAATATATTACATTTCATTTCAACTGGATTTCTAATAACGGTAAAACAAACGAACTAACTAAGAAAAACCAACAGACGAAGACGGAAGTAAACAGACGTAAATATCTTGCTGTCGTCCACCCGCCAAAGTTTGAAACGGTTTGAGGGAATCTGTCGAAATGGCGACGAGAGAAAAGTCAAACAAAGTGAAACAACGACAGAAACATTTACTGGAAACGTTTGAGACGTCCATTTTAGACTCCACCGCCGAGGAAACGGAGCCACAGAAACACCGACGGAGAAATAAAAACATCACGTTTGAGGCGTCCAGCATCGACTCCACCTCGGTGGGAGAGAAACTGTTCGGCCGAGCGGAGGACCCGGAGGACGGGGAGGACGGCCCGGTGGTGTTCATCTGCGGGAAGTGCAAGCTGCCTGTCGGGGATTCACTGGCATGGGATGGAAGTGAAGACAGACAAAATCAAATAAAATTAAAGCGTGAGTAAAAACAAAACAATTTCATAAAGACCTGAATCGCAGTCTAACCACAAGTGTAGGTTTTGATAGAGGATGCCAAAATGGAGGATAGATGATCCGTCAGGTAGATAAACTGGAGCACAGGTGTGATTTTAAGCACTTATTTCCATAGTTATTATGGCTCAGATCACTATAAAATCCAAATAAAAACGATTAGTATTATTAGTATTAGTCTGTACTTCACCCTAATACCTGTAAACAGTCCTGTATCTGCCCATTTTAGACATTCACGCGTGATTTGTATGTTGTCAGTCTTTTAATGTATATCAGTGATTTGTGCTCATTTTATTGGACTGTAGAGCTACAAGATATATTGTGATCAGGTAACACAATTTGGTTTGGCCATTTATTGTAAGACAATATTTACCATTTACTGAAGTTTCCCATTTGATGCAAATAAAAGTGATTCAGTTTTAGCTTGACGTAAAGAGAGTCTACTGTCCACAAACTGCTTTAATCTTTTTCATCAATTCACATAAATCAGGTGTGATCAGGAGTGTGAATCCCCAGATTGATCACACTCCCCATAACTACACCAAGATGGTGTAAAGTCCCATTAATCTACATGCTGAATTTCATTGCTGGGATTCAAACCAACAAACTACTTCATTATGATTGGTTTCAGTTTAATACATAAAATTAAATGATTTACGCTGTTGAATATCTCCTCAATAATGCCTCTATGTAAAGTCATTATTTCAACACTCTGGGATCTTTAAATTGACTTCTAGGGGTTGTAGATTTAACATTTGTAAATGACCTTATAAAGATAATTCTTCATTATGGTGCTGATATGTGTAATATTTTGGTCTTAGGGGTCACTGACAACGTTTTGGTTGGCGAGGAGGCCCGACTCCATGAAGCAGGCAAAAAATCCCTCTGGTAAGAAAGGTCGTGTCACATGCACCCTGTCTTAACATTCATAAGGCTTAATTTTTACCATCTTAGAAAGCCTAGAACTTTGAATGAGAAATTAAATCCCCTCAAACAACAATATTATTCACATACCCATTTAATTTTTGGTTTAAGATTCTGTACATTCAGTGCCAAGGTAGGAGCTTTGAGACTTTACACCTGGCTCACCATATCCCATCCCAAAAAGATACCAGAGACCGTAGCTGCACATTCGTACTCCTACCAACAAATACTGCTGGTTACCTTTAACCACAGCACAGATTATCTCTAGGTTTAATTTAGTTTCAACCGGTTAAAGTTAAGTTTTATTATAGGGCACTGTGGTGGATAGCAAAATTCTCACATTGTTTTGGAATTCAATGAAAAAACTCCTGGTATTTTGGATCTGTGTAAGAGAATGTGTTGGATTAAATTTGTGTCACTGTCTGATTTGGGCTGAACTGTGCTCATTTTTCCTTTCTGCTGCAGTTTGATCACAGATCTCTTCTGCAAAGGTTGCCACTCTCTCCTCGGCATGGTTTATTCATCCACGCCAAAGAAGCTGGACCACAAGAGATTTGCATTCTGTTTCAATGTAGCAGACATTGACAGGTGTGTTATTGGTAGAGAGCACGAGCTTTCCTGCCTTTGAAGTTATGTCACTGTTAATACATTAGAGTGTGCAGGTGCATTTTCACCACATTCAGCCTGATTCATTATCTGAGAATGTAAAGAGTTTCCTTATTTTTTGTACAGAAATGGGTACAAATATATTTTCTTTATCTCAAAACAAAAACATGAAGACTAATTTCTCAAACATCAGCAAGTTTAATCTTAATGATTTAAACAAAAATAAAACCCTCGCAATTGCACACAATTTATCCTGTCTTCATACAAGTTTAGACATAAGCAGTAATTGAATTTATCGAGAAACACAATCGTGTTGACTTTAAGGACACAAGTAATTGAAATTACAATCAAATGCTTTTGTTTGCAAATGTTTTAACTAACTAATTGAAGTAATTGTTTTAATATCAGTAGTCCAGTATCATACTAATTAACATTGATTGTGATAAACGTTACACAGATTGCAATTATGTTGGGGGCATGGTATTAAATTCCTTTAGTTGTACAGGTGTTAATGGTAATGTTCTGTACCTACATTTATGAATGAATACAAAATTAGCACCCTCATACTCATAGTGTGTGAATGATTTGCAGCTATGTACTCGGCTCTGCAGGCCAGATGTTGGCAGCAGAGGGCCCCAAAGAGCAGCCGGTCACACTGGAGTACAGAGGCATTGTTGAACAACAGCTGACAGAGGTAAATTACACTGCTGATGGTTTTCTTTGTTTGGTTCCTCTTCTGTTATCGTGCTGTGAGCTAAAATGTTTTAACTGCTGAGCGAAACAGCTGCGGTGAAGCTTATTACAATGTACAACAAATACAGGAATGGAGTTCGGCCCAAAAAATAAATGAGAGCTGATATACACATAGTGTGAGTTACAGTATGAGAAACTGTTCTCTGAGTTCATCGTCTTTGTGTCAGTACACGCACGCTGCTTGCACTCAGCCCTTTCTCATTGATTACCAATGCATAGGTTGTACTCATGATGACATCAGCTTCGTTCTGGGAAGTCCTCACTACCCTGATGGGCACACTCTTAAATCAGACATTACCTCATCTCTCTACGTCAACTCCTGCAAACAGATTTATTGACTGTTTCCTTTTAGAGCAAATTGAAAGAAAGAAGTATAGTTTCTGTAGGATTCAGTAACAACATCCAAATCTGATAATTTCTTTCCACGATACTCTATATATTTCACCTTTTTGACTTCTTTCCTGTTTAAGCATCACATTTTACATTGTTGGATTAGTATTTTTTAAGTCAAAATCTAGGGAGTTTAGCTATTTCATTGGAATAGCACAAAGTTGTACGTCATCCTTTGTTCAAAAATAACCATGAAACTGCAAATTGCCCACTAGGTGGTGATAGCACGCAGAGGTATTGTACCAGCACCGGGGACAATAGCTGTGATGGGGAGCATGTTGAGGAATCTTTGTTAGAGGAAAAACATGTTTTGACCTGGCAATGTCTTTGCCATAATAGCAGGATGTCTGTGTGGTATTTTGCTTTTCTTCGCTGTGATGTGTAACTTTTCTGCAAGTTAAAATTGATCCTTTGTTTACTGAGGTGTCATCAATCCAGTGATTTATTTTAAACAGGTTGGACTGCTTGTTTGACACAAAACAGGTTTCATGCTCACAAGTTAGATGATCAACAAAACCAAACACGTGTGACCAAACAAGACAGCACATTTCAAGCCAATCGACTCTTTGAAAGTATTGTTGTCATACTGCATGTCACTCAAAAAAAGTCTCCCTGAGGTCACCTTATAGTCAAATGAATAGGCTTGCTTTACATTATGTCATATGTAGGTTAACACTTAAATATACGTTGTCATTTACTGTGTTTAGCCTCAGTGTAAGCAGGCTGAAGATTAATCTGATTTTGGCTGCTCACTGATTTTATTAATTTAGCCGGTCTTAGCGCCATCATTCATCGTGACCTACTGGTGAATTGTAACAATATTATAAAATAGCTTTGAGTGGGTCACGCATTAAAATCAGTGCTTTCCATCATCACATGTATGTCAGCATTACCTTCCATCGGTGTTGTGTTTTGTTTTTTGTTTTTTTGTTTTTTTAGTTTGTGGCTAAAATTGTTAAATTGCAAAAGTTGATGTAACACACAATCATTGCGATGTCAGAGTTATTTCTTCCACACCTCAAGTAGGTTTTCAAATTCAACACTTTTTGGCATACCTAAAAATGTTTCTGTAGCAAAATGTTTAATTGAAAAGACAGTATCTAAGGGTATTTTTATTGTGATTACTGTATTTAACTGTCATTCAACTTTTAACAAGAATTTCAGCTTTACCATTCTAACATAATTTGTAGTTTTGTTTATTATTTTGAACAGATGATGGAATATGAACTGAAATATGAACCTTATCAACCACCTCAATACAAAATTGTCTTTGGCTCCTCCCAAAGTATAATATTACAAGTACATATACTCTGCATAACTCACCACACACCTTTAAAACCATGCAACATGAACAACACTCAATAGTTGAAACAAGGTAGCAGCAGATAGATTATATAAATACCAGGGAGGTCCACAACTCTATCCATGTTATACATATCATCTTAGAAGTTTCACAATAATGGAAATTGTTTAAAAAATTCCAGTGAATTAGATATCCTTGGTTTTGGGGATTTTTGGTCAGACCACATTAATTTAGTGATCTTATTTTGACTCTTTTATAAATTGGGCAATAATTTAATTTCCTGGAAAAAAAATTATAATTCTGCAAAATATGGGTGCAAAGTTGCATCCCCAATTCTTTTGTTAAGTAAAAAGAGTTTTGTAGGAAAATAGTGCGATCCTGAATGAAGTTATATTTGGTGTCACTTGTGATAACATTTCAGACGGTTCCCGGTGTTGCATACACACCAAGTCTTTGTCTCTCATTTCTGAAGTATCCAATGATGATGCCCCTCAACCTGCCACCAGAGTTAATGTATTCTGTCTTTCTGTCTGACTGACTCCTAGACACTTGTTTGGGTTTTTTCATCCTGTATACTCACTGACCTGCACACCCCACACCCCACTTCACTCCCATCCATCCCCAGTAACTTCCCCTCTGGGTTTTGTCAGTCTCCCTCCTTGTCCCCTTTTTCAAATTATTTTTACTCCTCCCCTCTTTCTTCTCACTGCTTCCTGCTGCTCCCCTCATTTTCCCACCTGTCCAATTTTCCCCTTCGGTTCTTCCCTGCTCAGATTCTCCCATAACAACCGGCTCAATTTTCTCCTACTCCATCCTTTATGTTTAAAATCTATCTCGTTTTCTCTCCGCCAGATGAAAATACTGGTCATGTCCATGGCACAGAGGCTTGAGGAAATGGAAGCTGCCCTTCAGGACGGATGCGATGAAGTGTGACAGAGAAGGACGTAAACCTGTCTGGGTGGGTCCTTTGTCCAGGTGTTGAACATGCGGATTTAATATCATCGCTTCTTGCTCCTGCGTTCACACTAATGCTCCCTGTTCTGAGCTATATCTCAGGGGCATTCCTTCAGTAACACATTTTGTCTGAGCCTTACCTTGATTACAAACACCTACACACACACACGCACACTGAGCCTCCACAGCTTTGTTCTTATTACCGATGGTGGAACAAAGACCTGCGCTTGTAATCAATCATGTTGTCAGCTCGGCTCCTGTGGCTCATGGCACCATCCGCTCTGTGTGTCTCAGTGCAGAGGGAAGGTGCGCTACAAGCAGGATGTTTATTTGTGCTGGATTTCATCAGGCAGGCTGCACACTCAGCACAATGCCATATTGATTGGGCCATCTAAGGCCACACGCATTTATTCTTTGTTCTCCTCCAGCGTGGAGCCTTGAAGGCAGACAGCATTGCTGAATATATGCGTTTAATGGCCAAAATGAAAAACAATGTATTTGTATCGAAACAAGGTTAGGTGCTTTCTTAAGCTCATTCTTCACAAAGGAATTATCCAGACTTTTTTCCCCAAAATTGCCAGAATTTAAAGCAGACTTCAGCACCAACAGACACGAGCTTCCATCTCTTCAGTTGTTGCTATTACATGAAATGTTTATAAGTTTATTAATGATTTTTTGTTTCTTTGTTCATAGTTATACATGTCAGTTTTGTCTTATGTTATTTGTGTAATAAAGAGTTCTCCTGTTTCCAAGGACAAAGATATTACCACTAATATTGTAAGTTTTACATAAAGGACTAAAATAAAAAAACAAACAGTTAATAGTATCATTATAATCTTTTTAAATGACACTGTTTCGCTGACTTTGTGCAGTAGCATTGTTGGGGATCAGTGGCTCATCCTGCTTCGTGTCTAATTAGAGTTATCCCATGGAATTAAGAGTTAAACGGCAAGTTTAAGGTCTTTGGGACTGAGAGGGGAGGGGTTGGTTATATATTAATGCGTTTGTTTGTTTACCAACTGACCTCTAATGTGCCTAGCAACACTTTCTACCAAGACGGGAAAAGAAGCTGCATGCTGTAGCGGTTGCCCTCCCTCACCCACGAGGTTTCATCAGCCTCACAGAACAACAACAGTTAGAAACGGCCAACCAGCACACTGTATCCAAGGGCAGGTTGCGATGGCAACTGAGAGCACGTGCTATGCTGTGTGCCTGTTGCCATCTCGTCATCATGTTCACTACCAGAAGAACAGCCAGCCAGCTTGCTGGCTGGCACGCCTGTCAACAGACGTTAACCCCCCCCCCGCTACTGCTTAGACATATACATGAGGGAGGAGTCCTGAATCCCCCCCCCCCGACCACATTCTACCCCACCCTAATCTCTGTGTGATGTTTTTCTCACTGCCAACCCCACCCTCACCCGCTTTTCTCCCTACCGCTCCCGCTAATTCTCACTACCCTCGACTGCTGGGGGAAAAAAAAAGTCAAAACAACAACAAACAAGCCGCGTGGTTTGTTGTTCCTGCTGGTGTTGTTGGTGGGTGGTGGTGTTTTCATCCAGTCCTTGCCTGAGGATGAGGCGCCTGCACACATCCTGCACAGAATGTTGATGTCAGTCCACTGTCCAGGTGTATGCTGCCCCCCCCCCCCCACAACAGATTCGTTTTGGAGAGTATGTCCCAAATTGTTTGGTGTTCCATTCAGAGCATTAAACCTTAGAGACTCTCAGCTGTGTTTGAAGTCAGCGCCACTGTGAATGGCCTCTGAGCTCATTTGGCTCTTTTATATATAGACACAGTGTTGCTGGATGCATTGCACTTCTGAGTGCAATTATTGCACCGGTTTCACCCCAGTCACCCCTTAAAGTCTCGACCAATCACCACCACCCAAGTCAAGCCCAACATAGAAACACACACACAAACACACACATGCATCAGTCAGTACATCTACACACATTCTACGAGCACTCTGGGACAAAAGATGAATAATGCAGAGGTAGCGTCTGAGTGAAAGTCGCCTCCCCTCTTTCCCTCCTTTTCACCTTCCCTAAGCAATAAGGAAGCAATGTTGCCATGGAGGCAATGAAGCCTCGGCACGCCGTCAGCCAATAGGAGCTTTCCCTGTGTGAATCATCAGGCCAATGGCTGCACAGACTGATGCTGCTGTTGCCACAGACATTGAGACCCTATTGGCTGAGCTCTGCTCTTTGATTGAATTTCTGATCTTGTTTTTGAGAGGAAAAAATATCTCAAGGAGTGCCACCTGTGTGCCAACTTACAAAATATGTTTGTTTTTGCCATGAAATGAAAAGGGAACTTATGAGAATGAAACAGTTTATTTTTAAGAAGCTTAAGAAAAGTAAGCTCAGTGTCATTGTCAGGTCTGTAATAAAGTGAGCACTGACTTTTTTTTTTTTTGGTATACTGAGGGGTATGTGTGTCCGCTTTTGTCCATTCAAGGATGAAAAGCAGCTCATTTCAATTTGATTTTAATCTCTTCTCGCTATTTAATAGAAATTTTCTGCTCTCCCCTCATTTTATGTGGTTACCCCCTGACAAAAGAACCCCACCCCACGAGTTGCTCATCACGACTTTATGACCAATTTTTAGTTTAACTCTTGACTTTCCACAGCGCTGTCCAACCATGAGGTGATTCTTTCATAACATGTCCATAGTGATATTTCTGCAGTCCAATTTTAATGTGCAAATAATTCAAATGTTATTCTTTTTTGTTGTTGTTGTGAATCATTATATTGATAAAATAAAAAATCTGTCTAGATGGTACTTTTATGCAAATAGTATCCAAAAATATTCTATTTCTTAGCGTATATCAAGTAGAAATGTTTAATGCTCCATATTTCCATTTAAAAAAACAATGCCACATAAAATTATATAAATGAACCCTCTGCTTTGAAAAAAAAAAATATTATTATTATTTAGGAGAGAGCTCAAATAATTTTTTGACTCAGTTAATCACAACTACTTTTCTTCGCTTGGCGGCCTGTGTGACATGTCGGACCAAAATCTCCTATTTAGATCTGGAGTCATTAACTAAGTCTGTCTCATCTTGGTATTTGTGTTGTCCAGACTGGAATATTATCAGTCAGTAAACTTCCCAAATTAATCTCAAGCGTCAGTAGTTGTAAGATGATCTTAGTGTCAAGAGCAACTTAGCCTTGTTTCTTTCAAATGACAGCACTTCTACGGCGAAAGCGTAAAATCTCTGATAAGCCACATCCTTCTTGTTTCATTAATCACCTTCATCTGTGTCTGTGATGGGACAGAGTAGCTGTCCAGTCATGGGCTCGTCTGACAGCATAACCCAAATCCCCTCTGAGCACTCAAAGCCTCCTACTTCATTAGAAACATCTGCTTGTTTATTTACCCTCACGTCTTTGTGTAGGCCGATGTCTGCCAGGTAGTGTGGCTGTATCTCACTCTCTCCTGTTCTCCCTCTGCATGTGTGAGGGCTGCTGAGGAAGGTGTGTACTGGTCTGTGAGGTCGAACCAGCTCAGGTTTCCTGTGTGTGGGTGTCTGTGAACATTCCCCCCTGCGTCCGGCGTCACTGTGCGGCGGGATAATCGTCTGTTTTTCCCAGACACAAAGGCTCAACCCGTTGCCAATGACACCCTGGTGTGAGTGTGTCTGTGTGTTTGTGTGTGTGCATTTCTGTGATGAGAGGGGGGCTAAAAACAAACAAACAAAAAAAACAAACCGAGATTAATATCATCAAGATCTAAGCCTGAACAGATTGAAACAAAGTCCTGTTGGGCAGTAAGTGGTCTTTGTCTTCTGATGACTCTTTGGCGCTTTGAAGGTTAATAAACACCTGTATATATTTATGAACTCCATCACTCAGCTCATCTGTTTTTGAAAAAAGAAATTGGCACGATTCTCAGTCATGTCCAATCTAAACTTTTATGTTGAAATATAAATATGTTTGTGAAGGCACAGAATATCACCCATCATGCAAGTGATGTGGTAGCTACTTTTATTCTAAACAACGTAATTATGTCACAATTCACATTATTAAGATATCTATAATATGGTTATGATGAAAAATGCAAACTTGTTGCCCCCCCCAACCCCCGCTAAAATGGTTGGAGGTGTGTGTGTCTTGTGTGTATTAATCTGTGTGTGAATTTGACCTGTTTACACACAGATTAATTTTGAAATAATCAAATGATATCTCCGTCCAGGAAAATAATTTTTTCTTTATCTTATCAGTATGGATTTTTTTCCCGACTAATGCCTCCTGAGATTAAACATTGATTAACAATCTGTCTAAATTCCTCAAAAGGCAGTCCACCATCACAACATTTTCATTATTGATTAATCTGTCTGGTATTTATTCCATCAATAGTTTAATTTATGAAGTGTTCATCACAACTTCGCAGAGCCAGGACCCCAAATCGCTCATTTTGTCTAAAATATTGATAGCAGATCCTCATTTTGGAGAATTTTATGTTTTACATGCTTAATTCAAATTAATGATAAAAATTGTTATTGATTTATTTTCAACTCTGTTATGTATTTCCAAGTCTGGTGGTCTCCACAACGATCCTTTACCTGATTGTTGCATTTTTCAAAACTGAATTATTATAAATAGAAGAGGAATCACTTGAGATGCCTCCACTCTGTCAGCTGCTAATGTTTTTATTTTGTGCACACACCTTTCACAGGTATCACCACAGCAGCACTCTGGTATTACCTGTTCATGCGCTGTGGTTTGCTCAGCGGTGGCATTAAGCCACAGCGTGTTTGTCTCACCATACCGCCCAGGGATTCGGACTAACTGTCCGCCTGTCTTTGATAAACAAAAGGCTCGGGCTCTAATGCATTTTAGAGCCACTCTTGCCCCTCGGCTTTTATCAGCTTAACCACGCCGCTTTAATCAGACAGCCCCTGTTTGTGTTGTCCTGTGCATGTGTGTGTTTGTCTCAGAGCTGTTCTGTTCCCCCTTCTTTGTCTCGTCAGGGCAGTGTCACCCAAAGAGGTTTATGATGGGGTTGGGGGAGCCACAGCTGAGTGGATTAGTGGCCTGTGTGTGTGTGTGTCCCGTAAGGAGGAAGGGGTCGTAGCAAATGTGTGTATCTTTCAGCTGTTGCAAGGGTGTGTTTTTCTTTTTTTACACTCCACAGGTGTCCCGTGGGAAATGTTTACCGTTTGTGAGACAAGTGAGACATTGAGATTTTAAAGGAGTCATGGAAGCTTCCATAGCAGAGGCCGATTTTCATGAAGTCTTCCAGGAGCTGCGAACCTCAGGAATAAATGATACGCCCCAGGCACTGTGTAAATTTTACATAGATTAAAAAGAACTGTGGATTATTGTGGAGTTACTTACCTAATTATGATAATTTGAGTGAATTAATTCAAAACTGTTTTTCAGCTTATAAAAGTATAGTATACTATACTAAGTAAAGTGTAAAAGTATATTTTTATGTAGGAGTATGGAGACTGTTAAAAGTGCATTCAAAGTACCACACAGACACATTATGGATTCAGTATAAATATTTAAAATACTTTATACAGGATAGAAATCTCTCAACACTCAAAACAAAACCATCCATTACAAAATCTTATAAAAGACCCCAGAGTCTGTATCAATCTCAGTATCAACCAGGAAAAAAGGTACAAAGACGTAATTTCAAATGTTGACAGAACAGTTCGACTCGTGAAACATTGCATGCAACTTTTCATTTGAACAGGAAGAGATTCTACAGTATCTTAACAGTGAGAAGCCTTGTGTGCCTGCGGAAACCTTTTTGTAGAGTCACATTGTTTCGTGAAGCAACTAAGATGCCAAGATTTCGGCTCAGTAAGCGTTTCAGGATCCCTTCATACAGGACAGCATAAGTGACAGGAACACGGGAATCGTACTCTTATTTACAAGCACAATTTTCACATCACTCTCAGAGAGCACTTGGCAAATACTCGTCATTGCAGTTAACATTTAAGACTATTGCACAAACTACAGCATTAAGACAAAAGGAAGTGAGTTATTTTCATGGATGTTACTTGTTATCTTAGAGTTGCTGTTTTTCTTCCCACCTTCATATCACTCAGCCTTTGCCGAGGTTGATCAGTTTCATAAGGCCTTTGATGCTCTGTTGTTTTTTGTTTTTTATCTTTCTTTTTTCAAAACTGACTATGAATAGGTGTATCCAGCAGTGAGAAAGTCATACTTCACACTTTAACAGTTTGAGTTTCCCTGTAGGTATAAGAGGTGATGTAACACTTGTGTATAAAAAGTTATCGCTGTGATTTATTACCAGTGTTGAGTGACGATTCATGGCAATACTATAAAAGGTGAGGTTATGACTCTGCTCTTGGAACCTACATCTATTTCAGTGTGTTGATTCTAATGGCACTAACGCTCAGACACTGCAACACTGTGGCAAAATCCACGCAAGCATGTCAACAATCAACTGCGGTTATACATTAGTGTATGAATAATGCAGTGAGGTAAAAGATGGTAAACACCGTTGTTACTACAGGTTTTGGTTTTCAAGAATAGTGCAGTGAGCTTCTCATCCAGTCAGCACTGAGGATACGGCGCCAGCTGGCTGGAAGTCTGTGGGTATCTTAGAGAGTTTTCACAGAGACAAAACACTTACACATGTAATCAGGGTTAGGGAAGGAGTGAGGGTCTGTTAGCTGGTGTGAATCAGTCTGCGGCTTAATTAGTAACCAGTTACAGTAATATTACATAGGAGTATCTCTTAACGCAGTCTATAATACAGTGTTTTGTGTGTATACATGTGTGTACACCTTGCTGGCAAGGCCCATATTACATGATGTCCCATGTCCACTCTGTATCTAGGACACAACGAGGTTTAGTCATTGCCTCGGGATCTGTTTCAAATCTCATCCTCTCAGTGTCACCACCTCTTATTACATAACGAGAGCAGTAAAGAGAGATAAATTATATACTTTCATTCTAATCCCTTTTAATTTTCTTGTTTGATTTTTCTTTTTTTTTTTTCTCATTTGAAGGATCAGGTCTTTTGTGAAAAGTGGCTCAGTCGCAATAAAGGGACAGTTCACAGTTCAAAAGGCCACTCTGGAAGACCTCTCCAACGTCAATGCGGCATTGAGAGGGGCCTTGAGTTCAGTCTGACTCTCTTTCGTTTTCTTTTCTCTTGTGTCCCTCAGCAGAGGGTCTTGAGTGCACCTGAAGCACAGAGGAGAGTCTGCATGGGGTAGGGAGGGGGTGACACCACTTCCTCAATGACCTGTTCTGGTCGAAAGGTGAACGGCTGCAGCTGGACCTTCTTCTTGAGGATCTGTCCGATTCCCATGGAGGGGAATTTGCTGCGGTGCGTCGGGCTTTCAGGATCACTGCTGCCACTGTTGGAAGGAGGGCTGAATGCTGAGGTCGGGTTGAGGGGACTAAAGGCAGATTTAGGAGGGCTGAAAGCTGAGCTACCTGGGGGGCTTCCGATAGTGCTGGGGGGGCTGCCACTGGTGTCTGAGGAGCCGCACCAATCTGATGAGATGCTTTTCTTGGGCTGTGGGTTGACAATGAGGACAGGAGGACTGGGGATTGTGGCCTTTTTCAAGTAAGAGGAGTCAGGTTGGAAGGCAGATACATGGCGGGGAGGGGACAGCGTGCCATTAGTTAGCTTGTACCAGGGCGAAGTCGGGGCATCTTCAATTTGCTCGGCTTTGGCAAGGGAACCGAAGGAATGCATGCCAATTGGTGATGGTGCCGGCGGAGCAGGAATGTTGTGTTCCGGGCTAGTATTGACTTGGGGGAGGGTGGCCAACCGCCTCCGCTGCTGAGGTGTGTTGGGAAAGAGAGGGTGGATCTCCAGATATTCCATCGATGATGAAGCCACAGTGCCAGGTGGTGCCAGAGGGGAATTGCGATGGCCACCAGTTATGGCACGCAAAAGACCTGAAGAAGAAATGAGAGACATTATAAAATTTTGGGAATGCTGCATTTTGATATTTGTAAAAGAAACATTTATAACAGTAGTTTTTGCATAACCTCACTGAATTAAAATGTGAGCGCTGCATCTTATCTGAATATTTCTGGGTTAGCGCTTATGTGTCTAGATTTCACATCATGTCATGTTTATGTAATTGAGAGGTGTGAAGACACATCTCTCACTTACATAAACATCTGATACCAAAAACCAGGCGTGAAGGTAGAAGAATCATCTGTCCTGATTTCATTCTTGATAAGACCAGCCTGTGCTGACATTGTGAACAGCCGATGGGCTTTTTCAATCACACTTGAATGAATGAAAGGAGCTTAGGCCTTGGATTTGCCTCCAGGTCCTTGTCTGTCACTTGAAAGCTCTGCTTTACGGAGCCTTTGCTGACAGTTTCCGACCACCTACCACTCTTTTTTAAATGTGAATGAAGTGAATTTAATTCACTGCATTTCAGGTCTCAAGTCAGTTTAATATGGCCATTATTAAAAATTTACTTCTGTACTACACTTTGTCAGTCACAAGGTAAATTAAATAAAATTAGGTGTTTGTGTGTTTGCCCTATGACTGGCTGACAACATGTCCAAGTTGTTTCCTCCCAATGATGGATGGATGGACGAACAGACAAACAATGGAGGCAGGGGTGGATGGTTGGATGGTTGGATGGATGACTGGGTTACTACAGGTGTGAAACGCTGATGTACAAGAACATGCATGCTCAGTCAACCTACCCTGTATGAAGGTAAAAAGAATAATCAAATGATTAATTTTGATTTAAAGTAATCTACTGATGTATTTATTTTCTTTTTTTAAAGTTCAAGTTTTTTGCAACTCTATCGTATGAATTCTCACCTGTCCTGTGTTTCTTCTCTTTACTGGGTCCCTTGCTAACAGCCAGGTAGACGGGTGTCTGTTTGGGGGGGATGGTGAGCTTATCAACGTGCTTCCTCCACTGGGTCTGGAAGTATTCGTTTTTCTGCTTTTCTCCCTTCTTTTTCTCCTGGAACTGCATCTCCTGAGCAGAAACATAACAAAAAAACCACAATGCCACATTTCACAAAGCTGTTGTTGTATAACAAGATTTCAACACCTCATAACTCTTTCAAACCCCTCCAGGCGCAGAAACTAAATTCAGGTGCCATGTGGAAACACTTTGAGATTCTTTGGAAAAAATCTGCTCCCCTTACCCGGTACTCTTTAGAGAGTCTCTTCATTTTCTTGTTGAGCAGAAAGTAGACTGCCAAAGTGTGGCAAGCTCGGTTGGTGAGGACGGCGCTCAGCACTTCACTGTGCTTGTAGCCCATTTTCTCTGTCATATGCAGTAACACTGTGTGGTTTATTTCTTCAATGTGGATCCTTAACACAAAGCATAAGAGTTAATGCTTTGTGTTGCATGACAGGGCATTTTGAAAGCATTTGATTTGAACTCAACAGCTTTCAAATGTGTGTGCGATTACCTGTTGAGGTACGGTGCCCCTGTGTTCTTGTTGGCCAGCTGTAGCCAGGAGTCAGCCATCACCTGATGGATATTGGGACGCTTGTTAGGATCCGGCTCAAGAAGCTTCTTCAGAAGACAGATGGCAGCTGAGACAGAGACAGAGAGAGAGAGAGAATGGTTATTAATGCACTGCCGTACTTAAACCCCACTCACTAGCCGGAGTGGAAATTTTTCCAATATTGAAACACATTCGTATAGATTTAACGTCAAGAACGTGGCAGCTCACACGGTCAACAACTACGGAGCACTGAACAGGAGATATTCCCACATTTATCTGCCACTTTGAAATTAGTTTTCCTTGAGTTGTTTGAGCAGAGCGCATACATGCACGACACATAAGCCTGGACTTTATCCCTCTCATCTGCTTTCATTCTGCTGCTATCTAAGGCAGATGAGGTGACATACCTGTGTCATTAGCTCAATTAACAGCTACTTACGTACACTGGTTAAGCCATGCCTTACTTTGCAATTTCGAAAACAACACTGTTGCACGCTAGTGTGATATTAGTTTAATATCAGAGAACTCAATCAACACCCGTGCTTTTTTTTACTTATTGCTCACGTTTGGAGCAAATCCAAGGTAAGAATGACTACAATGGTAAACAAATATTTCTAATACCATGTCATCAACTTCTTTAGAACTCATACTTAATCAGGATAGGGGATATATTTCCTGTTGTATTTCTGCCAAGTCGGCCAACTGCTTTCTTTAGAAAACTTGCTTGTGTTGTTCTTGGCAGGGTTTTGCTTCATTGGAACTGAAAGAGGAGCTGGCATCATGACATGGCTGCTTGGACTGACTCTTCTTATTATTTGAAGGAAGTGTGACAGCCTTTTGTTTCTCTTTTTTATTCATTTATTTTTTTTACCTTGTTGAAAACCCTGTTAAAAAACAGCTTTAATGTTCTGAAACCAGACTGCTGCAGACCTTGTTCATTAAGGGGCGGTTTGCCAGTTGAGTAGCCAGACAAAAACCTCAGCAATGCTATAAGGCTGCGGGGGCTTTTTCGTGAGTCTGCTGTTTATTTACACCCACAAAGAAGGCTACTGGTAGTCTTTCCATCAATACACAGCAGCAGCTTTTCTCTGAATTTCAATCTGCCTTCCTCACGCCTCCTGGCAGACACCAGGGCTGTTTTCTTATTGCATTTTTAAATGTCAGCGTTCTTTTGTGTTCTCATATGGAGGGATAACCTGCAATTATCCATTCAACTTGATGCGTACATTCAGAAAAATATATTAGTGTATTGTAGTGCAATATCTGTAGGGTATGAGTTACAAGGTAAAAATTGAGGATTTGCAGTTGACCACAAAGGTATAATGGGTTTCTACAGGTGTACATCTGTGCATTCATTATTCACCTGTAGAGAGTGAAGGAGGTAGAGGATTCATTTCCTTGTCGACCATCTTCTGGTGCAGGGCTCGGAGACTGAAGGGCTCCACGGTAAACGGGAGAGTCCCCGTCAACATCGCATACATATTCACACCACTGAAAGACCAAAATTTAAACATCAGGTCTGGATTGACTCAGGCTGAAATAAATGAATTAATAAAAATATGCTGATGATTGACAACAACTGATTCTTACAAAAAAAAAAAAAGATACAGAGAGTAGACTCACATGGACCAGACATCCACCTTTGGCCCGTACTTCTTCCTGGAGAGCAGCTCGGGGGCGGCGTAAGCTGGACTTCCACACTGAGTGCTGAACGGGTCTGAGTAGCCCAATATGCCAGCGCAGTTACTGAGGCCAAAGTCTGAGGGACAGCAGGGGTGGGGTTGAATGTTGTTTCTGGGTTTATTACTGTCTTTTCAGCTCGCCCATTAAACAAGTCACCTCATCACAGTGTTGCACCCACAAACAGAGGTAGATTAGCACTATGGTGAGAGCTTGTAAGGGTTTATTTAACTGCTTTTAGACCCTCACCCCATGTGGGGCACTGTGACAGTGCAACTGAGTAAATTATTTTATTTCTATTGTGAAATAACTGTCATCAAATCCTGTCTTTTATTATTAGCTTCTGAGAGACTTCACTTTTTTTTCCTTTGAGATTATGTGTGAACAAAGAAAATCAACAGTGGTGAGTTACACACTAAATGTAACAGTGTCTGAATTACCTATGAGCTTTATGTTGTCCTGCTCATCCAACAGCAGGTTTTCTATCTTCAGATCCCTGTAAGACAAAGAGAAAGAGGAGACATCAATGCCAGCAAAGTCTCTGTCTTTACATTAGATCACCTATCTAAGCTGTTGTCATACAATCCACAAGTAAGACAGAGGTCAGAGGGGAACCCCCACCCCCTTGGCACCTAAACCCTGACACATGCATACATAACCCTCCTAATGTGGGTCACACCGGCTGATTTTCATGGTCTGTTGTGAGGCTGCAGATCCCTCTTCAGACCTAGAAATCCTGTTACACAGTCATTGACAGAAACTTAGTTCCCAGGCTCTCAGCGACAAACACTTGAACGTATTTGACAACAGTTTATGGAATTTCTCTCTGAAATTTGATAAAGATACAGTGAATGTGTTTTTCCCTGAAATCAAATCACACATTTTATCATAATGGTATTTTATCATAATAGTTACTTGTGGATTAACAGTAATATTCACAATAAAGACTTAACCCACACTTGGAGAAAGGGGATCATGTCTGACTCAGATCTTACAGTCAGCGTTAGCCCAACAGCACAAAGATTTCCCAGCTATGGATGCCCAACTCTGTATTTTCTGAACGTTTAAATTAAATTCAAATGTGTGCATAGCTCTGTGTTTGCTTTTTTTTTTTTTTTTAATGTTTTTCATTAAAAAATCTTTTACCTATGCACCACACCCGCCCTGTGTAGGTGCTCGACCGCCAGCACCAACTGCCGGATGTATTTCTGAGTCTCCCTCTCATCCAGGCGTTTCTTGTCATAGATGCGATTCATGAGGTTCCCGCCAGGACACAGCTCCATCACCAGGTAGTAGCTGTTCTCCGTCTCCAGGATATCCAGCAGCTGCGTGATGTTGGGGTGGCGAATCATTTGCTGGATGTGGCCCTCCCTCCGCAGGTTCTTGGTGACGTACGAGTCCTTCTTGGCCTTCCGCTTGTCTATCACCTTTACTGCCACCTGGAGAATTTGAGACAGGAGGATGAAGTGTGGGCATTATTTTAGAGACAGCAGCTGAAGTTTGACTCTGAGGCTGAGAAGAGAGTGGCGGTGCACTGCTGTGCCTTGAAGGGAGACTTCCGGGGGATTGTAGTTAACAGGTGACGTGCTGCTCGGTCTCTGTCACAGGGTCTTTAACTCGACACTGACCTCTCCCCCACAGCTGCCCCCAATGTGGGGCAACCCAGGCGCTACAGGGCCTTTAGGGCTGCTGGGGGGAGGTGTGCACATGTGTGTGTGTGTGTGTGTGTTGGAGTGGTTACTGAACCATCATAAACTAGGGAGAAAAGCAAATGTTACCCTATCTGTTGAGAAGGCGCCAAGGCCAAAAGGACAGTTGATATTCCCCCATTTGCCACAGAGTTTAGTCGCAGCTGAACACACATGAGAAGCTGTGACAAATGTGGAGCCAGGACTGAGGCTGGATGAATTAGGGCCCACTCTGAAACATTTTCGGTTTCCAAGCAGACATGTCCTTTTGTTTTTCTTTAATTACTCATCCCATTATCTTCATTCGATTTTTTGTTCATGTCTCAGTGGAGAATAACCCTGCAGAGCCGTCCCATAAAAGCAGAGGGAACATGTCCTTTACCTGAATGGCAAACACTTTGCTAATTACATTCGATAACACACCCATCTACTCTATTTCATCCTTTGCCCACGTCTCCTTGTATCCCGTCTAGACTGAGTTCAAGAGCGTGGCTACCATATACAGCAAATCATTTCAAGGAGAAGCCACAGACATGGAAAGGCATGACGAGTGAAACTAATCACCATATCCATTAATGAAATGGTGAGGGCCAAAGTGGTTGTGTGTGCGTGTTCTCTTTCTTCTGTCCTTCAGCTTGTCTTCCTGTTTTACTTTCGTCCTTTTATTTTTGATAGTTGATTCACCTTTGAAAACCTTTTTACAGCTGCTAATTAAACTTGGCCGTGTGCACATTAGTGAGTCCATGAGTATGTGTGTGTGTTCACTAAGCTGTCATGATACAGTAATAGATGGCCCATGTTTACGCCAAGCAGTGTGCATGAGAGAAGGGGTGTAGGGTATGTATGGGGGGATGGGGCACTGTATTTACAGTAGGCTTGTCTATATGAGTAGACGGGGGGGTGATTGGGGATGTAGAGGGGGAGGGGTGCGCCCAGCCAGGGGGCTTCTGGGGGATTCAGTTGTTTATCAGGCAACCCCTCAGACAGAAAAAGAGGGTGGGTGGGCAGGGGGGTGTTTGGAGGGGAAAGTGGGTTACAGACATGAAAAACACATGCATATGACCTCCCAAGCCCCCAGACCACGACAACACCATCTCTCACCTCCCCTCACTTTCATACCCCCAGCCCTTAAAACACACAGTCTCTCTCATCCCTGCATCCACATTGACTTTCTAATGATGCTAAAAAGGGATCTGGGAGTCTTTCCCCCTGACTGCCCTTTTGCTTGAATAAAATCACTGCCCTCCACCCCCCTCCCATCGCCTGTTGGAGCCTGTATTCAAATGAATGAGACGGAGAGCATGTGATGTGCTTGGTTTGGAGATTGCCAGTGTTTGCATCATCCTTAACAAAGAGATTGAAGGAAGGAGGGATGAGGAGAGGTGCGCTTTCCTCTCCCCCTCCAGCAACAGGATGGGAGGGGGGGGGGGGGGGGGGGGGGGGGGGGGGTCAAGATGAACTAATCTATAATATGATAAATTTGAATTTCAGTGTCACACACCCATGTCTTCTATTTATATACATATATACAAGCAGACATGTGGTAATTGGTAGAAACATGTAGATAAAGGGGAGTGCTTGTTTTTCTAAAATGCAAATGTTCTGACTGCTCTTCAGAAAAAAAAAAGCCTGGGGAGACAGGGAGACAAAGGCAACCAGTGGCCAATGGTTGCCCATATCAAAGTCCTGTGCTGGCGGAATCATAATGAGACTGAAGCCCATTTATCAACGACATGATTTCATATGCAAGTAGCAGCTCTGCTCTCTCATAGGCCGGCCAATTTTCCTCCCTGTCCCTATCACAGACTTGCGCGCCCACAGCGGTGAGATCACCAGCAGCAGCAGCAGACAAAGCAGAGGTTTAAATAATGATCGGGCAGCACACGCTCTTTCCCTGTCTCCTGTATCTCTCTCTCTCTCTCTCTCTCTCTCTCACACACACACACACACACAAAAAGTAAATATTGGCACCAGAAAACAGGTCCTGCTGTTCTTCTCCAACAGCCGATAGTGCGCATTGACAAAAGCTCCCGTTGCAGACAGGGCTCAGTCAGACCTGGACCTGGACCTGGACCTGGACTGACAGCTTGTACAAAACGCCCAAGTGTGTCCAAATAGTTCATATATGTGAAGTGTTGCCTTCCAGGAGAAAAGAATGTGATGCCATGCAGGCATGACGGATGTGACAGCTGACACCGTCCAGTCACATGAAATCTAAAACCACATCACAGCATCTCCCCAAATGCCACTTGTTATTTTTAAAGGTTAAAACTCGGGCTACTGCATTCCAAACAACCCCTCCTTTTCTTTCCCCCGTCTCAGACAATTACAGCTGCAAATACTTCATTAATTCTTCTGACATGCTTACCTTCTCCCCAGTCAAAGCGTGGAGACCTTCTCTAACTTTGGCGAAAGAGCCTTCTCCCAGCTTCCGCCCGATCAGGTAGTTCCCGACCCGTTTGGTGTGGTAGAAGTTCTTGAGGATGTCCGCGGCCGGACTGCATAGGGAGGCCGGGAGGATGTTGTCGTTGACGGAGCTGTTTGCTGGGGTCTTGCCCTCATATAACGCGTGGCTGTTGTCCACCACCATGTCGCTGTCCGCAACTGGCATCACAGCTCCCTTGACAAGTGTCTCCTTTTAACAAGGGAGTGGGGAGAGGAGAGAGAGGAAACAAAAAAACAAAACCTCACGCAGCTCTGAGACCGGCAGGTATTAAACTCTTAACGTCCGGTAAGGTGAGTTAACTCCGGGCCGTCTGCGTCTCGCCCCTAATAACAAATTAAGGGAAGCCGGAGCTTGCGCCACCTGTTCATCCAAAGCGGATGCTGAGCGCACTCAGCAGTTTCCGAGGGAAGTCTTGATTAGTGTGTCAGCTCAGATTGAGATGACACACAAAAAAATTGTCAGACTCGATCACAGGAGGTAATTAACTGACGCAACCTGTTTTAATACTTGCGGGTGTCAGTTAAAAATACCCCAAAACAAGAAGTGCGGCTCAGTCAGAGTTGGACTCTCCATACACATGCGCCTCCTGACGAGTCTGTGCGCAGGCAGCGTGTTTTGCAGTTTGAAGTGACTTTCCCGGTCATCTGGGTGGGCGTTACTTAGTGTGAATATGAGAAACCCACACATAGACACACATGCACAGCCCCTTGCGCACGACGGTGGTAGTCGGGGTGGATTCAATCCAATCAGCGCATGCGGGCGGAGCGCAAGTGAGAACAAGGGGGACAACTCCGCCCGGCACCGCTGCCCCGCTGCGCTCAGACTGTACATGGCTGTGAACAAAGAAGACATTTGTAGCCAGAGCAGCAGAGACAGCAACACCTTTACAAAGTAGTGTCTGTGCCGTAATTTTGGTCAGGTTAATTTCGAAACGTGCCTGGATAAATGATCCAAATGATCACACCCAGGCTCCGTGCGCCAAAGCAAGCCCCAGTCCGCTATTCCACTGGCACAGAGATGGACACGTTTGGCAAAGAATGGCCATAAATAGCCTAAATGTTTATGATGAATGGTCAGTTTCAGATAACACACACTAAAATCTGGCTGTTGTAATTTCCTCTCGGTGTTGTCGGTTGTGGCTGACCTTGTTATGGCAGCAAATATTACAAAGTTGTTGTCCAGCGACAGACAAAAGAGCATGTCCTCTCATGGATGGAGGTGTTCACTGGCCTAATTAACACGGTGTTCATCGCTCAAAGGAGGACACCTGCAGGGAGGGGCAACAGTTTGAGGCAAATTTTCATCCAGTATTTGGATTCAGCCCAGGTTTGTCTGGTCTAACTTAAATACATTGTGGGTTTTCCTGCACAGTTATCTTGCACCTTGAACCAAATTGCAGAAACCTGATCACATGATGAAATGTAATAAAAATAGCAATGCAATAAAAATTGTGTTACCTGTGAAAGCCGTTGATTCAACTCTGTAGTGTGTTACTAAGATGACATTTTGTGGTGTTACAATCAGGTTTATTTATATGTACAGGTGTGCCCTTTTTTAGCTGGATTCTTGGAGGGAGTGAGAAGAATAGCTACATTCACGTACATGCAATTTTACTTGCCTGCTGGACCATGCTTTCTAGACACTTAACCACACACCCAGACATGGAACCAAAAGTGTAAGCATACCACCACCTATTGGAGTTATGTTATACTACAGGAACATACAATCATTTCCTCAAGTCCAAACATTGGTAAGCTTGTAGTCTTGGTGAACTTGAACTGCTGGCCATTTTTCTTTAGCCTGACATCATGTAATTTTTATAATTAAATAATGACTTCAAGCACAAAGTCATTGCATTGTGCCCTGCAATCTAATACAGGCCTCTAAAATAAGGACAGGCCTTGTAATCAGCCATAAAGGCGATGTTAGGAGCAATTTTAATGACTTTCAAGATCTTTTAAAAATTACATAGAACTGTAGCACATATCAATTTCGTGCTCTAAATTTTTAGAAAGGTGATACATCTGTTAGTGAATATTTCTTATATAATCCTAAACTATGAGATGCATTATCTTCACCCCAGAAATATCAGATGATGATGACTGAAGGGATAGAAAGTAATTAATTTCAAATTCTAAAGGTAGAATATAAGCTTGCATATGTCCCTTTCTGTGTGTGTGACAAGGCACCCTGTCCAAATGTTAGAGGCTAGTATTTCATTATTTGCATGCCAGATTAAGTGCTAATGTGTCAGAAGCACAGCAGCATCTTGAGCCACCTCCACTTCTTTTCTACGTTATTTCTGCTTTCTACACGTTTCATGCTGTTTGTTAAATGTTGAGTGTCTTCTAATAAAATGAAATAACATAAAATAAAACCTCTGATGTGAGCCGGCCGCCCAGTGGACAGAACCCGGAACTACAGAATTCAATCCCATCATGCTTTGCCGCACCCGCCGACCCCGACTGCTACCGATGCTAGGCTAGCCGCCGTTTAGCTACCGGGAGCGGACATGTTGTACCGACCCTTCCTTGGATAAACATCGATGTAAGCGGGGAATCGGGAGCTAAGGGGGGAAGGCTGCGAGCGCTGGGCAACCATGGACGCCGTCAACGCCTTCAACCAGGAGGTAAGCCGCCTCCGGGGCTCGCCCAGACCCCGAACCCGCCGAGCCAGACGGTGCTGGTCATGGTGCTGTGCTGCACCGGAGCTAGTCGTGCAGGACCGAGCTGCGGGCCTGCTCACACAGCTAGCCGGACATGTCCATCTTATCTGGCTAAAGGGCTAGCCCGAGTTAGCGTGCGTGCTGAAGGTCCGCGGAGCACATTTTAGGTCGTTTGTGGAAGAGATGGAGGGATTTTCTGCAAATTAGGAAGCTAAACGCAACGTTAGCCAATCAACATTGGCCCTCGGCAGTAATGTTGACCAGTGCGGTTATTAACGTTGGTGTTGATAAACGTGGTACCCAGCAGGCACTATCGTGGTGTTATTGTCACACTGCCTCAATAAAATGCACAGTCAAGTCGGTGTAAGGCCCCTGGGACTAGATGTTGACACAGAAAAGTCCAGTCGATGCATAGGTCTTAGTGTTTACTCCTTTTTCTGCTGATGGCCCATTTGATCCCTGACTATTTGAGTTACCCTGGCTGTGGCTCGTACAGGCGATCGACCACAGAGACAGGTTGGAAAAACACAAATCCGTAATACAGTTACAGGTATCTGGCTAGTCCTGATCCTTGTTTACTGCACTAAATCATGAGCACTTTCGAGTATTGCCTGAAAAGTCTTTTGCAGTTTCGATACATCCATCTCTCAGACATCGAAAGTAGTTGTTTTTTTATGCAATTCATTGTTAATTAAGAAATAAGTGACAAATATGTGTGCACATCCTTTTGCAGACACCTATTTTCCAAAAAAAAAAGCAGAGTTGTCTGAATGAGTATCTTTCACACCAGTTCAGTCTAAGCAATGTAATGACTATATTCACTTCACAGCTGTCAGACTGCACACAGCTAACACCCATTAATTCTGTACAGTTTATTCCTCCACATCTCTATGCACCAACTGAGCTGTATGTTGATATTATACATTATAAGAGCTATGCAGCTGTGTGTTGAATTGTTGGATCTTCACCTCCAAGGACCAAAAATTTGGTTTCATTAAAGCAGGCCCTGGTTTGGCTTGTCTCCACATGAAGGATTTAATGCAATTTGCAAACAGCTGCAGCACATCTCACTGAAATGCCAGAGCATTCAGCCCCAGGCCTACACCAGAGCATAATGAAGAATAAAAAAACTCTGACAAAATGGGCATTGACAAAAAAATCAATAAACAATCACAGTGTGACCTTTCCGATCAACCAATGAAAGGTTCGTCCAATAAATAAATCACATCATTACTGATCAATTATTGAATAATGAAACATCTGTAAAAGACTGGGACTTAGAGTTTATAGGATCAATTTTACAACTCATTGCATTGTTGAGCTTGTTGTGTAAATGTCTTTGGTATTGGAAGACACATGATGGGGAGATAAAAAAAAACAATGGAAAGTAAGGGATTTCTGTCAGCTCTAAAACGCTTACCAAGCCATTGCACCAGTGCTGCCCTCTCTGTCTTTTTTAATTCTGTCTAAGGTCTATGCTTGTTTCACTGATCTATTATCTCTCTCTACATCTAGTTGTTCTCACTGATGGACTCCAAGCCCCCAATCTCTCGGGCAAAGATGATCTCCATCACCAAATCAGCCATCA